>BLSH010418758.1:1986639-2004151 GCA_018402905.1 Glandirana rugosa
TCACGGGTAGTCACGCCGGAGTGACCACGGGCGAATAGTCACGAGTTCTATGCCGCCCATTGAGGTGGTGTCCCCCCCCCCCCCACCCTCCTCCGATCCCTCCTCCTCCTCCCTGCCAGCATATCTGCCCCCCGCCATTCTGGCAACATTGAAAGATTCCCGCATGACAAAGCGGAGGTGTCGAGCGGAGACAGCTCTGGTATGTGTGGAATGTGCTGTGTGCTATGTGTGGAATGTGAGACCGCTCTGTAAGCTCCCTGCCTGCATTGGAACAGTGCGCTCTGCGCTGTATATCAAAATGCAGGCAGGGAACAGCGAGCAGAGTCACATTCCACACAGCACATTCCACACACGCCAGAGCTGTCTCCGCCCGACATCATCTCCGCTCTGTCATTCAGGGATCTGTGATTCATAGCCGTTCTGCACTGATGGTCACTGGTTTACACCACACTGATAAGCGGCACTGATGAGCACTGATAAGCGGGCACCAGTGAGGCCGCACTGATGGGCACTGATAAGTGGGCATCGGTGAGACCGCACTGATGGGCACTGATAAGCGGGCATCGGTGAGACCGCACTGATGGGCACTGATAAGCGGGCATCGGTGAGACCGCACTGATGGGCACTGGTGAGATGGCACTATTGGGCACTGATAAGCGGCACTGGTGAGACGGCACTGATGGACACTGATAAGCGGTAGTGGTGAGACTGCACTGATAAGTGGCACTGGTAAGACAGCACTGATGGGCTATAAGCAGCACTGGCGAGACGGGCACTGATAAGCGGCACTGATAAGCAGCACTGGCGGGCAATGGTGAGACCGCACTGATGGGCACTGATAAGCGGCATTTTGTGAGACCGCACTGATAAGTCGCACTGGTGTGCACTGGTGAGACCGCACTGATGAGGCATGACTGCTGGGCACTGATAGGCTGCACTGTTTACGGACACCGTACACTTCCATATATCTGTAAAAGAGGTTTCCACCATCCCTGCAAAGTGTCATTTTTATGTCTTATTTTCAGTGTGATGTGTATTATATGTGATGTTACATATCACAGAGACCGGTACTGTGGTGATATTGAAGTTCATTGAGATTTCCATACATTAGAGGGCTCCACCATTATTGTGCTATTGATTAGTAAGTTAGCACTGCACTTTTTTTGTCCTTTCACATGCCGACATTTACTTGTGTCACATGCTGATATAAAGCATTATGGCCCGGCTCTTTCTGTGGTGCGGCTGGGGATGTTCTCATACACCATACAAGCTTGGATTGCTGTTAGAAAGATCTCAATGCTACAGCAGGAGGAGGAATATTTCTAATAGTGAATTACAGCAGAGTGCAGTGTGTATAATATATCATTATGGGATGTGTATACAGTTCAGTAATGATTACAGAAAGTAAGGGCAATATGTTTATCTCCTTGTGGCTGGAGAGGAGAGAAGACACATGCTGTGTGTTACTGGTTAGAGGGCCTGGCTGCAGAATTAGGGGTGTGATTCATGTTAAAGTGGACTTGTTCACATTTACATGTACAGGCCTAGTGTACCTCCCACATTCATTGAAATGTGCAAAGCATGATGGAAAATGTAGTGTGAAGACCGTGGTAACAGAGAGAAGAGGCTATAATGTAATCACTCCGCTAACAGCTACTGCCTGGCAGAATACATGGTGCTTCTTTAGAATCACAGAGCTGACTTCCTGTAAATTAAATTGGACATATCTCTTCAAAAGTAAAGAATTTTACAAATGTAATAAAGGTTTAGTGTTTAGTGTAGGGAGATGTACTAATGAGGGATTTTTTGCTGAATTCGGAGTTCAGCTTTAAACATAGGACGAAATATGTGCATGTGTGCAACTAACTAGAAGAATTCCAGTGCCGCAGTATTTTTTTTTTTTTTTTTTTTACAGACTGGTGAATCATTAAAATATTCTATAGCCTGAAGCACTAGATCATCCGAAAGATTAAATATCTGTGTCTTCATCAGCAGAAAATTCTGTTACCAAAGTTGTGCAGACTTGACAGAAATATTCCACTTGGAGAAAAACCAGATCACGAACGTTCCTACTGACAAATATCACACCAAATACAGCAATAATGGAACAGAGCAAAACACAGGTTACCAAGCATGCCTCACTGGGCCGCTATCACAATTCTATGATAAGAACCTTTGCTTTTAATACAGAATATTCTACACTTTTTTCTTTTGTCTTTACTCCCTCACATTCACGTAGGGTGATTAAAGTGGAATTCGGGATACACCTCACTAATTTAAAAAATACTCACCCCCCCATACAAACTGAATGTGTAAGAAAAGATCTATATATTTACCCATTTCCATTCCGCATCCACGTCCGATTACATGATCTCCCCTGTCTCAGCCAACGGCCACTGCAGGGTAGAGGAGAGAGAGGGCTCAACAACGGCTGGTAATGCCTTGGAGCAGTGACATCACTCATAGGCTCCTATGGCTCATCTGTTGTCTGCGCTCCTCTCTCCTCCATGCAGCTGTCAAGAGAACTGAATCACATGACCAGTGCGGCCTAAAATAAGCCAAGTATACGTATCTTTCTTAGGCAGGTTGGTTATTATAGGTGTTAGGAGAGGGAGTATTTTCAAGATTAGTTCGATATATCCTGAAAATTCCACTTTAAGCAAGTGCAGTAACAGTTTTTACAAGCAGAAAATTTAAACCAGTGACTGTCAACCTAATAAATAAAGGGGGTCTCGAGTACAATCTCTGAAAACGAAGGAATATTGTGAGGCTATGGACATTCTACAAGAGATGGTTAGAGACTGCAGACATACTACAGCGGTGGCTGGAGACTAGAGATGTGCTGCTGGAGGTGCAGAGACACAGGGGACTTGATACACACAACTGCTTGAAAGTCAAGAAAAACAATGGTCCCATATTTTTCTACTAATACAGGGGGATTCATAAAGTAGTATACAGTTTCCAGATGCTGTAAAACAGTAACAGTCGAAGACATGGACCACAACTGCGAACTGTTGGCTAGATGTACTCATAAAGTTTGTGTTCCACTACTGAGGGAAGTGACGCAGGCATGTCACATGACTAGTCAGTCAAAATGGCAGCCTCTGCAGTGGAGAAGGTGTTTTGTGTTCTTGAATTAAGAAAAACGGAATCTCTAACTGTTGTGTAACGGCATTTTCGATCGCATTTCATAAAAAGAACCTCAAACCAGAAAATCTATCTACGATTGGCATAAAAAATTTGAAACTACAGGCTGTTTGTACAAACTTAAAAGTCCTGGACGACCATGTGTACCGGAAGTTGTCATTGATAGTGTTTGCACCACCATTCAACAAAGCCCATGAAAATGAATGCACAGCCCACTGTCTGGAGTATTTTGACAAAGAAGCTGTGAATGATTCCATATAAAGGATGTTGCAAAATCTCACGGACCTTGCCAAAACAAAGCGCTTTGAATTGTGTGACGAAATACAGCACCGTTTTGAAAATGACGATTTTGCCTATCATTTAAGCCTCGTACACACGAAGCGACTGTTGTACGACCGAACGGCCCAAATCGCATGTTGGCTGATGCAGCTCGCATACTGACATGCACTAAGCGATCGTACAACCAAGCCAAACGTAATGACGTGTTATCTGCGTATAAAGAGGAAGCTCAGGTGCATATAATTTGTGAATTAGGAACGAATGGACACTTCTGGGTGTTTCTGACTTCTGAGCATGCGTGTTTTGCACAGTACAACTTGTTGGACCAACTTCTCTGTACACACGGTACAATGGTCGTATGACCGCTGGTTGGTACAACCAAAGTTTTCTAGTCTGCTCATCCAACTTCTGTTGTACGACTGTTGTACGTCGGCTGTTCTAATCGCGCGTACCAGCGGTCCGATGATTGTACAACAAGCGGTCATATGACCGTTTTCATACGACCTTTGCACCATGTGTACAGGGGTTTAGTTTTCACTGATGAAGCTACATTTCACGTGAGTGGTCAAGTAAACAAGCAAAATGTTCGCTTTTGGGGAACGGAGAAACTAAGATGTATAGTATTGTGTTCTGTGCTGTGTCCAAAAAAAGGAAGTGTACGGCCCTTATTTTTTCACAAGAAAACGGTCACGGGAGGCTCTTTTCTGGATATGTTAAGCCTTTGGCTGATGCCACAGTTGCAGGACAACAGTGACCACTTTATTCTCCAATTGGATGGTGCACCACCACACTGGTGGTGCACGGACGTGCGAGATTACCTCGATGAACATTTCCCTCACGGATGGATTGGACGAGGCGCAAACTACAACATGTCACTGACCAACGGCCACCCAGAAGTCCTGACTTAACACCTTGTGACTTTTTCCTGTGGGGGTACGTAAAGGACAAGGTATTCGCCCCTCCCGTTCCTGTTGATCTAGCGGAGCTGAAACAGCGTATCACAGCCACTCTCAGTGCACTTGATTCAGATATCTTAACTCACATTTGGGCGGAAATGGATTACCGGCTTGATGTGTGTCGTGTGACTAAGGGTGCCACATAGAACATCTGTGACCGTCTCTAAAAAACATGAAACATTCTCCTACAGGTAACAAAATATATCTTACATTGTTCTTGTTTTATAGTGCGTTGAACATGTATACTTCTTAATGAATCACACTGTATTCTCACAGCAAGAACCATTAAAAGAGGGGAAAAAAAGGAGTGGTTTTGATAGGATTTCAGGTCACGTACTGATAACATCTTAGGAAGTATCTAGGCAGGAACAACAATACCTACTAGCTGCCTGGATTCAAAGGCAACACAGCAAATACAAAAGAGACTGCAGGTTGGAAAGCACAGATTTAAACCAAGGGAATAAAAAGATTATTGTAAGCACCCTTGGCATTGTATCTCAACTGCTGTCAACATCGCATTTGCTAGAAACCCTAATTGGTATGTAAATGTGGAGAAAAATATAAAGAAAGTTGTGTAAAAGTACAATTTCATATAATGAATTATGATTACAACATGCATATAGTTACTATTTGCAAAAGTGTTTTTTTTATTAAAGAGAATTCCAAGAAATATTTGAACGTGCCCTCTGTAGGTTAAGACAAAGGGGTCACCAGCCCTACAGCTCTTGTATACCTAAAGACACAAGAGATAACAGCAAGTGGCAAAATGAAATCTTTAAATTGCAATTTTTTTATTCCACCAAAGTGGGGATATTTATAAGGAGTCTGGTGCCCCAAATAGCAACAGTCATAATGAAAAGTTAGAAGTCACCAATCTTAGGGATCTGCTCATACAAGCGCATGACTTAAAAAGGACCCCACCTGTCATTATAGACAGCTTTCTCTTATTATGCACAGTCATAACTATGTGATTGCGATCGTCCTTTAGAACATTTAAAATCCTGACTGTAAAATATCAAAATAGACATAGCTAGTAGAGCCTGCATGATCCAAATTCGACAGGCTGGTTGTAGCCAAGTTGATTGATCAATCAACTTGGGTAAATTCAGCCTGCCCATACACGGTTCGAATCTCAGCCGGTCCCTACTGAACCAGCCGAGATTGAGGCTGGGTTCACGCTTTATTCGCATGCGGCTCCCCGCAGGGGTCCAGTGCGTCCTGGTTCACCGTTTCAGCCCAAATTTTTGTCTGAATTCGGACCTGAAATGGACCGAAAGACACACATGGTTTCTGTGCAAATTGCACCGAAGCCACATCGGAAATATGTGAATCGGCTCCATAGACAGCCGGTCAAAATCTCTTGCTATTGCGAATTGGATGCGGAGAATCCGCATCCAATTCGCGATAGTGTGAACCCAGCTTCAAACGGTTTATGGCCAACTCTATGCACACTGACATACTAAATATTGTAATTGCATGAACTGACCACATACAGTGAACAGAATGTAACATTTTTATACATACACATTAGCTTGTACGCACAAATTAAAATTCTTACCATCAAATCTGTTTGGAGAATCGCAACCCTTCTGAGGTGTGGCCACGCGCAGGAAAATCTGCTGCCTCCAAGAATGCCGCCGTGTTCTTACAGGGCTTCTAGTTTCCACGTCGCTACTGATGGATGTGCAGTCAAAGTCACTAAAACAAAGACACATAACAGGGCAGTTATATAAGTAGTACTCTCTGATGGTCCCTTGCAGTTACAATACTCTTTATACTGCCTCACTGAATAAAGCAAGATTCTTTTAAACATCTCTGGGCCTGCATTGCAAATTTAGATCATGAAATGTAATAAACAGAAAAACTAGCTAACTTCATTGAGCAGCACTATTCACAGGCAACCTATGATCAGTAAATGTTAATTTGGCTTTTTCTTATAAAATTAGTTTTACTTGTTAAATAAGGCATTATGGCACCTTATAGCTGATTATCATACCAGACAAAATGGCAAATCTAGGGTCAAGAGTATGTGTGGTATATGGATGATTCCGTTACTACTGGTCGGCATCAGTCATGAGGTTTATACGAATTACTTGATGTAGGACTGTGGAGAATTCTATTTTTTTCAGGTCCGCCGTTTAAATGGCGACATGATCTATGTTGATGGGCAAATGCAACGTGCTTTCACATGCATTTACTCGCATTTCAGATCTGTTTGAGATGCTTCTCAGATCATTCACAGTTCATCTACAGTGATGGGCACTAGTGAGGCTGCATTGATGGGCATTGATGAGGCTGAACTGATGGGCACTAGTGAGGCTGCATTGATGGGCACTAGTGAGGCTGCATTGATGGGCACTGGTGAGGCTGCATTAATGGGCACTGGTGAGGCTGCACTGGTGAGGCTGCATTAATGGGCACTGGTGTGCAGAGGTGTAACTAGAACCTACAGGGCCCCGGGGCAAGAAATTATGAAGGGACCCCCTGACCCCTGGCCCACTGATCTTGGGGCCCTTGATTACGGTACAGCAGCAGGGCCCCATTCACTAGTTCTACAGCGGGCCCCCTTTCTGCCATCTTCGGGCCTCCCCAAGATGGTGAAATGTCAGGGCCTGCTCACAATTGCAACCTTTGATAGTTCCCTCAGTGGTGTCAGTAGTTTTAATTTTTATTTTATTATTTTTTTTCCCCCATTTAATTTAATTTCTTTTACTATTTTATTTTTACAATTTTTTTTTAGGAGCTCTGTTGGGGGGCTTTGATGAGATATCAGGGGTTTAAACAAACTTCAGCCCTCAATTTCCATCTGTGTAGCCCCAGCTGCACAGAATGAATGAACAGGAATAGCTGTGCACCGAGCCTCCCATTCATTCAGAAACAGAACTATAGTAAAAACAGTTTACTATGCTTCAGGTTATGAATGAACCAATTGTTACCAATCACTGACTCTGTTCATTCAGAAAAGGAAGGAGCTGGTAAATGATAAATTTACTGACCCGTTCCCATCTCTCCATCATGACATCTTCTACAGCAGCTGACAGGCGAGAGGAGGGGGGAAGACTGCATCTCTGTGGGGGGGGGGGGAAGCACACAGAGACCATGGGAACAGCAGAAGACAAGTAAACTGGATAGAGGAAATGGAGGAGATAGGGTCCTCTAAATGCCACCCTCGCCATCCCTCCTATTCAGGTGTAAAAGAGGTACATGGGTCCCCTGGACCATGGGACCCGGTTGCAATTGCAACCCCTATTATTACGCCCCTGCTGGTGAGGCTGCATTGATGGGCACTGGTGAGGCTGCACTGCTGATGGGCACTGATCAGCCAGCTCAAGTGAGTCCTCCGCCAAGGGTTGTGTAATATGCGAGGGGAAGGGGGGGGGAGAAGGGCGCTGTGTAGTATGCAGGGGACCAGGGGTGCGTTGGCTGTGTAATGTTCTCTTCATTAGCAGGTGAATGCGCCCCTCCAGTCATAAATCCCCTTTAGTCATAAATATACCCAACCTTTATTTTACAAGTATACAGTTGATGACAAAGGAATAAAAAAAGAACCACGGGTAATCTAAACAGAACGCTCAGCAGACCGTCTGTTTTAAAGTGCATCTAAAACACAAAACAAAAAATGTAATATATTGCAGATTAATAGAATTTGGTGTAGCTGCATTTGCTTCCTTTTTCAAGCCAATTTTGCTTTATTTTCACATGCTAGTGCTGCAAATAACACATTTACTGCTCCTAGGTGGCTACATCACTTCTCTAATGTATCTATTGAGAGAGCCATGGATGTCACCCTAGGCTACTCTCCTGATATGGACTCCAAACATGCCCATATCTCTTAATTTCATTTACCTGGAGGACAGGGCAAATAGAAGTTTACAGAATATATCCAGGAAGGAAGATGTTGTTCAGTGCAGCTCAGAGGAAAGGACACTGCATTCCTGACAAGATCAACAGATATTTTCTGTATTTGCTGAAAATGTTGTTAGCTTTGGGGGGGAATGAAAATGAATTCAGCCATCACATCTGAGGACTAATAAATTGCAACATCCTGCATTCTAGAAACAGAAAAAAACCCAGACTGGATGGCAGCACTCCTTGTGCAATGCCTTTATTCTTGGTCAAAATACAGCATACAGTGTACAGGTGAACCACAATGGACAGCTGACGCGTTTCACACCAACGGGTGCTTAATCATAGCTATTATCATTAGTTTAGTTACTTTTAGGCCTCATGCACACAGGACGTTTTTTGGCTGTTTTTAGCAGCTGTTTTCAGCTGCAGACGTTTTTGTTCTACAGTCAATAAACCCTCCATCATGTTATCCTATGTGTTCATGCACACACAGGCTGTTATCAGCTGTTTTTAGCAGTGACGTTTTTGAGCTGTAAAAAAAAACCCAAGAGCTGAGGGTTTTTTTGGACTGTTTTCAGCTGCAAAAACGTTCAAACACTTAAAAACGTCCAAAAACGCTTAAAAATGTAAATCCCCAACGTTTTTGGACGTTTTAGACCAATTGAAAAAAAAAAAATGCTGGCCCTTTAAAAATGCGAAAAAACGGCGGTAATATAACGGTGGTAAAAGCTGAAAACATCCCTGATAAGCTACTGACGTTTTTTGGCAGTTTTTTTAAATTCTTGTGTGCATGAAGCCTAAGGCTCTTTTTGACTGGGGTGCCGAATGCTGGCCATACACTATACGAAAAATCGGCCTAAAAGCAGTTATTTGGACAGTTCACTTTTTTTTCGCCCAGTTAATGTGCACAAATCGGCTGGGACGTTTTTGAGCCAAAAAAAAAAAACAAAGAAGTTTGGAAATTTTCTGCCAAACAAACAATAAATTGAAAGGTTAATGTGTTTACCGTCCAAACGTTGCATTAGGTATATGTGAAAAAACAAACAAAAAACTGATTATTTTATGTCCACTGAACAATTTATCGGTCATTACATGATGGCACTATTGTTTGCTCTCACGGCCGAATGTTTGTTTTTCTAAAATGGGTTCAATTTTTCGTATAGTGAATGGCCAGCATAAGAGTTGCTGCTCTGTGTATTCACCATTAACTGTGGAGTCTTTAATTATGCTGTACATAGAGGGGGATAAGGCTGGGTTCACACTATTGCGAATTCAAAATAGTAGGAGATTCTGACTGGCTCTCTATGGAGTCGGTTCACAGATCTCCACTGTGGCTCTGGTGCAAATTTGCACAGGGGCCATGTGCGTCCTTTGGTCCATTTCAGGTCCGAATTCAGCCAAAAATTCAGGGAGGAAATCGGACCTGAAACGGTGAACCTGGAAGCACCGGACCCCTGCTGGGAGCCGCATGCAAAGATAGTGTGAACCCAGCCTCAAAGGAGCAAAATAGAATTATGTGCAGGCTAAAATACTTCAAAATATGGATATTTCATTATTGGCAGAGAGATTTAGATCCTTACAATAATAATTAATAAAAAAAAAAATTCTAAAAACCCACTGTACATGTCCTGACATTTGAACATAAAGATAAAATATATTTATGGAAAAAATATATTTTGAAAAACCACAATAGCAGACTTCATCAGCAGGTGAAATCAAAGTAAACCAGTCATGAAAGACTAACCACCTCCTTCACAAAAGGAGTTGGTGGCTACTGTGCTAACTATAGCTACAGTAAATTTTGAATAAGCAACCCAAAAGAAAACCGATCAGGAACTCAAACTTCCTTATATCAACACAATACTTGTCAATAACAATGTAATCAACATGGTATAGTGGTTAGCACTTTTGCCTGGCAGCAAAAGGGCCACTGGTTCGAATCCCAACCATGACACTACCTGCCTGGAGTTTGCATGTTCTCTCTGTGCCTGCGTGGGTTTCATCTGGGTACTCTGGTTTCCTCCCACACTCCAAAGACATGCTGGTAGGTAAATTAGATCCTCTCTAAATTGGCCCTAGTATATGTATGAATGTGAGTTAGGGACCTTAGATTGTAAGCTCATTCAGGGTAGGGAATGTACAATGTATATGTAAAGCGCTGTGTAAATTGACAGCGCTATACAAGTACCTAAAATAAAGGCTAAAGGTATTTAACTTTCATGCATTCTATGCATGAGGTTAAAAAAAACCTTCTGTGTACTGCAGTGCCCCCAGTCCCCCCTAAAACTTACCTGAGCTCCGTCTTGATCCAGCATTGCGCACGAGAGCCTCGGCTCTCCCACCTCATTGGCTGAGACAGCAGCAGTGACTTTTGGCTCCCACTTATGTCAAATCAAGTGAGCCAATGAGGAGAGAGCAGGGGATTGTAGGACTGGACACATGGAGCAGGCCTGCTCAGGTGCCTCCATAGCAAGCTGCTTGCTATGGAGGCACTTGGGAGGAGGAAGGGGCCTGGAGCATCATCGGGGGACCCGAAAAGAAGAGGATCAGGGCAGCTCTGTGCAAAATCATTGAACAGAGCAGGTAAGTATGGCAGGTTTGTTTTTTAAGAAAAAAAAAAGAACACTGAACCTTTAATATCACTTTAAAACTGAAAACACAAGACAACTAGGCAACTAGCATTTTCAGATTTATAGGGATCAGTCAGGTATCAGATATGAATGCCTCGATTGGTCCAAGCTCAACCAATGTAACTCTGCAATAAAATGTATTCCTAAACTCCAGTTGTAAAGTGTGAGGAGTAAATCCCTCATATACAGACACCAACAAACAGTATTTCCCGGTTTCCTGAGAAGACATCTTTCCTTAGTAGAGACAGACAGCATAGAGACCTACCGTTCCTTGACAAAGTCAGAGGTGCTATTTTCTGCTACAGGAGCCAGAAACTTTAGGAAATTTGGCACAGAGGAGGAAGACTGAAGTTTCTTGCGTAGAGAGGAAGAACGGTGGAAAAGGCTGAGAGCATAGTTCAGATGAGGGGAAAGCAAGAAGAAAAGAAATAGAAATGAAAAAAAAGGATCAGATATGACCAGTTGTAAAATCCAACCCATCAACCTCCCCACTATACCGGATCCCAATCAGCGTTCTCCCCATGTTAGCAGAGACTGCCTGTTTATTACTTCCTATTCTTATTACAAAACTGCTTTAAAGAGACCCTGTCACTGCGCTAATCAACAAGCTTATTAGACTTCCTAGTGTAGACAATTCAAAACCCTGGAGGGTGCTGCTGGGAGCCGGCATCTTGGATGTGATGTCAGCATCCCCAGCAGACTCAGGGCTGTCATTCAAGTGGCACTCTATCATTTTTTAGACTCTCCCAGAAGAGCTGTGCTAGGCAGTTAAAGACCGCCATAGATGGTTCAAATCTCAGCAGGAACCAGCCGAGATTCGATCCGTGCATGGGCAGGCTGAATGTACCAAGTTGACTGATCGATCCTGCTGGATTTATGAGCCGTCCCCGCCGGGAGAAGACAATGTCACGGCAGGAGGGATTTCCCTGTCAGCACGGTCTGTGTTGATGGGGGAATCGTGCACATTTTTTTTCTGCAACCAAATTTGCACGGTCTGTGGTTTTCCTACGGAGACTCCTGAAGTAGTCAAGTTTTCTAGCAAGATTAAAGGCATATTTCAAGTCAATTAAAAAATGATTTACGCAAAAGAAAAACACTGCAAGTAAGCATTTAAAATACTTGATTCATCTGTGCTGAAATGTTTTAAGGGTCACTATAAGACCTCGGCCTACATGAAGTGAGCCTAGGACAAAATAAAAATTGGAGCATCTACTTAATGAAAAAAAAAATGTCTATATCATTTTTAATTTTGTAATAATTAGGGTACTAATGGTATGCGACATTAAAGAGGCAAGTGCAGGATTGCAATATCCTTCTTTCCCACTTCAGTATTTTTGGGAGGATTTTGCCTCATTTTAATGATAGTTTGTCAGCAGGAAAATATTTTTCAGCAACACTGCAAGATTTATTCAACAATAAAACATTTTATATATAATAATAATAATACACTGTATTAACCCAGCATACAGTCTACCAGCCCATCATTCACTTATACCCGAAAAAAAAAAAAAAAGGATTTTAGGCGTATTCCTAATTGTGTGACTCTCCTGCTCTTAGATAAGCCTTTACTCAAAAGGATAAAAGCGACAAAGACTGACCACCAGCTGTGCTACTGTTAATATAACAGACCATCCCAAGATAATTACAGGTTGTTAACATACCAAAAACAGAGAGTGAATGCACAACAAACCACATTTGCATGCACTTCAAGCGGTTTTCTTGGGTTTCCCAATGTTTTTCAAACTTCATACCAAGCCTAATTAATAACAAGCCATCAATCGTTATCAGTCTCTACCATGTGATATTTAAATGCACCTCCAATACCTGTACAAACCAAGCATACATGCAGATAGTTCTGATGGAAAAAGACTTGTTACATGCAGGACAAAGCTGAAGAACACACATCTCTGCTCACCTCTTCTGTGTGCCCGCTGCCGAGGGCTCACCACCTGAGCTGTGCCTCAGCTTCCCGAGGATTAGGGGGGACGAGGTTGCAGTGGTAGGAGGAGAAGGGGCAGCAGCTTGCTCACACGGTGCTGTACTGCTCTCAGGCACGCCTGGGTCTGTGCTGGAACTAGACACCAGCATTCCAGCCAACCAGCGAGGGGAGGGGGGAGAAGACACATTTCAGCAGAGGTAGGAATTATACTGCAGGTGAACAGATGGAAGTCTTCAAAAGGAAGACTGATTTGTTTGCATGGACAGAATTTTATGCACCCATCTATCATTCACACGCACCCTCTGGGAACAGACCCTACTTTCGCACCCAAGTAAAATAAAAAGCATTATGTAATATAAAGGGATTACTATACAGTTCTGCTTACATGATACCGGTGTACGACAGAGAAGAGCGACCTCAGCTCTTGGGCATAGGCTTTTTTTCAACAGTATTTTCTGGTTCTCACTTTTTCCATAGCCTGCAGGTGGTGATTGCAGGAGCTAGGCTAAAACCACAAGTGGTAGATACTAGCAGGACAGGTTTAAGGTGAACCTAGGGGCAGATTTACTAAGGGCCCTTTCACACGGGCTGTCCGATCAGGCCCGCCTGTCAGCTTTTCAGGCAGACCTGATCGGACCCTCCAATCACCCCTATGAAGCGGCAGATGTCAGAGGACACATGTCCACTGACATCCGCCGTCATCCAATCCTGTCTGCAAAATCCAGACGGATGGTCTGGACAGGCGGTCCATTTTCATCAAATCTCCCCATAGAGGAGAGCAGGACTGGGTCCATCTCCACTCTGCTCAGTAAGCTCCCCCGCTGAGCAAGCGGATCCCACAAAACGGAGGCGCCCGTGTAAAAGAGGCCTAAAGCTGGCGCACTCAGAATCAGCTTCTAACTTCAATTTGTTAAGTTATGCTTTGGCAATAAAACCTGGATGCGGATTGGTTTCTATGCAGAGTTGCACCAGAATTTGCACTCATTTTAGTAAATAACCCCCCTAGTGTTTCAGTTCATCAACTACTAGTGTTTTGATCCTCACCTGTCAATTATAGGGGGGAGGTGATAAGGAAACATGGAATTTTCATTACTTGAGGGAGCATGCCAAGTATGCAATAGGGGCCTGCACATTCTAGATCAATGGTTCTCAACCTCAGTCCTCAAATACCTCCACAAACAGGCCCCGTTTGCAGGTTTTTCCTTTATCTTGCACAGGTGCTTTAAATCAGAGTCAGTGGCTTGGTATTTTGGACAGCTATTTTATCTAAGAGAAATTCCCAAAACATGGCCTGTTGGGGGTAGTTGAGGACAGAGGTTGAGAACCACTGTTCTAGATAATGCAAGGGATGCAGTGGTAGGGAGCCTGGCTACCAGAATGATGCAGTGTCGGGGATGCAGTGTGAGTGGTGCTGGGAGGAAGGTGGGTTTAAAATTAGGGGGACAGTGGTAGGAGTGCTGGATGACAGGAAGGTGCAATGTCAGGATGCAGAAGGTCAGGTGTACTGGGTTCTTCATAAGCCTCAATGCAAAAGCGGTCTAATTGCAAGCGTGCAGGGAGGCTTCTCCGATGGAACAGCACCTGATATGTTGCAGGCTCCAGGACCACATCACCCACCGATCTAAGGTAAATGTAAGGGTTTTGTAAAATGGGGAAGGGGCGTTGAAATTAAGTTAACCTTTAGGCCCCCTTCCAGACCTACAAGTTGTGGTAATGTTCATTCATTGAACATTACCTCACTGCATGGTAATACCAGTTGCACATTCTGCCATTCATTTGCCAACCTAATGCACATGTATAGTAAGGTCCAATGAGCCTGTGCTGCAGCGCACCACAATGCACAGGGGTTGATCTACTATAGCTGGAGAGGGCAAAATCTGGTGTAGCTGTACATGGTAGCCAATCAGCTTCTAACTTCAGCTTGTTCAATTAAGCTTTGACAATAAAACCTGGAAGCGGATTGGTTTCTATGCAGAGCTGCACCAAATTTTGCACTCTCCAGTTTTAGTAAATCAACCCCAGAATGTCACTCTCTGGCCTGGCAGTACACCACAACAACCCACCCTTGTGACCTCTTCTGCTGGCCAGGAGGACTGCTGCCAGCATCTGGAGCTAGAACAGTTAGATTGTGGAGATTGCACTTAGATGTGTGAATGCACCACATCTGAAACCTCCCCCGGAACTCCAACTCTGGCTGATCCGCAATCCCTTGTACCACAAATTAGACCTATGAAAGTAGTTAATGAATACCCCAATGTTTTCATAAATATGTCATCAACTATATGAAAACCATATCATTTAGTGCCAGCACATTGGTTAAGTGAGCTTTTTACCACTCACATGTTGGGTTGAATTCCAACAAAGGCCACTATCTACAGCATCTATTGTTCTCCTCATGTCTGTGTAGGTTTACACTGACCGCTCTGGCTTCATCCGCAAATATAGTTTGTAAAGTTTGGTCAGAAATAGTCAGCAATATATAAATGGTAAATTAAAATGGCAAACTTTTCCCCAAGCAGAACTGACCTAACACAGGTCTAGGCCAAATATACCGTAAAGCCGGCCATAGGCAGATCAATTTTTTTCCTGCAACCACAGGTCCGGTTCTAGCTGAACCGTGTGAATTTTGATCGGTCTCTGGCCGGCTTTAATGTGTCAGCTTTAAATCCATATGAGCACACATCCATTTGGACGCAGATGCTGTGTGGTGTATGTGGCATGTTTACTTTGCTCTGATTGCATCGGATTACTTGAAGACGTGTCTGTTTAGGGTCAATGGAAAATGCACAATCTGTACACAAAGGTAAGCTCCATCATGAAAGAACACATCTAACTACAAGCATAACTAATGGTTTTAGTTTTACAAGAAAAAAAATGTATTTACACTTCATTTGCTACAGCAATTTCAGACAGCTGCTATGCATCAAAACATTCTAGCCACATTGTTATATGGAGTCCACATAAACATTGTACTGTATAGGATCACAACTGATCCCAAACCTTTATGCAGAGGCAGCTTAGCAAAATGACGTGTCCAATGTACACAGGGAGTGTCAATATTGTTCTATGACTTTTCATACTAAGAGAGCCATCGGACCCTGGAAGTGGGTGTATGTCCTCAAAAGTGGGGTCTAACTTTATAAAGATGTATTTGATTGCCCTACAACATTTACTTTACATTTAAAAGGGTTTTTATTCTTTGGTATAGGATGGATTTTATCACCATTCACCTGCTAGATTGCCAAATGATTTCATGATCCCATGAATGAGGAGTGGAAAGACCCCAAGCTGGTAACACTCTAAACTTCAAGGCATACAGCAACCTTGATTTACTAAAACTGGTGCAGCTCTGCAGAGAAACCAATCAGCTTCTAGTTTTTTTTGGTTTTTTTTGTCAAAGCTTAGTTGAACAAGCTGAAGTTAAAAACTGATTGGCCACCATGCAAAGCTGCACTCTCCAGTTTTAGTAAAACAACCCATACATTTTAGCAAAGCTCAAATCCATGTAGGAGTGGATATAAACAGAAAAAAATGAAAAGGATGGTGTAAAAAGTAAAAAATAATTAAATCTACAGAATAATCAGCACCTGAGAAATCGGAATCAGCCCTGAAAAACCGATATTGGTCGACCCATAATGCATACTGTATAAACTTGGCATGAGGAAAAAACATTTAGCATAACACTTGCAAACAGACATTCAGAAAACTGTAATTTGCCTGAAATCAGTACAATGTTGTCAATTCAAAAACCAACATATTATTTATTTATTTTATTTATTATTTATTTCGTGTACTTCTATAGCGCTGTCAATTTACGCAGCGCTTTACATATATTAAGCCCTTTACCAATAATTAAGACCCCCTTTCACGCTGAAAGCGCCGATTGTTTTAGCGACACTTTACCGCTGTTTAACCACTTGCCGACCGTGTAATGTAGATACACGGCGGCAAGTGGCACCCATTGTTCTGGGAGGAGGTTATATAACGTCCTCCCAGAATCGGGCGCGCACCTGGAAGCATCCGTGACCGCCGGGTCTGTGAGACCCGGCGCATCACGGATCACGGTAAATGGCGCTTGGAGCGGCCGTTTACCACGTGATCGCTCCGTCAAATAACGGAGCATCACATGTAAACAAGGCGGCGGAAGTGCCGGCTTGTCTCTCCCCTCTCCGCACCGATCGGTGCAGTGTGACAGGGGAGGGGGAGAGGGGGGAGAGAGGAGATGCAGCGGTGCTGTGGGCAGGATCTGAAGTGCCCACAGCACCGCTATGTGACAGGCAGGGACCCCTCATCACCCATGCACCCTCAGCAATGCCCACCCATCCGTCACCCATACATACATGCCCACCCATCCGTCACCCATACATCCATGCCCACCCATCCTTGCCCACCCATGCATCCGTGCTCACCCATCCGTGTCCACCCATCCGTCACCCTTGCATCCGTGCTCACCCATCCGTGTCCACCCATCCGTCACCCATGCTCACCCATCCGTGTCCACCCATCCGTCACCCATGCTCACCCATCCGTCACCCATGCATCCGTGCTCACCCATCTGTCACCCATGCATCCGTGCTCACCCATCCATGCTCACCCATTTGTCACCCATGCATCTGTGCTCACCCATCCGTCACCCATGCATCCGTGTTCACCCATCCATGCTCACCCATTTGTCACCCATGCATCTGTGCTCACCCATCCGTCACCCTTGC
>BLSH010418758.1:2007211-2024153 GCA_018402905.1 Glandirana rugosa
CTTTATTGGAGACGATTCGGGGACTTACGGTGGAGAGTAAGTAAAGTCACATAGAAAAGGCGAACGCCTTGCCCTTTTTTTCAGGACGTTCGTTGTAGAAACCCCGCCCAACCCTCGCTTATCAGTCGTTAAATTTTCACTAAACTTTCGCGACGTTTTGGTCTCAAAAATAGGGGAAAAAGACCCCAATTTTTGCGGGGCAATAGCCGGCTTTTCGCCGCGTTTTCACGGTGAATTGGTGAACTGTTGACCCGTGAATTTGGGGAAGGGTGGGTCTGGTTAAAAGTCGAAAGTCACGAGAGTGTAAAACTTACTGTTAATGAGTCAGTATAATGTGACATGGGTATACTTTAAAAGCAGGAAAAAAAGTGTGTTTATCTCGAAAGAAAACCACCATAAATTAGTGGTAACCCCACAAATAAAAAACTCCATTTATTGCTCAAAAAATAAACACCCCAATGGTGATTAAATACCACCAAAAGAAAGCTCTATTTGTGTGAAAAAAAGGACGAAAATTTCATATGGGTACAGTGTAATATGACTGAGTAATTGTCATTCAAAATGTGAGAGCACTGAAAGCTGAAAATTGGTCTGGGTGGGAAGGGGTTTAAGTGCCCAGTTGTCAAGTGGTTAAGTGGCACTTTTGCGCCGCTTTTCGGCCGATAACGGGGCGTTTTTAACCCCAGAAAAAGGGGATAAAAACTCTGGTTTTGCAGCGCTTTCAAATCACTTTTAAATTGCTGACTATTCGCTCCCAACCCGCCCCAAAGATGTTGCTTGCAGGACTTTTTTTCCCGTTCCGCAAGCGGAAAAGATACACTGAAATGAATGAGAGGTGGCATTCAGGGGCTTAGCAGAGGTTATTTCCAGCGAAAAAGCACCTGAAAACTACCCTAGTGTGAAAGGGGTCTAAGAGATTGGGAACCACAATAAAAAAAATTTAAAAATACTGGTAACAGTTATCCACGGTGTAGTATAAAAAAAAACAGAGAGACACTTAGTGATTTTTTTTACCATCTTTTCCTCTCATTTGCTGAAGGGCAGCATCTCCCTCACATTGTATTTTTATAACCCTTTTTCTATTGCTGGTTCCCATAGGTTTACTGGCCCTACGCATCTTGCACCACATCATTCTGATAGTGAGCTGTTGGTCAAAAACAGAACAGAATGTGGATGCAGCAAGGTCTGTTCTCAGCTGTGTCCGACGGCTCACTATCAGAATGATTGCAGAAGAAACAGGAATTACAAAGTCAATTGTTCAAGAATTCGTGACTCAGGATTTAAACAGGAGAAAGGACACTATTTTGGTACTGTGGATAATGTCCAAAGAGCCACTACACAGGCTCTGAACACCATCCTACTTGAAGACTTCCAGGGATGCTATTAAGAATGGAAAAATTGCTGGGAGCATTGTGCACACTCACAAGGTGCATACTTTGAAGGAGACAATGTTCAATTGTAAGATTTTTCAATAAAAGAAATTTATAAAATCGATATCATTCTCATTACTTTCTGGACACACCTCATATCAACTGCAAATTGTGCTTGTTGAGTGATATCTGCCCCATCCAGCCAATGTACTGCATTGGATAGACTTCAACCAAAGACCCCCCCGAGATATTTCTGATCTCGCTATATGGGTCAAGACAGATTCCCTTACTGAGCTCTGGAGATGGAAGCATCCAGCCACCAAGGTCTACACCTGCAACTCTGCTTCCCACAAAAAAAATTTTCAGGATTAACCTAGCCTATTCTACTCCTCCTATACTTCCAACTAGAGGTCAACCGATATGGGTTTTTCTCTGGCCGTTGCTTAGAAATCAGGGTACCCGATGGCCGATATTGGATGCCGATTTTTTTGGGCCGATATATTAGGCCGTTTTTTTCTTTCAGCTTCATCTCATAAAATAAAACAGTTAATTGTGCTTATTCTTGTATGTATATGGTTCACTTAAGAACCCTTTCAATACAGCATATACCAGTGCCACGAAATGCAGCCATATACCAGTGCCAGGAAATACAGCCATATACCAGTGCCAGGAAATACAGCCCTTTACCAGTGCCAGGAAATACAGCTTTACCTGTGTCAATGAAATGCAGCCTGATCACACAGAGCAATTCACACATGGAGATTCAAATTTCCTGGCCCCCGCTGCACTGTGATGTCATCGCACGTGCGCCTGTCAATCAGATAGAAGACAGAGCAGCCAGAGCGGCTGCAGTACTCCATTTGGCCGCTGGCGCTGCTCTTCCTTCTCACTGTGTCTGAGTGACACAGCGGCGCTCCTGAGTGTCCGGGAGCTAGCAGTCTAATGCAAGCTCCCAGCGTCGATGGGAGGGGGGCGGATAGCGGCTTCATTTACATGACAATTGACCGATGCCGATTCATCAAAAAAAGGCAAATATCAGCCTGATATATCCGCCAACCGATATATCGGTCAACCCCTACTTCCAACTGTTACTTTGATTTAAGTTTTACTCCAAGGCATAGCGGATCATGCCCCTCTTCTGCCAGAGCTCAAACCACTACCTGACCCCGGGGATAAGCTTTGGAGGTTCTCTAGATTTTGGAACTCAGACACAAGAATTGACCCCCATGTCCAGTTTACTCTACAACACTACTGGCCCACTAATGTTGGTACTGCAGACCCACTTGTAGTTTGGGACACTTCAAAAGCATTCATAAGTAGTCAATATGCCATAAAGAAAGAAAATCTGGATAGGGTTGCGACCCAGGCAGCCAGACTTGAGGTTGCTTGTGGTGCCTCCCATTACCACTATACTTACAAAGACCTCCTTACTGGAAGTCTTTCAAACTCACATTGAACTTATGAGGAAGGCACTTTTTCAGCAAACACAATGCATATATGAATAAAGAAACATGGTAGATTGCGTGCTTGGCTGTCTGAAAGGACTGTCGGCTGCCAAATCTATTCCTAGGATCTATGGTCCTCGTGATCACATTTATATTTGCCCTAGACATATTACGAATGAGCTTGCCTCTTTTTACTACAGCCTCTATGCCTCTACTGTAAACTACACACCTAGTGACCTGGATGGCGATTTACAGGATATCCCCTTACCTACACTTTTTTTTCTCCTTCTTCCTTCCCATCCTCTCTCCCTGCTTTTCTCTCATGAAGCTTGAAAACGTACGGTATGTCCCAGACATTATCTCAGAATTGTATTTTGTAAGGTTCATACAGAATATGCACTTCGATATCTATATTGTGCTTATATGATACTTGAACTGTGGCAGAACGTTTGCCATTTTTACTTGGTTTTGCAAGGAGCACCGGCGAGGGGCCCCAGAAGAGGAGGATCGTGGCTGCTCTGTGCAAAACCATTACACAGAGCAGAAAAGTATAACATGTTTGTTATTTTAAAACCAAAAAAACCTGAGCCTTTAATATTACTTTAATATCTATAGGCAGCTTTAGAATTCAATTCATGTGCTGCGGAGAAAAATCAGGGGTTAACCATCAAATCTGTTCTTACGCCCACCTACTCCTTGTAGAAGAAGACAACATACAAAGAACAGTGCGGATTTACAGCTCACGATGATAAACTCAGTCTGCAGCTTTCTAGTGACATGTCCATTACTAATAACTGCTGCTGAAAGGCCCAGTTTCCCACATTTATATTGTATTGGTTTGTTACTGTATGTTTTAGGCGTTTGCCTAAATTTAAAACTTGTACCTATAGGTAAGCCTATAAGAAGGCTTAACTATAGGTACTGTAAATATCACCTAAATGTGTGCCGTTTAGGAGATATTTACCTTGTACTGCGGATCAGCGCATGAGCTGTGAAGAAATGGCCCTCTGTGCCTTTTCTTCACTCATGAGTGCAATAATCGGTTACTCCCGCGCGCAAGGAAGGAAGAGGGGCAGACATGGATGCGGCCTCCAGTGGGGACAGTGCGTGCTTCGTTTGCAGGTAAAGTGCCCCATAATGAGCGGAGGGGCGGGCACGAAGCTGACAGGCAGGGGAGGGAGGGAGGGAGAGGGGGAGAGGAGGACAGAGCAGGGCTGCAGATGACGGAGGCACGTAAACTGACTACGGTGTTGGGGCTCAGCAGCCATGATAAACCGTGGTCAGTTTACAGGGGAGAGGGCAGAACCAGGCAGGATCAGCCAGGTATTTTCGGGCGATAGAGGGGGCCAAATTACACAACACAAGCAGGGTGCTTTATAACATGCTTTAAAAGAACAAGATCCATTTTTTTAGGGTAACAAACACTTTAGTGATGGCTGTAGCCCCACCCCCTTTTGAAGCCCAAATTATGGCCGTTCTTGTGGAGGGAAAACAGCCAGCACAGAGCCCCACCCACCCTATCCCTTTAACCTGTGATCTGTTACTATTATGCTGCAGCAGGATTCTGCAGCACTGTATTATCCTTTATCCAGGCTCTGTAAATGGAGTCACTGATAAATGCACACAGAGCTGCAGCACTTTGTGATATGTCATCATTAGAAAGAAATGATCAGCACTGCTTGTTCATTCATAAAATTAAAAGGTCCCTCAGAGCTCTAGCGGCATCTGCCCTGTATGTACAAGCAGCCACATATATATTACACAGAGCTGCAGCCCTGAGAGATGTATTACTATTAAGAAACAAGCAGCACTAATCATTCATTCATAATCACAGATCACTCACCACTCCGGCTGTGTGTGGTTATCAGTGGCTCCATTTACACATAACACAGCCTGGCCAAAGGATCATATAGAGCTGCAGCATGAATGATCGATCAGTGAAGTTGGGCCAGTCTCGTATATGACTCGGCTCAACACTGCTGATCACTCATTCATAAAACAGAAAGATTACTCAGTGCTGTGTACCTGTTTGAACGGGACCAAGTGCCCTATGCGCTAGTCTCATGGGGAGTTAAAGTTGAACTTAACTGCTGTCTCTATTCCTTTCCCCCATCCCCCTTCCAAGCCGCCATCATGAAAATTCTGGCACATGCACAGATGCGCGACAGATCTCTGGTAGGTCCTAAAAATCTGGTAGAACCCGGCGGTGCATCTGCGTTTTCTGCACATGCACACAACACCGCCAGTGCTGGTATTTGGGCACTCCATTTGCCGGCGATGTTTGTGCGTATGTGCATATCTACAGTTACACTGGCCATATCACATTTTAATGCATTTTTTTCACATTTTGTTAGGGGGGGGACCAAAATGAAAAAATGCTGTTATAAGGAGCCAAGTTCTCCTTTAAAGTGGTTCTAATGTCTGAAGGTTTTTTCCTTCATGCATTCTATACATGAAGGTGAAAAAACCCTTCAATGAGCAGCTTCCCCACCACTCCCCCTTATACTTACCTGAGCCCAATCCCGATCCAGCGATGTGCATGAGAGCAGAAGCTGTCCTGGGTCTCTGCCTCCTCATTGGCTGAGGCACAGCAGTGGGAGCCATTTGCTCCTGCTGCAGTCAATCACAGCCAGTGAGGAGGGAGCGGGGCCGAGCCGCGTGCTGTGGGTCTCAAACACAGAGGCGGCTTGGGAGCAAGCATGCACAAGTGCCCCCAGAGCAAGCAGCCTGCTTTGGGGCACTCAAAAGTCAGGGGAGAGGCCTGGAGCGCCGGTGGGGGACCTGAGAAGAGAAGGATCAGAGCTGCTCTGTGCAAAACCATTACACAGAGCAGGTAATTATGATATGTTTGTTATTTAAGAAAGAATAAAAATCAGAACCTTTACAATTAGTTTAAACAACATCAAAACATATTAATAGATCTTAAGAAAAAGAAAAGAAAAAAAAAAATTAGCTGTTCATGCCAACAGTAACCAACTATGTTGTGCAATCATAAGTAAAATGTCTATGATCCGATTGGCAACAGCTAGACTTTTGCAGCCATTTTTTCCCCCTCTGTTTTAATACATAATACGAGAAAAAGGTTGGAGTGTGGTCTAAATTTAGCAAACAAGATTTTATTTTCATATTAGTGGATCGGAGAATTAAAACTGCCAACACCTGAGTTTTGCCCTGGGTAAGGTTGGTCAATGGTGAGCAGATTGGGTGGGGAGAAATCTGCTTGAATAAGCTGCATGACTCTAGGACCGGCCAGGACTTTTGTCCAACAATAGCAATACATACATCATTCTTCTGATCTTTCAACATTCTTGATAGAAGATCAACTTTGCTTAAATAAAGATTCTTGAACACCTAGGAGAACTTTTTCTAGCACTGCCTGAGTGCCAAAGGTTCATAATTGCCCTCTTACAGTTCAAAAAGTGCCCAATAATCTCAAGAAAAACAGATGCATTTTTAACCAGCATATCAGACCTATTGCTCCCAATTTCTTTCATAGAGCAGCCCCCACATATGTTCACTAGCAGCTATATCACCAACCTACCACAGAAGCAATGCACTCTACAACTAAATCACCCAGCTCATTCACTGACATTGAAACTAACAGTATCTATATTGTAACCCAGAAAACCTCATCACCAAATACAGTAAAATTAAATCTGGTTGACATGCGTTATTCCCTGCACTTTTCACTTCATTATCGCACTTTGTAATTCCTTACTAAAAAAAAAAAAAAGTGAAGGCAAAGTACACCATTCAACTAACCCAGTCTGTCCATCTATGCACGGTATAATAAAAACAAGGGCAATTATGGAATCTCGACGCTGGAAGCTCTCTCAAATATTTCAAATGTCCCTTTGCTCCAGGACCTGGGCTTGGGCCATGTCACTGAAAGCATAATAATAATTCTGTTCATTTAGAAATTTAGCTTAAAAAAAATCCTAAAAATATACTAATGGTAAAAAAATGGCAATAAATATTAATCAAAAATTCATAGAATAAATGTAAAACATTTAAAAGAACAATGTAATGTACATTTAAGAAAAAAACAATAAATCATTTAAAAAACAAACAAGAGGAGGTACAGTTTCTTTTACTAATTGTATTTGCCTTACAATAAATCCTTGCCATCTGGATCAATCATCAGATAGAGACTTTACAGAAAAGATGTGTGAAGATTTTGTCATGGTAATTTTGTGGAAGAAAGATGTGGTTCACTATACAGTGCGGTGCGATGTTCTAGTGGGAAGATGCTGGCTTTCATTCTTCACCAACAATACAACATTGTCTTTGATAACACAATAAAAAGAATACTCACTTTCTTTTATGCGGAGTCTCTGTGCTCACAGAGTGATGTCGCATGAGCTTCCTCTGTGGAACAGATGGGGTTTTCTGCACGGGCTCTGGAAAATCCTGAGCTGTGACAGGAAAGTGACTTAACGTGTTAGCTCGGCGTCGGAATCCTTGATGACATAATTCTTCAGGATGATCAGATGGGAAGCTCTTTGTTCCTTTGGGTAGGTCACCCATGGACCCATGTGCCTTTAGAGGCATTTCAAGAGACAGTGCTGCCTCCATCTCGCACACGGAAGACTCCTGAAATTCAGAAAAGATTTTACACAAACATATTCCATAAACATACAATACTACATAAATAGGCAACAAAAGGTATGAGGACCCTGTCAGTTACAGCTTAGAGTCTAAAAGGGACACCAAAGGCTTCCTAAAGCTAGGAGGAACGTGCTTCTAAATGAGAGGAACATGCCTTCCATCCTGTGCCAAAATCCAACCCACACAATGCATAACTGCCTGGTTGTGTACCCCTAAAGGTGCATCATAGCAGAAGTCCTGGATAAGAAGAAAACCGAAGATAGCAAACACAGAAGAGAAGAGGATCTAAAGCTGGCCATACATTAACCACTTGCTTACAGGGCACTTAAACCCTCTTCCTGCCCAGGCCAATTTTCAGATTTCAGAGTTGTCACTCTTTGAATTACAATTGCGCAGTCATGCAACGCTGTACCCAAACTAAATTTTTATATTTTTTTTCGCACAAATAGAGCTTTCTTTTGGTGGTATTTAATAACTACTGGGTTTTTTATTTTTTGCAAAAAAAAATACGAAAAATTACCAAAAAATTTGAAAAAAAACAAACCAGTTTCATAGTTTGTTATACAATTTTGCAAACAGGTAAATTTCCTCCTTCATTGATGGGCACTGATAAGGTGGCGCTAATAGGTGGCACTGGTGGGCAGCACTGAAGGGCACTGATAGGCTGCACTGGTGGGCACTGACGATGGACAGCACTGAAGGTAGCACTGGTAGGTGACACCGATAGTCAGCACTGATAGGTGGCACTGATGGGCAGCACTGGTGGGCACTGGCAGGTGGCACTTGTGGGCAATGCTTAGCAGCAGTGGGTGTCTGTGTGCGGGACTGATGTCCCTCTGACAGAAGCCGGTAGGCTTTCTTTTTTCTCTTCATGCTGTTAGCGTGAGGGAAAAAAAAAAAAAAAAAAAAAAGATTACAATCTTCTGTTTACATTAAGTGATCAGCTGTCATTGGCTGACAGCTGATCACGTGGTGAGGGACTGGGATCTCATTGACTCGTTGATTGCAGAGCACGGCGCGCAGGCAGCTCATGCACAGGAGGATCTACATGGACACTCTCCCGGCAATTTAGGCCTGCCCTGTAGCTGTCTTACGGCTATAACTCGGGCGTGAAGAGGTTATACAATTTTTTTATTCATTTTCCTTTAGATTTACCTTTAACAATGTAGTAGAAAGGCTTGTCTGAATTCAAACTGAAAGTGTTTAGGTTTGACCTCGTATTATATGGTGTAAGTAAATCTAAATGAAAATTGTATAATGTATGGCCAGCCTAAGAGCATGTTTTAGTGTATAAATGAGAACAAGGGAAGAATAAGCAAGTGGATTTCAAATTTAACCTTTAAATTGCAATAACAAAAAACAATGTATAGCCTATTTGTAGAGTTGGGAAGGGTTCGGACATCATTCAGGATTTTAAATCCAGACTAATGAAGGACTGCAATAAAACCCAGGCAGCAGTTCACTATCACACTACCCAAAACCTAAAAAAAAAAAAAAAAACAATATAAGAGCAAAAGGCAGTTTTTTTTTCTTAACGAACCAATATTCCTGATTGTAAAATGAGAATGACAGAGAAAGTTTTTGTAAGCCTCAGACATATCTTTCTATTGTGTGCACTTGTCCCAATTAACCACTTGCCTACAGGGCACTTTCACCTCCTTCCTGCCCAGGACAATTTGCAGCCTCACCAGTGCCCATGGATGCAGCCTGCCTGTGCCTGGAACAGAGCGTTGATCTCCGTGTGTCACAAGCTGGATTTGAATGGCCCGGGCCACAGTAACAATGTCCCGCCTCCTGTGATATGTCATACTGATTTAATGTCCCAGCATTGGATTAGTGTGCCGTCTATTACAGGAAGCGGGACATTGTTACTGCGGCCTGTGCATTTCAGCTCCCTGACACAGGGAGATGGCCGCTCTGCAAGGAGAGGAGGAGAGAGGGGAGGACAGGACCGGGAGGACAGGATCTTGAGCAGGATGGCACCCCTCAATGAACGGCACCTGGCAGCATGGCCACCACTACTGCACGATTATCTGCAATTTTTTTTTTGCCAGTGTGCCGAAAACACAATTTTTGGCCAAAATGTTTCAGCCGCCACAATTTCGGTGCATTCCTAATAACAATGGTCATGCAACGCTGCACCCATCTGAAATTAGAGCTGCACGATTCTGGCCAAAATGAGAATCACAATTTTTTTGCTTAGAATAAAGATCATGACTCTCTCACGATTCTCGCGGCGTAACATATTACATATACAGTGGGGATCGAAAGTTTGGGCACCACAGGAAAAAACTTGTATTAATGTGCATAAAGAAGCCAAGGAATGATGGAAAAATCTCCAAAAGGCATCAAATTACAGATTAGATATTCTTATAATATGTCAACAAAAGTTAGATTTTATTTCCATCATTTACACTTTCAAAATAACAGAAAACAAAAAAATGGCATCTGCAAAAGTTTGGGCACCCTGCAGAGTTAATATCTTGTACTGCCCCCTTTGGCAAGTATCACAGCTTGTAAACGCTTTTCGTTGCCAGCCAAGAGTCTTTCAATTCTTGTTTGAGGTATCTTTGCCCATTCTTCCTTACAAAAGTCTTCCAGTTCTTTGAGATTTCTGGGCTGTATGTCACGCACTGCTCTTTTAAGGTTTATCCATAGATTTTCAATTATGTTGAGGTCAGGAGATTGTGAAGGTCATGGCAAAACCTTCAGTTTACGCCTCTTGATATAATCCCCCTTGGATTTCGAGGTGTGTTTAGGATCATTATCCATTTGTAGAAGCCATCCTCTCTTTAACTTCAGCTTTTTCACAGATGGCATCAAGTTACCAACCAAAATTTGCTGAAATTTTATTGAATCCATTTTTCCTTCTACTCGTGAGATGTTCCCTGTGCCACTGGCTGCAATACAACCCCAAAGCATGATTGATCCACCCCCATGCTTAACAGTTGGACAGAGGTTCTTTTCATTAAATTCTGTGCCCCTTCTTCTCCAAACATACCTTTGCTCATTCCGGCCAAAAAGTTCAATTTTAACCTCATCGGTGCACAGAACTTGTTTCCAAAATGCATCAGGCTTGTCTATATGTTCATTTGCAAAGTTAAACGCTGATTTTGGTGAGGACATAGAAGAGGTTTTCTTCTGATAACTCTTCCATGAAGACCATATTTGTACAAGTATCTCTTTATAGTGGAATAGTGTACCACAACTCCAGTGTCTGCCAGATCTTTCTGGAGGGATCGTGCAGTCAAACGTGGGTTTTGAATTGTTTTTCTCACAATCCTGCGAGCTGTTCTGTCTGATATTTTTCTTGGTCTTCCAGATCTTGCTTTAACTTCCACTGTTCCTGATGACTGCCATTTCTTAATTACATTCCGAACAGAGGATATTGACATCTGAAAACGCTTTGCTATCTTCTTATAGCCTTCTCCAGCTTTGTGAGCGTCAACTATTTTCAGTTTCAGGTTTCTAGACAACTGCTTAGAAGATCCCATGGTGCTGATTGTTGGGGCAAGGTCAGAGGAGTCTGGGCATTTAAAACCTTTGAGATTGACATCACCTGGTCTTCCCAGACAATGATTGAGAACAATCCATGACACTGGCAGGTCTCAGCCTTGCAAAGGGGGCAGTGCATGCTATAAATTCTGCAGGGTGCCTAAACTTTTGAAGACGCTATTTTTTTGTTTTCTGTAATTTTGAAAGTGTCAATGATGGAAATAAAATCTAACTTTTGTTGACATATTATAAGAATGTCTAATCTGTAATTTGATGCCTTTTGGAGATTTTTCCATCTTTCCTTGGCTTCTTTATGCACATGAATACAAATTTTTACCTGGGGTGCCTAAACTTTCGATCCCCACTGTACAAAACAATTGGGCTAACAGCACTGTTTATTTTTTTGAAAGGGTAATTTTTCCAAACAAATTACGTTTAAAAAGACCGATGTGCGAATACCGTGTGACATAAAATATTGCAACAACCGCCATCTTATTCTCTAGGGTCTCTGCTAAAAAAAATATATAATGTTTGGGGGTTCTAAGTCATTTTCTAGCACAAAATACTGGCTTTTATTTGTAAGCAGCAAATCAGAAAAGATTTAGTCTTTAAATGGTTAAACTGAACATCTTCTATACACGAGAGTTCATTCAGAGTGCATTCCTTTGAAGTAATTAACATTGTATCTCTTCTAGCTTCTTTACCAATGGTGACTTCAGAACTCGGCTCTCTACCCAGACTTGGCAGTCTCCCCAGAGGCTCAGGTCGCTCCGACTTAGAAAAGACTTCAGGCGACTTGCATTGACTTTTATTACGGTCAAGTCGCGCTGAGTTGCCCCGCAAGTCGGACTTCATTAACTGCACTAAAAATTGCGGTAACGCAGGGGAGGTGGATCGAGATCGCGATTTTAATACGATTAATCGTGCAGCTCTATCTGAAATGTTTATACTTTTTTTGATACAGATAAAGTCTTCATTTGGTAGTATTTAATCACCACTGGCTTTTTTATTTTTTGCTAAACAAAAACGAAAAATAGACTGAAAAATTTTGAGAAAAAACAACAACTTTGTTTCTATTATAAAATTTTGCAAATGGGTCATTTTTTTTTTCACTGATGTGCGCCGATAAGGTGCATGGATAGGCTGCACGGATGGGCACCGATATGCTGCACTGATAATCCGGGCACTTATGATCAGTGCCCTGATTATCAGTGTAAATGTCCCTTGTCACAGGATCACCAGTTATCAGCTTTCCTTTCCTCAGACAATGAGAGCGCAGAGGAAAGTAATTGCCGATAACCTGCATTTGTTTACATGTGATGATCTGTGATTGGACACTCAGAGATTAGGCTGTCAATCAGCTGAAGGTCCCTCCCCTGTCACCATTTTTTTCTTGGTGTCAGTAAAACTTGTCAGAAGTGATTAATGCTGATAGAAGGGGAACGAAGCAGCAGACAAAAGGTGACACTAGGGCATGTTTACACTTGTTTCAAAATGTGGCTTCAGATGCGCTTTTTTAAAGCTCTCTGAACGCCAGTCAAAGCCCCGGTCACTAAATAAAATGGTAAGCTACAGCTCTGTTTACACCTTGTGTTCACTTTGCTTCAAAAATGATAGCCCATGTCGCTTTAGCGGTGCTTCAAAGAGTCTTCAAAGCCTCCATAGAAGTCTACAACAAAGCTCGCTTGAAGCGCCTACAGCTTTGAGAGGCTTTAATTCAGATTTAGCTTTGCTTTGTTTTGGAGAAATTGCAGGTATGAGATATCAGCACACACACAGGGCATCTGCCAAGCTTCTTTAGGGTTCATTTACACTTTCTTCAACTTCAACATGCTTTTTTGATATGTTTTTGATGCTTCTGCGATGCTTCGATGGTGCTTTTTTTGAAGATTTAATGAAGCTTGGCAGATGGCGTGTGTGTGTGTGTGTGTGTGTGTGTGTGTGTGTGTGTGTATCTCATACCTCCAAAACTAAGTGAAGCTAAAGATGAATTAAACCCTCTCAAAAGCTGCAGGTGTTTCAAGCGAGCATTGTCATAGACCTCTATGGAGACTTTGAAGCACCACTAAAGCGACATTGGGTATAATTTTTGGAGCAAAGCAAACGCAAGGCATAAACATATAACCATTTTATTTAGCGACAGAGGATTTGACTGGCGTTCAGAGAGCTTTTAAAAAAAAGTGTGTCCGAAGCTATGTTTTGAATCAAGTGTAAACAAGACCTTAAAGAGGAAGTAAACTCAGATGGGGTTTACTTCCTCTATATTCTCCTGTAAAGTAGAAGCATAATGGGCTACTATGCATCGTATAGTAGCCCATTATGTGCCACTTACCTGCAAACGAAGCCTGCGGCATCCAGCGATGTCCCAGCTCCAGGCCAGGTCCATCTTGTGCCCCTCTTCCTTCCGGGGGCCACGACTCCGGCTCCATGACTGGCCGGAGTCGCATGATATCACTCCCGCGCGGGAGCCGCCAGTCACGGCACAGGGTCGGTGGAGAAACGGCACGCAGGCCGTTCCTTCACTGCGCCTGTGCCGACATGACGTCGGTACATGCAAAACACTGCATATCTCCTAAACCGTGCAGGTTTGGGAGATATGCAGTGCACCTACAGGTAAGCCTTATTCTAGGCCCACCTGTAGGTTAAAGTGGTTCTCACAGCTTGACAACCATTTTAAGCTTCAAAAAAGCACCAACAAAGCATCGCAGAAGCACCACCGAAGCACTGCAGAAGCATCAAGAACACATTGTTGAAGCAGTAGGCACTTTAATGTGTATTGAAGTTGAAGCAAGTGTAAATGAGACATTAAAGTGGTGGTAAACCTCAGACATGAAATATGAACAAAGCATATCCCTCATGTGACAGACAGCCCCGTCAGTGGTAGATGGGGTGTATCTGCCACGCAGGATCTTAAGGTTCTTAAGATAAAGTAGTGACACTGAAAGATCTGTAGGCAGCAAGGGGTTAAACACTGGCCACACCTTGCTCCCCCAGCTGGGGTATAATTTTGACTTACCAGGGTGTAATCAGTGTTGGTGCTGAGAGAGAAGGAGTAGGCTGTGAGGGAACATGCCTGCAGGAATGAAGCAGACCCAGTGGGGTCTATTTGTTAGCCAGGAGGTTTTTATTCCTGCGAGGGAAACCTTTCTGTTATACACTTCTTTGCAGAATGAATAAACATGGGCCGGATGCCCTTAACCTGACAGACGGCTGGACTACATGTTTGGGAACCTCTTCACTTGAAGCTAATCACCCCCACACTCTATAGCATGTATTTGTCTCATTTACACTTGCTACGACTTCAACACACATTTGAGTGCCTATTGCTTCAACATGCTTTTTTGATTTGTTTTTGATGCGTCGGTGGTGCTTTTTTTAAGCTTTAGGCCTCATGCACACAGGACGTTTTTTGACTGTTTTTCAGCAGCTGTTTTCAGCTGCAGAAGTTTTTTTCTACAGTCAATAAACCCTCCATCATGTTATCCTATGTGTTCATGCACACACAGGCTGTTATCAACTGTTTTTAGCAGTGACGTTTTTGAGCTGTAAAAAAACCCAAGAGCTGAGGGATTTTAGGACGTTTTTCAGCTGTAAAAATGTTCAAACGCTTAAAAACGTCCAAAAATGTCACTCCCCAACATTTTTGGACGTTTTAGACCAATTGGGAAAAAAAAAAAAAAAAACCGCTGGCCCTTTAAAAACATGAAAAAACGGTGGTAAAAACGCTGGTGAAAGCTGAAAACATCCCTGATAAGCTACTGACGTTTTCTTTAAAGTCCTGTGTGCATGAAGCCTTAATGAAGTTTGGCAGATACCCTGTTGTGTGTTGATATCCCATACCTGCAAGTTCTCTAAAATAAAGCAAAGCTAAAGCTGAATTAAAGTCTCTCAAAGCTGCAGGTGCTTCAAGCGAGCTTTGCCTGAGACTTCTAAGGAGGCTTTGAAGCACCACTAAAGCGACATGGGGTAAAATTGTTGAAATTAAGTAAAACACAAGTTATAAACAGGACTGTAATCTACCCATTTTATTTAGTGATAGGAGCTTTAACTAGAGTTCCGAGAGCTATAAAAAAAAAAGCATGTCCAAAGCCCCATTTTGAAGCAAGTGTAAACGAGCCCTAAGGGACCCACCAGTGAGCACATCCTAAAGGCATCATGATTGATTTTCCCACACAATGCAGTATGTATGTGGGAACATGCTGTCATCAGGAAACCAGTTTGTTAGAAGCCAGGAAGACAAAAAAAAAAAAAAGCGTTATACTGTTTCCAAAACAATAATTTATCCAAGAGTCAAGCAGCGCTTAAGCTGGCCATAGATGGCTCTAATTTCGTCCAATTCCTACTGAACTGGCTGAAATATGAGCTGTAGATGGCCCTGCAACCACCACCCGGCTTGACAAAGTCAGGTGGAAAATTGCTGGCTGAACAATGACTGGAACCAATCAGATGCAGTCACGGTTTGGGCAGAGATCCACAGGTTCTGGCTGCCGAATACAAAATACCAAGATACCTCCAGCCACGCAGTTTATCATGGATGAAGGACAAATCAAGCCGTGTATGGCTGGCCTTGCTAAGATGGTATATTTACAGACCATTGAAAACACAGGATTCACCTTACTACTGTATTCCAGAGGAGTGCATAGAGAGCTTTCATAGTCCATACTCCTGGAGCTGTCCTGCTGGCATCTGCTCTTATTTCCCTAGAGATCAAAGTATACAAAAATGAAAATATAAATGACAAGTTGAATTGCAACCCTAGACATCCTTTTAAAAACCTCGAATCAGTATCAGTATTCTATAAACAAGTCTCAGTTAATGGCCCTTCTTAGAAAATAAAATCCACTGTACTGCAAAGCCTAACTATGAATACTGCAAGAATTTATAGAGGATTTACTCCCCTTTTTTCTATTTCAGTTTTGGCAGAGCTGAAGGGAAGAGAAGCCAGACTTCTACACTGCCAGAAACATTCCAAGCCTCTGCTTTGTACAGGAGGTTGGCACCCACATCTCAGATCTACAATTAGAATTAAATCTAAATAATCAGCCACTGAATGATCAGAAAAACCATGTATACAGCTTCTGGTACTCGCTTTTCAGATCAGTATCTATGGAACCAAACAGGAAGTTAAAGAATATCATAGACAATTCATTTACTGTATCCATCGTGTAAAAAGAAAAAAAAAAAAAAAAAAAAAAAACAAAAAGATATTTTTCAAGTGGACCTTGCTTGTCTAATTTTACAGGTTTCAAAAATGCATCTAATTTTCCAGATCCAGCCTATGTTCCTTTGTTGTAACTGATCATATTATACAAAGCAAAACAAATCTAAAAGTTGCTGTGCATGTATACACAGGCGCTTAGAGGAGTCCAATGTGCAGGGGAACGCGTTCCAAACAGGTAGACTAGAATTTTTAGTTTTACCTTTCTAAAAATAAATAAAGAAGCTGGGGGAAACGGGAGGGTTATCTGCTGCTCAAATCTTTTTTAGCAGACAAAATGCATGTGCAATATTTAATACCTACCTTATGAAAAAATATATACACTCACCGGCCTCTTTATTAGGTACACCTTGCTAGTACCGGGTTGGGCACCCTTTTGCCTTCAGAACTGCCTTAAAGTGGTTGTTAGGTCCAAACATTTTCTACCTTAATGCATTCCTTGCATGAAGATAAAAAATGTTTAGGTGTCAGCACCCCCCACTTCCTTTACCTGAGCCCTCATTCGATCCAGCGCTGTGCACGTCTGCAGATCTTTTCACCCCTCACTTCCGGGTCTAGCTGGCTTTGCTGGGGCACCGGCAGCCATTGGCTCTCAGTGCTGTCAATCAAAGCCAGTGACAACTGCTTTACTTACCCCCCCCCCCCCCTTCCTTTAATTACCTGAGCCCTCATTCGATCCAGCGCTGTGCACATCTGCATATCTCTTCTCCCCTCACTTCCGGGTCTAGCTGGCTTTGCTGGGGCACCGGCAGCCATTGGTCAATCAAAGCCAGTGACAATGGAGCGGGGGGGGGGGGGGGGCCCGA
>BLSH010418758.1:2024163-2034560 GCA_018402905.1 Glandirana rugosa
TTGGGGGGGGGGGGGGGGGGGCCCGAGTCCCGCTGTTTGTCAATGGACTCCGGAGAGGGACTCGAGTGCGAGCATGCATGAGTGCCGAATTCAAGCCTCAGTTTCCTGTTCTTAGCTGACAGAGTGGCACCTGGAGTGGTCTTCTCCTGCTGTAGCCCATCCGCTTCAAGGTTTGAGGTGTTGTGCATTCAGAGATGGTGTTCTGCATACCTTGGCTGTAACCAGTGGTTATTTGAGTTGCTGTTGCCTTTCTAGCATCTCAAACAAGTCTGCCCATTCCCCTCAAACCTCTGACATAAACAACCCATTTTCGTCCACACAACTGCCGCTCACTGGATATTTTCTATTTTTCAGGCCATTCTCTGTAAACCCTAGAGATGGTTGAGCATGAAAATCCCAGTAGACCAGCAGTTTTTGAAATACTCACCAGCCCATCTGACACCAACAACCATGCCACGTTCAAAGTCACTTAAATCCCCTTTCTTCCCCACTCTGATGCTCAGTCTGAACTTCAGCAAGTCGTCTTTGCCATGCCTAAATGCATTCAGTTGCTATTTGACTGGCTGATTAACAATTTGTGTTACCAAGCAATTGAACAGGTATACCTAATAAAGTGGCCGATCAGTGTATGTCCTGAACATACTAGAACACAATCTACATTGGCTACCCTTATACAAGCAAAAAAAAAAAAAAAATAAGGAAATCACATTGTGAAATGAGTTACAACAGGTTAAAAAAAAAATAACTTGAAATGTTTTCTGACACTCAGTATATACTGCCAGTAGTGAACAGAGGATATAGGATCTCCAATTTTTCTTCTGGCTTTTAATACCACATTTAAGGCAATTACTGTGCACTGCAAAAGAAATTGTGAATAATCAGGAACCAAGAGAAGCTCACAAATGGGTCTCGGCATGGCTTCCTGCTGCCTTTCCACACCATGGCTGTGCCACAAATTATTTCCAGGACAGAAGCTTCTCTTTTGTTATCTAACTTTGAATTAACCTTCTCCAGACAACATTTATAATGTGCCAACACAACCCCATTGAAAGCTCTGGTCTACATGATCCATTTCCTTAGGTTTATTTCAAGAAAGAGCAATGAAGGCGCCACAAAGTGCAGCAAAATCATACTTTTCTTTATCTGGACTACAATATAATTGGTTGCTACAGATTAGTGCACTTTGATCATCATCCTAGCTTTCTACACTTACTTGTCCATTAACTTATTTTTAGCTGTCACTTCTCTCCATTGCTTGCAGTTTAATGTCCGCGGTTAACACAAACAATACGTTTGGCTACACCAAGATTCAATGGCCAAACGGGGAATTTTACAAGAAAGGCAGTAAAGGCTGGAACTGGGAAGCTGGTTAATAATAAAATAAATATAATTAAATATTCCATTACTACAATGGCTGTAGCATATTATTGATTTCACAGCTACCCCCTCTAGAATTGCTCAGCAATGACTCACCGATGGTCAGTGGGCCATGGAGTAACAGCGCCGTGTGGAAATCGCATAAAACAAAACAATGAGCTATTAGGCCTCTTGCACATGGTACGGATGTTTGAGCTTCTGCTTTTTTTGGGCTTAGATTCAGGTGTTTTGCGCATATTTGCACATTATTGCATTCACGTGCACAATACCTTCCTAAGGAAAATCAATTTAGATTTATGTTCATATGCTTGTATCTGCGCAAACTTGCACAAAACACTGACCGGGAACGCACATTGTCCTTCTTTTTTTTTGAGGGATACTCCACGCTTGTTTAAAGGGGTTGTAAACCCTCAAGGTTTTCACCTTAAGAGTTAAGGTGAAAAACCTCCTGTGATGCAGCAGCCCCCCAGAGCCCCCCTTTTACTTACCTGAACATAGTCTTTCCAGCGACGGAGACGAGCACACCCGCTCCAGCCAGTGTCTCGGACCATGACTGGATAGAATGGTAGCAGCGCAGTCATTGGCTCTTGCTGCTGTCAATCAAATCCAAGGACGTGGTAGCCGGGGCTGAGCCCTGCTGTGTGTGTCAATAGACGCAGCAGCAGGACACGAGAGCGCCCCCGCACCAGTGCCCCGAGGGAAATCGGTTCTCCAAAGGGGCACTCGAGAAGCGGAGGCGCCAGGAGCACCGCTGAGAGACCCCAGAATAGGAGGATCGGGGCCACTCTGTGCAAAACCAACTGCACAGAGGAGGTAAGTATGACATGTTTGTTATTATTATTATTTTTTTTTAATCAAACCTTTACATATCCTGTAAGCCTGTGTATACAGGAACATTGTAAATAATAGGCAACATTTTAGCTCAGTAAAAAAAAAAAAAAAAAAAATTAAACAATGCACTGAGCTTTTTCAAGCTGCAGTGTGAAAGAGGCCTTAGGGCTGGATATTACCTTTAATAAAAATATTTTTAGTGATCCTGTCAATGGTATAGAAGGGTGGAAGAAGAGAACTGAATATTTACCCTTGATAGAATACTTTCTAGTGATTCTGTCAGTGATCTCTTTGCTTTGCTCTTCAGCAGCTCCAGTTTGAAGCGAGACGCACTGCTCTGCAGCTCACTCAGGGGGTTGGATGCATTCTGGGAGTTCTGCAATCACAGCAAAAAGTTTTTTTTTTTTTTTTACCAGCAATTAAAGATCATTAGACAGACTGCAAATGGCATTTCCAAAACATTTGTCTTCTCTGTAGCCTAGTAAAAACCAAAATCAGAAGGCATGAATAGGAACAGAGCTCCTCACCGCATCCAGCAACCCCCCCAACACCATTGGGGGAATTCAATAAAAAGCTTAAAGCGGAGATCCACCCAACTATACAACTTGGTCTTAAACTAAAAGACCACCCCAGATCCCCCCACACCTTGTTTTTGGATGTAAATATTTTTTTCTTACCTTTTATGAAGTACAAAGGTGTACTTCTGTCCCAATTTTATGGCTCTCCCCACCCCTGAACCGCCCTTATGGCGTGTGCGCAGATATGCTGAAAGGCTCTACCCAGCCATCGAGCTCTGGCAGAAGCCTGTGCCACATTTGTGCACACGCAGGATATTTCCTGCATTCTTCTTTGCAGGACCTCTCAAGCCCCATCATGCTGGAGGGGGAGCGTCAGTGCGTAGTCATTTTCTGATCTCTCCAGAGATGTTCAATCAAGTTCAAGTCTGGGCTCTGGCTGGCCACTGTCTGGGCCATTCACAGGTTGTCCCATGGCCACTCCTTTGTTATCTTGGCTGTGTGGTTAGCGTCGTTATCCTGTTGGAAGATGAACCTTTGCCCCAGTCTGAGTTCCAGAGCTCTCTGGAGTAGGTTTTCATCAAGGATGTCTCTGTACAATGCTGCATTCATCTTTCCCTCGATCCTGACTAGTCTCCCAGTTCCTGGCGCTGTAAAACACCCCCAACTGCATGATGCTGCCACCACCATGTAGGGATGTCATTCGCCAGGTGATGAGCGGTGCCTGGTTTCCTCCAGACATGACGCTAGCCATTCAGGTCAAATATTCCAATCTTTGTTTCATCAGACCAGAGAATTTTCCTTCAGAGTCCTTCAGGTGCCTTTTGGAAAACTCCAGGCGGCGGGCTGTTATGTGCCTTTTACTGAATAGTGGCTTCCGTCTGACCACTCTACCATACAGGCCTGATTGGAGTGCTTCAGAGATGGTTGTTCTTCTGGAAGGTTCTCTCTCCACAGAGAAACGCTGGAGCTCTGTCAGAGTGACAGATTCTTGGTCACCTCCCTGACTAAGGCACTGGTGTTCTGGTGGTTAGAAAACTTCTTCCATTTACGGATTATGAAGGCCACTGTGCTCATTGGGACCTTCAATGCTGCAGAAACATTTCTGTACCCTTCCCCAGATGTGTGCCTCAACACAATCCTGTCTTGGAGGTCTACAGACAATTCCTTGGACTTCATGGCTTGGTTTGTGCTCTGACATGCACTGTTACCTGTGGGACCTTATATACACAGGTGTGTGACTTTCCAAACCATGTCCAAACAACTGAATTTTCCACAGGTGGACTCCAATCAAGTTGTAGAAACGTCTCAAGGTTGATCAGTGGAAACAGGATGCACCTAAGCTCAATTTTGAGTGTCATGGCAAAGGCTGTGAATACTTATGTATATGGGATTTTATTTTTGTTTTTAATACATTTGCAAAGATTTCAAACAATCGTCTTTCACGTTATCATTAGGGAGCATTATTTGTAGAATGTGGAGGAAAATAATTAATTTAATCCCTTTTGGAATAAGGCTGTAACATAACAAAATGGAAAAAGTGAAGCACTGTGAATACTTTCTAGATGCACTGTATATCCTAGGGTACGTTACATTACCTGCTTTGACTCCACAATGTGAACATGATCCTTCTGCTTTTCCTCATACAGACACCGCAGCCGAGAAATAATCAGCTCATTCTCCCTCTGCTCTGATCTGGGGCGAACTTTCTAAATCAAAAGAAATTTACACTTCATTATAGGAAAACAAAAACACTCAAGACATAATACACTGCTCAAATTAAAGGAACACTTTGAAAACACATCAGATCTCAATCATGCTGGATATCTATACTGATATGGACTGGGTAATGTTTTAGGAACGAAAGGATGCCACATCGTTTGGTGAAAATTAAAATGATCAACCTACAGAGGGGCTGAATTCAAAGACACCCCAAAAATCAAAGTGGAAAAATGATGCAGCAGGCTAATCCATTTTGTAGAAATTCCATTGCAGCAACTCAGAATGGTACTCAGTAGTTTGTATGGCCCCCACGTGCTTGTATGTATGCCTGACAACATCTAGGCATGCTCCTAACGAGATGACGGATGGTGTCCTGGGGTATTTTCTCCCAGATCTAGACTACGGCATCCCTGAGCTCCTGAACAGACTAAGGCGCAACCTGGCGGCATCGGATGGACCGAAACACAATGTCCCAGAGGTGTTCTATTGGATTTAGGTCAGACAAGCCTAGGGGCCATTCAGTGGTATCATTTCCTTCATCCTCCAGGAACTAGCTGCATACTCTCACCACATGAGGCTGGGCATTGTTGTGCACCAGGAGGAACCCAGGACCCACATCACCAGCATAGGGTTTGACAATGGGTCCAAGGATTTTTTCCCGATACCTATTGTCTATCTTGTAGGTCTGTGCATCCCTCTGAGGATATGCCTCCCCAGACCATCACTGACCCACCACCAAAAATGCTGAACGATGTTACAGGCAGCATAACGTTCTCCATGGCTTCTCCAGACCTTTTCACGTCTGTCACATGTGCTCAGGGCGAACCAGCTCTCATCTGAGAAAAGCACAGGGCACCAGTGGCAGACCTGCCAATTCTGGTGTTCAATAGCAAATTCCAATCGAGCTCCACGGTGCCGGGCAGTGAGCATAGGGCCCACTAAAGGACTTGGGGCCCTCAGGCCACCCTCATGAAGTCAGTTTCTGATTATTTGGTCAGACATTCACACCAGTGACCTGCTGAGGTCATCTTGTAGGGCTCTGGCAGGGCTCATCCTGTTTCTCCTTGCACAAAGGAGCGGATACCGATCCTGCTGATGCATTACGGACCTTCTACGACCCTGTCCAGCTCTCCTAGAGCAACTGCCTGTCTCTTGGAATCTCCTCCATGCTCTTGAGACTGTGCTGGGAGATGCAGCAAACCTTCTGGCAATGGCACATATTGATGTGCCATCCTGAAGGAATTAGACTGTCTGTGCAACCTCTATAGGGTTCAGGTATCACCTCATGCTACCAGTAGTGACCCTGACCCTAGCCAAATGTAAAACTAGTGAAAAACTGTCAGAAAAGAGGAGTAGGGAAAAAAACTGTTAATTTCATTAACACCAAAGCAGCTGAAACAGCCCCCTCTGCTACTTTACTGACCAGATCAATATCCCAGGAGTTTAATTGACTAATTTGAATTGGTGCTATACTCTGATGATTTTTTTGGAGCAGTGTATATACTCCTACATCAGCCAGCTATACAAAAAAAATGTTAAAAAGTAAAATCTACTGGCTGGGCCTACCCCAGTCAGAAATGTTATGGTCTGCTGTTGTTTTATGTGAAAACTCAATAAAAGCAGAATTTAAAAAAAAAAAAAAAGTAAAATCTGCATAACAGTCACTTCTTTTGAGTGCCGCTGTGATCCTGGATTCACTTTCTGTTCCTCAGACCCGACTTCAGGGATAATCCTTACCAACTACCATTCCCTGTTCACTGAAAACCCCTCAGTGTCTAGAAATGAACTTCCAAAGGACAGGAGGATGGCAATTGGCAGATTTGGTCCTAAAGTTAGACGACTAGTTAAAATAAAAATAAAAAAATTGGTTCAGAAAGCAGAGACAATGAGCATTAGTGGCTAGCGAAGCTACCAGCAGGCTTTTAGTTCAAATGGTTTTCAATGCTTTAAAATGCTTACAAATGGAAGCAAGTAACAGTACACCCTGTGGCTCGGGGAGGCCAAATAGCAAACTGCATTATCATAGCATGTAGTGTGATAAGACCTCCATTCTGCTTCCATGCATGATCTTGTGCATAGATACAGATTTCATGGCCATCACACACACAGGACAGTCATCAGAGACCTCCCAAGGCACAGATTACTCCAGTCACACCTTGGCATACCGGAATCATGGGCAGAATCGGCCGATTCCAGAATCGTGGAAAAACGCAGGACACGTTTGTGATGCCATTATTTCTTAATGGTACCTCAAACGCGGTGTGATTTGCCCTGTGATAAATTGCACTGCAATTGCAGAAAATCCGCAACACGTGAAGCTTGTCGCTCAAATGGGTTTAGAAGCTTCCTTTTGGTGACAGCACCGTGGTTTGTCGCAAATGCAGTGCAATTTCTCACACGAAAACCGTGGCAAAATCGCACCGCAGTTGGGGTACTGTTAAGATGCAATGGCATCACAAGCACGTCCCATGTTTTGCCACGATTCTGGACCCCCAAAAAAAAAAAACCCACAAACACGCTTCAACAAAACTGTGAAAGATCAATACTGAAACATATAAGGAGACGCTATATTACATTAGTCCACAAGATGGCAGCAAAGCAAAAGTAAGAAACTAAGAGAACGGTGGTGTGAGACGGCATATGAGAATTTCATAGTCAACGGGTGAAGGAGCATTGCACAAATAGCATTTACAGAATACATGTTCACATTCTAGGATAGAGTTTCAGGTCCTGACCGATACACTGCACACTGTGCTAGAGCAACCCAATATATCTTATCAGCTAAACTACTACAATTACAGTAATAGTAACAAGATCTCTGAAGCCCAGCAAAAGCCAACCTACTGCTTGCAGGGAACAATAAAAGGCAAACTATTATATTATGACGTATGCCATGATAGATGTAACACACACTGATCAACCATAACAATAAGACTACTGACAGTTAAAGTGAATAACATTAATTACCTCATTGCAATGGCATCTGAAAGTCAGTGGGATAGATTAAGGCAGTAAGTGAACATGTTGTCCCTGAAGCTGATGTTTTGAAAATAGAAAATATTGGCAAGCATAAGGATTTGAGTGACTGTGACCAAGACCAAATCGTAATGGCTTGATGACTGGGTCAGAGGAGCTCTTTTATTCACAAAGAAAAAAAAAGAAAATTACCGGGAGATGTCGCTGTGTTAGGAACACAATGACAAACAGGGACAAAGTTGTCCCCGCCTAGGAGGCGGCCATTTTCTTGGTTAGTATATAGTATAAACCTCCGCTCATATACCATGCCCCGGACTATTGTCCGTTGGTGGTGTTTTTTAAAATCACCTATTGCTGAAGATTAACAGAAATTTGTGACCATTACGACCTTATGATGCTTTAAAGCAACCGGAAGTGACGCGGGTTTGCTATTTAGGCAGTACCCCGGTTCACCCAGGTCCGGGGTGGCCGTGGACCAGATTGCAGAAGGGTTCTGTGCATTCGGTTCAGGTGCAAATGCAGGCAAAAATTCAGACCTGAATCACACCTGAACCGGTGTACAGAAACGCACCTGACCCCATGCTGTGACCCGCGACCGCACATATGTGAACCCGGCCTGACACGCCCCTGAAATAAACTAAAGGTTGGGGACACCTAGTGACGTCACTGATCATACATGGACACGTCCAGGTTTGGCCAATGATGTCCTAAGAGGGCAGGGTCACCCAGTGGGTGTCAGCTCCTTAACAAGCAGCTATAGACTGGTTATTACGGGCAGATGCATAAGAAAAAGAAGAGTACAAATGGACTCCAGGGTTAAACAAATGACTACAGAATGGAATGAATATCAGCAGATCCCTTTATCACCTAATAAGCTTTTACTTACCTACTAAAATATTCAGATTCTTCAAAACAGGAAGGGCAGGGGCTGGTAGAACAGATTTATGGCCCACAGAAGCTGGACACTTCCTTAGTTCAGAAGTCACACAGTCCTGGCTTTCATTTGAATAGCTGAAGCACTATCTCACTCCTGGAGTTCACAAGTCCAAGTGGGATGGACAGCAGGGTTACATAGACATACGTCGGTTACTGGGAAGAGTCTGCCTGATCTTTGTACTCCGATACTGGGCACATAATCTACAGCCAAAAAACATTCCTTCTCAATTAGACGAAAGGAAACCTAGAACCCCCGTCAGCCTTTTATTACCATCTGTGTCCCTGTTATAGGTTTTTCCTAACTTCCTGTCTGGTAAAAAAAACATTCTCTGCAGGACATAAAATCTCTCCAGCGATGTATCGGATAGCATGAAAACCTGGCAGGTCATGTACTCAATTTATAAAAAACGTAAAGTGTTACTAAACCCAGTAATATGAAAATAGTTCATCTGCGCCCCCCCCCCCCCCCACAGAGCCCACAGCTTATAAATCATCTTTTTACATTAAAATACTGCCAGTATACCTTTTGGGATGATCTGTATACCACAGTTTCCTGATAACCTGCAGTTTCCCCAGTGCTGAATGTTCAGGTAGGAGGAGACTTCCACTACAGCCTCTATACGCGCCCACATGTGTGCTGTCAATATCATGTGACCTGAACAGTTCAACTGAAACAGGAAATGTACTCTCCAGCATAAGAGACCAAACTGAGCATGTGCAGCTTTACCACCCTGCTTTGTATTATATGAACTTGCTAAGATAGACAGTGCAGCGAGGGAAGAATCTATGCATACAGGATGAAACAGCCTTTTTACACAATGCTGAGGATTAACCCCTTACGTTCCACAATGAGCATAACAAGCATGCTATGCTGCATATACAGACTGATTATACGGTTCTGGGTTTAGGAACACTTTAACCACTTCCAGACCAACGCCGTCATAGTGGAATATCGTTGTTATGGTAGCAGATAGCTACCATAACCCCGGTAACTTATTTTAGTGCAGGCGATTCCACGTCTGATAAAAGTGGTCTTAGCAGCGGATTCGCCACAAGCCCCCCTCCCGCCAGCGGCGGAGATGATCGAGTCTGTCCCCCCCAGTGTCCGTGAGCCGAGTGAGCGGCTGAAGCTGTTCAACCGGCTCCAAAACATGGCAGGGCGGAAGGGATGTTACACGTCCCTTCCACCTAATGGTCTTAAAGGGCCCATTTTTTTTTTTTTTTTTGTCATTTTTTTTCAATTTTTTTTTGCATTTTAGTGTAAATATGAGATGTAAGGTCTTTTTGACCCCAGATCTCATATTTAGGAGGTCCTGTCATGCGTTTTTCTATTACAAGGAATGTTTACATTTCTTGTAATAGGACTAAAAGTTATCAAATTTTTTTTTAAAAGAGCAGTGTAAAAATAAATTAAAAAGTAAAATAAATAATTAAAAAAAAATTTAAAGTGCCCCGTCCCTGCAAGCTCGTGCGCAGAAGCGAACGCATACGCAAGTCCCGCCCACATATGAAAACGGTGTTCAAACCACACATGTGAGGTATCGCCGCGATCGTTAGAGCGAGATCAATTATTCTAGCACTAGACCTCCTCTGTAACTCAAAAATGCTAACCTGTAGAATTTTAAAACATCACCAATGGAGATTTTTATGTTGCAAATTTTGTCGCCATTCCGCGAACAGACGCAATTTTGAAGCATGACGTGTTGGGTATCATTTTACTTGGCGTAACATTATCTTTCACAATATGGAAAAAATTGGCCTAACATTAATTACTGTGGTCTTATTTTTTAACTCATAAAACTGATTTTTTTTTTTATTTAAAAAAACGCGCTTGTAAGACCGCTGCGCAAATGCGGTGTGACAAAGTTTTGCAACAGCCGCCATTTTATTCTCTAGGGTGTTCGAAAAAAAAAACAATATATGATGTTAGGGGGTTCTAAGTAATTTTATAGCAAAAAAAAAGGGATTTTATTATAACTTACCGTAAAATCCTTTTCTCCGAGTTCACTGACAGACGCAGCTCTTCATGACTTTGTGGGT
>BLSH010418758.1:2057893-2068758 GCA_018402905.1 Glandirana rugosa
AACCGACCCCGCAAAATTTTGAGCAGTAGTGTTTTTCTTTTTTTTTTTTCTCAATGGATCTAAAATGTCCAAAAATGTTGGTGTGCAGCGTTTCTGCGCGTTTTTACAGCTTAAAAATGTCTCTCAGAACCCACTAGTTATGGGTTTTTTTACAGCTCAAAAACGCCCCAGCCAAAAACAGTTGATAACAGCCTATGTGTGCATGAACACATAGGATAACATGATGGAGGGTTTATTGACTGTAGAAAAAAATGTCTGCAGCTAAAAACAGCTGCTGCAAAACAGTCCAAAAACGTCCTGTGTGCATGAGGCCTTGATGGTTACTGGCTCTCCTCTCCTCACAACTTAAGGAAAGGAATGCCTATAGCCGGCAAGTGTGTTTACATCGTGATCAGCTGTATTTGGAAACCGCTGATCACACGGTAAAGAGCCGCTGTGATTGGCTCTCAACTCTGATCTATGATCAGGTGTGTCCGAATGGACACAGCGATCACAGAGCACGTCGGGTGCGTGCAGCAGAGGGCGTGGTTCTAAGAGAACATCAATAGATTGCCTCCTAGAATTGGACGACCGCAGTGTAGCCATCATTCGGCTACAGTGCGGTTGGCAAGTGGTTAAAGTGGATGTAAACCCTCACATACTGTATACCCAGTGAAGTGGCTGGCCTCAGGTAATGCACAGAGATTAAACAAATCTTCCTACAGAACTTGAATCTGTTCATGTGCAGCCCCCTTTCTTCTACATCCATTCAAAGGGCCTAATTTATAAAGCTTGTCTGAGCTTTCCGGAAAGCAGGAGGTGGAGAGGTGAAGTTACACTCTGCAGAGCTCGGGGAGATGTGATTGGAGGAAAGGGACACTCCCCCGTCACACAGCACACAGGAACAGAGCTGATGCTGTCAGTTACAGTCTATGTTCTGTAAGTCCCTCCCTTGTTAAGTTTTCCTGACACCAAGAGAAAAAAGGTATCAGAAGTGATTCATGCTGATAACAAAAGAAGGGGGCAGCAGACAGAAATTACACTTTGTGCTTGTGATTGAGAATACTCCACACTATAGAGGGATATGCTTTGTTCATATTTCATGTCTGAGATTTACAGCCACTTTAATGCCTACAACTGCCAGCTTTATTTCATATAGTTTTTCTTCTTTTGGAGAAAATTTAAAACTATTGGCTGAGAGTACTAATCAGACGCCGATCAGCAGAGCTTTCCGGTCATGCCCCTTTGACAGAAACCAAACAAATATTGGACCGCCTGCCATACACACCAGCCGATTGTTGACCGGTTTCTATTGAACTGGCTGCTACAGCCCCAATATCTGTCCCCTTTGTACGGCCCTTAACCCACAAAGCAAAGCCCTCCAGCGATGCGCAAAAAGGATGTCTGCATGGGCCACCAGCCACTCCTTCCCTCCTGTGGTCTCCTAGGACACGTCACAAGTCCCAGGAGCCTGCAGGACTAGTCCCATAGACCCACTTTCCCTTGAGCATGCGCAGTGGGTGCAGTCACAGCCGGCTCCCAAATCCAAAGTGGAAGCCCAGTGAAGAATTGATTGGAAGACAAAACTGGTTCCCTGGGCTGGAAAGTGGTTCTTAAAACCCAGTATTTGTGGCTGATGACTTTTTTTTTTTTTTAAAAACCAGCGAGAAGTTCCTCTTTTAATATTGTACCAATATTCTAAAACATTCATAGACTTACCTGAGAACAAAAGGATATCTCTTTAAAGCTCTTTTCAATAACAATTCTCTTTGTGTCAGGGCTGATCAAGTAAACCTCCGACTGACCAATCTTAAAAGAAACAGATCAAAATGTATGTCAGTCCATGGTGTATGAAAAGGTACATCAGATTGACAAAATGCATCATCTAAACCCCCCCCATTATGTTGTAAAGGCAGCGGAGTGTGGGGGTGTACATATGCTGCAGCCGTGATGCTTTGCATTGCGACATGGCAAAACTTATCAGCGCTAATTGGGAGCAGCAGACTAGCGCACACTTCAATGGGTTAAAGCAGGTGGTGAGGAAGTGATACAACGCCTCCTCAATGTCTGTCAAATGCTCTCAAGAGTGATCTAAACATGGATCACTCTTCAGAGAGCGATACTAGTGCAAACTAGCCCTTGGTCCTGTTTGCTGTTATCACTGAGAGCGAGGGCTGGATCACACTAATGCAATGCCAGACATTGCATGTGATTCATACCGCATTGCTGTGCAGATCACATGCGATGTCTGTGCGATACAATTTCAGCCATACAAACTGTATGGCTGAAATCACATCGCATTCACACCAAAATGGTGAAAGACCCTTTTTTGGTCCGCCCTGGAATCTGATCACATGGGTGTTCACACCTATGCAACCCAATTCCTGCACAATTTCACAGTTCGCACTGTGATCTGATCTGGGGGTGTCATTAACTTTACATTGACACCCCCAGCGATTTGCAGATGTCAGTGTGAACCAGTGTGCGACTCAGGTGCGATGCGGGAACCGGCACTGAATTGCAGGGTTTCCTGCAGCGCACCAGTGTGAACTAGGACTCAAGGTAAAAGAAATCCCACATTTTGGGTTATTAGAACATGAACAGAGGGGAAATCTTCCAATGCAGACACTAGCTCTGATAACCCCAATGACAACCTCACTTCCTGTTTGTCTATCAGAGAAATGAGACATAGGGGGCAAAATAAAAAAACTGACAGGGGACATAACTGACTCTCCATTACTTTACCCAAAAAAAAAAAGTTTGGCTGTTCTTTCTAATTTTCATATATTGCAACTTGCCAGTTCTTAGATATGGTGGCTGGATTTGTTTATCAGGGAAAAAATATTTTCAGCAAGTACAGAAAATACCTGCTGATCTTTCCAGATGCCTGATATATGAAACAATGTTATCTTCCTTCCAAACCATCTTCTGCAAACTACAAAACACCTCCCACTATGCAATAAAGATGGCGAGGACAAATCTGGAAAGCAGTCTTGTAAGAGAACACAGTTACCTCCATACTGTATATACAGTACAGCGAGTGATTGAAGCCACCCATAGACAGGAGGTGCGTTATTCATAGGATTATCAACTGAAAAGGAAAGAGAAAATGAATGCAGACGCCATACCCAAGGACAGGTAAGCTGCAATGCATTATATTTTTGTTTTGGGTTCAGATACAATTTAAAGTAGATGCAAACTTGGATACACTGTGCTTCAGCAAGCTAAGTCTCTTAGGGCCGGTTCACACTTGAGCGGCGCGACTTCGCGGCCCATTCACATCTAGGCGACTTGTCAGGCGACTTGAGTCGCCTGACAAGTCGTCTCAATGCTGTGCTATGGAACTGTTCTAATAGGAGTGAATCGCTTCGCTCAGGCTTAGAAAAATAGTTCCTGCACTATTTTCAGGGCGATCTCAGCGCGGCTTACATTGACTTCTATGATAGAAGTCTCCTCACAAGCCACGTTGAGATCGCCTCGAGCGGGGCGACTTGCTTCGCCCTGGCAAGTCGCGCCGCTCAAGTGTGAACCGGCCCTTTACAATTGAACTGCCCCATTTTTGCTACCAACACAAATGCACTTTTCACTCTTTTTGCATCTCAGTGGTGATAATCTCCTGCAGCACTTTCTCCTTACATGAACTCACCTGAGCCTTGGCTGCATAATACTGCCCTGGATTGGCTATGTCTGCAATGCGTGTCGGCCCAGCACAACAGGGAGACAGTCAGCGGTACACAACGGTCAGTGTATGCCCAGCTTTAGTCTGCGGGTCGCTGTGAGCAGGCAGGCTTGTTTTATTACATATTTCTTCTGCAATAAAAAGCCTGCCTGCCCACAGAATTTTAGTTCAACTTTAACCGATGTAGTCTAGTGCCACACAAAATCTGTCTATACAATGTCAGCCCATGTAGGATTGGCTACACTTAGAAACACTTATAAAGCCAGCAGCCCTCCTACTAAATCTATGCAATAAGTCCAAATTTATATTTGTAGGCTGTTGAAAACTTAAGTCAAAAGTGAACTTTTACCCATTGAGATCAGATCGACAAGAAATGGCGTATTTCTTTTTTTTTTAAGTGTATTTTGTTATATGAGAAGTCTAAAGCAATGCCTGTTATTCCTGACAGAAACCTAGTAGTTGTCTACAAACTGGCCCTTTGCCTTCCTTTATCTGGCCATTGGGGCACTATTCCTCCCACTGACAAGAATGATGGGGCACTATTCCTCCCACTGACGAGAATGATGGGGCACTATTCCTCCCACTGACGAGAATAATGGGGCACTATTCCTCCCAGTGACGAGAATAATGGGGCACTATTCTTCCCACTGACGAGTATAATGGGGCACTATTCCTCCCACTGACGAGAATGATGGGGCACTATTCTTCCCACTGACGAGAATGATGGGGCACTATTCCTCCCACTGACGAGAATGATGGGGCACTATTCCTCCCACTGACGAGAATAATGGGGCACTATTCCTCCCAGTGACGAGAATAATGGGGCACTATTCTTCCCACTGACGAGTATAATGGGGCACTATTCCTCCCACTGACGAGAATGATGGGGCACTATTCTTCCCACTGACGAGAATGATGGGGCACTATTCCTCCCACTGACGAGAATGATGGGGCACTATTCCTCCCACTGACGAGAATAATGGGGCACTATTCCTCCCAGTGACGAGAATAATGGGGCACTATTCTTCCCACTGACGAGAATAATGGGGCACTATTCCTCCCACTGACGAGTATAATGGGGCACTATTCTTCCCACTGACGAGAATGATGGGGCACTATTCCTCCCACTAACGAGAATGATGGGGCACTATTCCTCCCACTGATACCAATGATGGGGTTCTATTCCTCCCACTGACACCAATGATGGGGCACTATTCCTCCCACTGATACCAATGATGAGGCACTATTCCTCCCACTGATACCAGTGATGAGGCACTATTCCTCCCACTGATACCAGTGATGAGGCACTATTCCTCCCACTGATACCAATGATGAGGCACTATTCCTCCCACTGATACCAATGATGAGGCACTATTCCTCCCACTGATACTAATGATGGGGCACTATACCTCCCGCCGATACCAATGATGGGCACTATACCTCCCACCAATACCAATGATGGGGCACTATACCTCCCGCCAATACCAATGGTGGGGCACTATACCTCCCCCCCCAATACCAATGATGGGGCACTATACCTCCCACCAATACCAATGATGGGGCACTATACCTCCCACCAATACCAATGATGGGGCACTATACCTCCCACTAATACCAATGATGGGGCACTATACCTCCCACCAATACCAATGATGGGGCACTATACCCCCCCACCAATACCAACCCCCCTCGCCAATACCAATGATGGGGCACTATACCTCCCACTAATGCCAATGATGAGGCACTTTTCCGCCCACTAATACCATTGATGGGGCACTATTCCTCCAACTAATAAAAAATGATAGGGCCCTATTCCTCCCCCTAACACCAATGATGGGGCACTATTCCGCCCACTAACTCCAATGATGGGGCACTATTCCGCCCACTAATACCAATGATGGAGCACTATTCCTCCCACTAACACCAATGATGGGGCACTATTCCGTCCACGAATAACAATGATGAGACATTATTCCTTCCACTAATACCAATGATAGGGCACTATTCCTCCCACTAATACCAATGATGGGGAGTATTCCTCCCACTAATACCAATGATGGGGCACTATTCCTCCTTCTACTGACCACAGGGACTATGTATTTTTTTTACTCTCACTGGCCACAAAGCCTGAGGTATTGTTTACTCTCACTGATGCTGGGGCATTTTCTACCCCAGCTGGCCACTCAGGCCCCACCTAAAGCCTGAAGGACACTAAAATGGCCCATTGTTGGGAAAGTTTGGAGACCCCTGCTCTAGGGCATGTGTGTTACTAGCAGAACAAGGTTAAAAAAGTGGAAAAAAAGTAAACTAATTTGGCCACCAGAACTAAGGACTGATAAGCCACACTACATTACACTTTTATTCTTGGTTTAGATATGCTTTAATTTCTACATTTTTTTTATAAAGTAGCTCATTCGGTTATTAAGTGGCACAAACAAGCATTATTGATGATTAAAGCAGACCTATAAACGAAAAAAAAAAAAAAAAAAAAAAATTTTAGTTTTGTATCAGGTAAAAGGGAGGGTTATAACCCCTGTAAGGTTTATTTTGGCCTTTTGACCCATTGGGGAGATTTCCCTTCAATTCCTGTCCCATAGCCAAACAGGAAGTTTACGATTCAGGGGACATTACAAAATGTAGGATTTTCTTTCACTTATGGTGATAATGGAAAGCAGGACAAATAGCAAATATAGAGGTTGAATCTCCCCAATGGGGACAGACAGCAATAAAAACTGACAGGGGTCCTAATCCCCCTCCACTCTATCCAAAACTGAAAAAAAAAAACAGGTTTTGCATTTAGTTATATGTTAACCAGTTCCTGCCAGAGGTGTGCACATATGTAAGCATATTTCTGTGCTGAGAGTGCACTCCCAGCACAGATACTGATGGGTTCCGGAAAGCTCAAAGCTCCTGATGCATACTTGCGATTAGGAGCTTTCCGATCATGTGACCGCTGTGATTGAACCTCTTAAAAAGGGGGCAGCAGCCAGAGCGGATGGTAGCTTAAGCCCAGAGGTCTGACACAGTGTGTCGTGTACAGCGGCACACAGCGACACTGCACAACCCCCGTTTGGCCAAAGCAGCCCACGAGACCAGGGGGAACATGTCCCAAGCAGCTGACAAGAGAGGGAGAGAAGCGCCGAGGAAGAATGCCGATTTCTTCACTCCAGCCGCGGAACGCTGGAGTCAAGATGGCGCCGGCTCGAGATACGCGGTGCCTTCCTCACAGGCAGATCCATTCGTAGCTGCGACCGTCAAGCAGAATAGAACGCAGGGTGAATCCTTCGGGATAAATACACTGCTCCTAGCTTCCCCCACAACTAGCCCACTCAAGCAGAAAAGGAGGTTAGAGGATAAAGAGGAACCCCTTGGAGAAGGGGAGGGAGAGGAGATGGAGGAAGCAGCGGCCTACAGCCAGCAACTTGATGCCTTCCCCACCACAGGACAGACCATAACAGACAATACAATGAAGGAGATGCTCCTAACATTAAAGTGGTTGTCTACCCATCGATTTTATAGTGTCAAAAAAAGAGTTAATATTCCCGGTATGCCGGAAATGCTAGCCGTCTCCTTGATTGTGCTCTCAACCAAACTAGCAAACCATCCAATGGGTGGGTTCATAATGGGTCACATGTGCAGCATCATGGCAGTTGCAGATTAAACAGAGGCTAAGATGTCAGCTTCCTTAGCTGAAAACTATAGGAGAGTATACAACAACTTTAAGAGGGGCAATTCAGCACGACATGGCAAATTTTATGAGATCTACTAGGAAGGAGATAGATAATCTTGGCGACAGGGTTGACTTTGTCGAGAATAAAATGAATGACTTCTCTATCGCACATAACGAACTGGTTGATGCCCACTGCGCATTGGAAGACGAACTAAAGTTGCTCAGAATTAAGGTCGCAGATTTAGAGGATCGCTCGCGCAGGAATAATGTCAAATTTAGGGGCATCCCTGAATCAGTTAAACCTGCCGAGCTATACAAATTCCTGCAACAACTTATGGCAACTACTTTGCCGACGCTGACCCCAGCTGACTTAATTATTGACAGGGCCCATGGGCTACCAAAGCCGCACCACTTGCCTGAGAGAGTCCCCCCCACGGAGTGATCGCACGCATTCATTTCTACCATGTTAAAGAGCAAATGATGCGTTACTCTAGACAACACGCAGCTCTCCCAGATCTCTACGCAGGCATCTCGCTTTACGCAGATCTTTCTCAAGTCACTATGATGGCCAGGAGCAACCTTGTCCCCATTACGAAGATCCTAAGAAATCATAAGATCTTGTATAAATGGGGATTCCCTGCCAAGCTCACCCTGGAGATGAAGAATGTTCCCTACACAAATAACTTTGCAGGACAAAGGCCTGGAGCTACTCCGCAAATGGGGCCTGCTCCCGGACACCGCCAACCCTACTGCAATAGGGTCTCATCCCAAAAAAGCCAACCAACATCATTAAGCAAAAGTTGGCTAAGGTTAGAAGCGCTTACCTACAGCAATGCACCTCTCGTCTCGCTTTTACCCGGTTCCACCCATCATTAATCCCCAATGAGAGGGGTCCACACACGTTATCTCAAGGCCTCGGGGACCACCCACCCATTGTTTGGCTAAAAGGTCCTTCGTTTTTCTACTATACCTTACATTAGCCCGCACCTCCCTGTTTGCTGTTATCCCTATTTGGAAACTACAAGTTTAGTTGCTCTTGGAAGTTGACCCCTTCTATTAGTTGACGTATGTTCCGTTTGATGTTGGTCTACTTAGGATCGGACTTAAATTACACTAACGAATTGTATGGTCCCATGCCTTCACCCCATGAGTTCCAAAACCTCTTAAAGGGTCAGGAGGAGGCATTGGCAAGAAGGAGTTAAGAGAATTATGTGCTGGCTCAAAAAGAAATCAAAAAATGGATGGCATGTGGTGTCACCTAGCTTTCTGCTCTACACATGGTGAGGTGCTCCGGAGTCTAAGGTTTTGTAGAGCTTTGGGTCAGGTAAAGCCCCCATTCCCAGGTCAACATCTTACCTGGTAGCCAGACCTCATTATTAGTTTCCGCAAACCACAAGCCCTTAAATATGCAAGCTGACTGATGTTCAGGGCCCTTACTCTATGGTGGAAAAGCCAGCTGTTTGGTGAAAAGGCTGACTGCTGACAGAACACTTAGTGCTCCTCCACACTAGCTTTGCTCTCTGAAGAGCTACCTGCGTTCAGTTCACTATTCCGAAAGCATTTGATAGGCGATGAGGAGGCATTGTATGCTTTAACCCCACACTGGCACGCTGCATGAAGTTGTGGGACAGTTGCAGAGTAGTCCCCTCACCTGAATGGGTCACCTGCTTAATTAGAGGCCAAATAAAATGTACCCTGGTGCTGCCTTGGAGCACAATACCATAATACCATAAAAGCATTGCCAGATGAGCAACACTCATTTGTTGAAGGTACAGACAATTTGTGTATAGGGAACAATCTTTCCATACATACTGTGAACAGCATAGTCTGGTTTTCCTCCATGTCGGTTGGTTGGACACAGTTATATTCTTCACTCAAGTATTGTAAATCCAAACCACTGTCACCTTCCTCAAAGGATCCAGGAAGGCTGCATGGGCCATCTTTCCAGTCCCTTTGAAATGAGTGATTAGTCCTCAGGCCAGGCTGGGAGTAAGATTTACGAATAGGTTTCTGTTTTTCCTCATCATTAAACGTTGATTGGAAAACGGACCGTAGTTTGTCCCCAAAGGATAATCCAGTGCTCATATCTGCCAGCAATGTCACTGGAGATGTAGAATCAGGATCTTTCTTTTTGGTACAGCTGACATGGTTGAATTTATCAATACATTCATCTATCAGAGCCGGTGGGGCTTTTTTGTGAGCTACAAGCACCCGGCCACAGAAGAGGACTTCAAACTTTTTTGAGAATGCGTCATCTCCATCGCATAAATGAGAATGGATTTCCTCCTGACGGGCCAACTTTCCAGCTTGTCTAATAGAGCCAATAATTTCAGGCACCTGTAAAACACAAACACATACATTGGAAGAAGCCATTATGGGGACAGAGCATATACATGTATTACATATTAGTGGGGACATCCGTGTTAGATCCAAGATGTTCTTAAAAAAAAAAAAAAAAATAAAAAAAAAAAACAACCTCATTCACACCTTTGCCCTTTTCATACTTAAAGAGTAACTCCACTTTTTTTGAGAAAAAAAAAAGTTTTCCCCTCTGGGTGTTCAATGTACATTACAAGGATTAACAAACTTTGCTGCAGATTCCTACATTTTGTTATTCTGAGGAAAGAGGTTTGTTCATCTGTGTCTGTTTGCAAAATGAATGTGTAATTTCATAATTATCAATCAGCTGCTGCAGTTGCATGGTTCTACTGAGGAAAGTGGCAGGGTCAGTGTCCTTTCAGACGTGATTTCCCTTTGGGCGTATCTAACTAAAACTTACATTTTTGTTGCAGGGGTTGCTCAAAAACTGACTTGAATTTTAGTGTAGACTTCTGGGAAAATCAGCGAGCCAATCACACAAGCGGCAAATGACATTTCTGGGGGTTGGTCTGTACACCATCTAGGTATAGAACTCCTCCTGGTTGCCATATTGTATTTTTCAAAAATTACAGAGCTGCGGACTGAAAAGGGAAGGCAATTTTTAATGACTTCAAATTACGATCTGTGTAGCAATTGTATACACCCTATAGTTATTAATTTTTTTTTGCCATTTAGGGAGTTACGGTACCCTTTAAAATTCTACAGATAAAAGCAAACTGCAATTGCAGCCCATGCAGGTAAAATAGCAGCATGCTACAGGCTAAAAAGTTGTTATATCAGATGCAATAAAAAATGTCCTACAAAAAGGCTAAAAAAAAAAAAAAAAAAAAAATTAAAAGTATATTATATATACCAATAATGGCATGCTGCGTACCATTAAAGCGGAGTTCCACCCTTTCCTTAGGTTTATTAAAAGTCAGCAGCTACAAAAAGTGTAGCTGCTGACTTTTAATAAACCGACACTTACCTGTCTCCCGGTCCAGCGATGGAGCCGCACGGAGCCTCGCTCCTCTCCCCCTCCCCTCCGCGGCGCCGGCATTGCTACTGTGGGCACCCGGCCGCGGCTTCACGGCCGGGCGCACACTGTGCATGCGCGAGCGGCGCTGCGCATTGTGATTGGTCCCGAAGTCTTCTAGGACCTGTCCTGTGTCCCAGAAG
>BLSH010418758.1:2076904-2095296 GCA_018402905.1 Glandirana rugosa
CTCCGACAAGAAACTTGCAGGTTTTTACCCAAGTTTACGACTCAAATGGCCGCAAAGTCTACGGTTTACGCCATTGAGTGCAGATCTTTGAAAAGCAAATGTCCGCAAAGTCAAAAATTTTTTTTGCGAGGATCTACGATTTTACAAAGTCCTTTAGGCTCCATTTACATGGGACACTTTTCAACACCCCCCTGAAGGTTTTATCTTGACAGCTAGAAACTGGCGTCTAAAATGTCCGTTTTGCATGCCACGTTCGCATCTAGGAGCGTTTTTTTTAAAAACTGAAACGCCTGTAAACGAAAAGTTTCTAGACGTGAGTTACCGCATTTGGCATCTGAAACGCCGGTAAACTCAGCATTTGAACCCATTTTTGGACGTTCAAAGAACAGCCTCTAAACGCAACTGCCTAAAAACGACTGTAAAACGAGCCTGTGTACATGTACACATAAGAGAACATTATCTGATTTCCATTGTCATACACGTTGACAATTCGCACCCGAATCGCACATGGACCACTAAAAGTCACTGGCTGAAATCCCGCTGTCAAAACCGGCACAGCAAATAAAGTAAATAAGTTAAAAATGCATGTAAACCCCCAAAAAATATAAGTACTGCAAATGCATTGCTAACGCCTTACAATTGCATGTAAACGCACATGTAGAACTACACAGTGAACGCAGGCTGTGAATGAGCCCTTATTAGGACTGCTGAAAATACAATGTACAGTACAAGAAAACAAAAACGTGTGTGTTGTGCGCTGTGCAGCTCTAGATTACAGATTGTGATGTCAGTGAACGCAGCACTCCCAGATGAAAGCTTCTCGCTCTATAAAAGCCTTCCACAGATCCCAGTCCAAATATTTGCACATTTTTCAGTAGGAACTCAAGTAAACTTCAACCAGCTTTCAAAACCTAGATGTCCGATCCTTGAGGCCGAGCCTGTACATGGAGGAGCTGGGTGGAATATAGAAGATTTGTGCTGTGAATTATGGAGCAAGACGTTCTGGCTCTGATGGTTGGTTCATATGTCACACCAGAGCTGTACAATGTGAGTGTGCATGGACCGCCACATTCCTTCCTTTGGGCCCCTCTAATGGCTTTTACAGAAGTAAAAAGGAAAGTGCAAGAGTTCTCAGGCTTGTTCATACGCGTGTCAGTACCTGTGTTTAACCAGTTCCACACCGCCTACCATATATTCACGGCGGCAGTGTGGACGCTCAGCGCAAATCGCCGTAAAAAAGCGGCGATCTGCGGGTGGCCGATAGGGGGCGCGTGCCGGCGGCAGCTCGCGCCCGCCGTACTCCTGAGGAGTGTGCCCGCGGCTCGGGCGGACCCGATGTCCGCCGGTGAGCCGCAATGAGCGGCTACAGCCAAAGAACGGGGAACCGCCGATGTAAACACGGCGGTTCCCCGCTGTCAGTGGGGACATAAGAGATATACTGATCCCTGTCACTGGGATCAGTTAGATCTCTTATGCCCATGATAGCCCAGTCCCCCCCACAGTTAGAACACACCCAGGGAACACACTTAACCCCTAGATTTCCCCCTGTAGGTCAACCCCTTCACTGCCAATGACATTTATACAGTAATCAGTGGACATTTACATTTCTGATCGCTGAATAAATGTCATTGGTCCCAAAAAAGTGTCAAAAATGTCCGACATGTTCGCCCCAATATCGCAGTCCCGCTTAAAAAAAAAAAAAAAAAGGCTTCCACTTTTGCACAAACCAATCAAGCGGCGATTGCGATTTTTTTTTACCAAAAATATGAGGAAGAATATAAATTCGGCCAAAACCTATGGAAAAAAATGTTTATTTTTATTTTGGATTTGTATTTTAGCAAAAAGTAAGAAATTTAGTTTTTTTTGCAAAATTGTCGCTCTTCTTTTGTTTATAGCGGCGATCAGAAATGTCGCAGCGGTGATCAAATACCACCAAAAGAAAGCTCTATTTGTGGGGAAAAAAGGACGCAAATTTTGTTAGGGTACAATGTCGCACGACCGTGCAATTGTCAGTTAAAGCGACGCAGTGCCGAATCACAAAAAGTGCTCTGGTCCTAAAGTGGGGAATCCTTCCGGGGCTGAAGTGGTTAACTTATTATATGGTTTTGGGTAAATCTAAAGGAAAATTGTATAATATATGGGCAGCCTTAGTGCTCTTGGTTGAGACAAGTACACACTATAGAACGCGGTGTTTTGTTCATATTTCATGTCTGAGCTTTACAACCACTTTAAGGTTGGCCACCTGTATGAGGGTAAAGATAAAATCCCTGCCTGACATCCTTTGGGTGATAGTAGCCTATCTACCTCCAATGATTGAACATTATACACGTTTATTAGACCTGAATCCTTATTTGTCATGAATGCGTCATTTAAATGCCAGAAAATGTGAGAATTCATAAAAAAAAAAAAACACACTCATGTAAAATTATAAAGCAAAACCAGTTTGCTAAACCAACAAAACATAAGAAATGTTGCCCACCAATACCCTTTCCTTGCATGAGTTTTCAGCAATCCCTCCCAAGGTTTACTCTGGTCGGTAAAGACCCGTACACACGGTGCGACAGTCCTATGAAAATGGTGGTATGACTGCTTGTTGTGCGATCATCCGACCGTTAGTACGTGCGATTAGAACAGCCGACATGCCATGGTCATACAACAGAAGTTGGATGAACAGACTAGAACTTTGGTTGTACAACAAGCAGTCGTACGACCGTTGTATCTATCGTGTGTACAGAGAAGTCAGGAATGCTCGGTAGTGTCCGTTCGTGTAAACCTACGTTCCTAATTCACCTGAACTTCCTCTTTATACGCTTGTAACACATCACTAAGTTTGGCTTGGTCGTACGATTGCTTAGTGCATGTCAGTATGCGAGATACAGCCAACATACGATTTGGGCCGTTCGGTCGTACGGCCGTCGCACAGTGTGTACGAGGCTTAATCCTGCCCTTAGGCCTCATCATAAACTTGTATCTCCTCCTAGAAGCCCAGGTGGTATCATTACATCAACCACCTGCATGACTATAAGGGCCGCTTCACACTGAGGCGATCCGACTTCGGGGCGACTTTGCTAGGCGATTTGAAAAGGCGAAGCGGCGCGATTGCGAAGAGATATCAGGCGATTTCAACACAAGTACCTGGGACATGAGAGGTGTGTCTTCTGGCAAAATTATGTTTTTCTTCCTGGAAAGTCGCTTCTTCATAGACGGGGATCTGACTTGGAAGCAACTTCCGTTGACTTCTATGGGCTCAATTCGCCTAGAAGCCGCTTGAAAATAGTACAGGAATCTTTTTTGGAATCGCTTTGGACTTGAGTAGCACATATTAAGACAGCTCCATTCATTCCAATGGGATTCCTGATGTCAGGCGATTTGAGGCGAATTGGGGCGACACAAGTCGGATCGCAAATCGCCTAGGATCACCTCAGTGTGAACCGGCCCTAAGAGGTGTACACAGCTGGTGAGATTCTGAGGTCAGAGGATAAGGATCAGACCTACTGATACAGAGGACACTTCATTCCCTTATGTAATAACAGGCGAGGACAGGTATAAAACACGGCTGACAGCTAAAGTCAAAGATTACAAGTCAAGTCATTCAACTGGAATACTACTTCAGTTGCAGGTGGACATTGGTGGTTTATACCATGGCTCCTGTCTCTCTAATGGGAGTTCAAGGTCATGCCCACAAAACATTGAGGCCTTTTCATTGTGCTTGCATAAGAATTTCACAGCTTTAATTTTGTGGCAAAGTGACCGGTTTTTACTCACAAAAATTATTGGAGCAAGACAACTCTTAACCATTGCATTTTTCCCCTTTTTTGACTATTACACTCAAAATCTGGTATAAAGTGCTTGGCTAAGAGGTAAAAATGAGTGGGTGATTCAGCCTGCCAGTATCTACCCAAAACTTGGTTTCGACCCTTTGTACTGACCCTTTAAAAGACAACCTGTGACTATGACAGAACTTCTAGTTGCCATAATTGAATATAGCAGGTATCAAAACGCATCACTGACCTGCCTCAAGGCCTCCTATGTGCAACCAACATCCCCTATTGAAGTATCAACTTTGGCAAAGAACAGACATGACCCTCTTGGGGGGGGGACAGGTGTCCTTTTCCACACATCCGGGAGCTCGGGCTGGCAGCCGCGGCCGCTGACATCAGCAGCCCGGCTCCCTCATCGCTCTGCTACTGGCTGCCTGGCCAATAGTAGAGCGCAGCAGAGCCTCGCGCATGCACAGTAGGGTGCCCGGCGTGAAGCTGTAATGCTACCCGTCTGGGTTCCCTTACCCGCAATGGACGCGGATGCACCCGACCCCCAATCCGAAGATCAGTGGCGGGTGCCGACATCGCTGGACTCCAGGACAGGTAAGTGTCCTATTATATACTGTATATGTAGCTGCTGACTTTCAATTTTTGTCAGCTCTGGGTGGACATCCGCTTTAAGCTGGCCATAGATGAGTACATTTTTTTCATTCAACCGATTCAAAAAGCGGACCCAATTTCCCCATCCATACATTCAAGGTGGATGGGGAAATCCATACAACTCTCTTAGTAATCTGAAAGCGGGGAGACTTCCCAATAGAATTCCCAGTCTATTGCCTGCAGTGCTGATTGAACATTTTTTTCAAACAGGGTGGTCTAATAGAAGTCAATCAGTAGGTCGACTTCTGTTTCACCACAGTGGCCACACATAGATTGAAATTCGACTGGTTCAGCAAGGACCAGTCAAATTTTTATCTGTTAAAGGCCAGCTTTAGTTTACCTTTCTGAACATCTCAATGAAAATATGGCCAGATATCCCAAACCCACCACCTTCACACCACCACATATCCCCCTCCCAAACACACCTACATTGCAGGGTGTTTCTCCTTGGAGCATTGCCCATTCACAGGGATGTATGAATGGAAAGACTACAAGTCTCATCTTCTACTGTGGAAGAGGAACTCTTAGGGCAGGCCATTGGTTATGCAATTTGCTTTCCTTCCACTATTGATGCTCTATTTCCCCATCGGGGATTCTCTCCTGCAGCCCTACTGAATTTTGCTGGTGGGGACCTTCCCTGAGGCTGAATACAATGATTAGCTTTGTCGGCTATAGCCGGTGGCACAGATTGTTCGTGACAAACCTGACAGCTGTCTGTACACAAGTCGATCAATTGGCTGTCTTGTGTACAACCAAGGTGCCCATACATAGATTGAATTTCAGCTGATCCCTACTGAACCGGCAAATCTTCTTTTCATGCATGGCCAGCTTTAGATTGCTCAGGCAAATGTGTGGTGATGTCACCTAACTTGTAGTTTATGGTTTACTTCCTCCAGCCCCCAAGCAATAGATCCATACCTCCATAGAGACCTGGGGCTGGAAGATGAACAATGCAAGAGACTGTCCACTGCAGGCCACAATGCAACATCTCATAATTGCACATTTTTTATTTTATCAATGTGGATGCACTCTGTAATGATTATGAAGGTGGAACTATGCCTTTAAGTTGGCGCCTCTATTTTAGTTCAAGCAGTCATTGAACCAGAACACAAGCCCGTGTAGAAACTTGTTTTTCCTGTGAAGTTGGGAGGTCAGCACAACACAGAAGTAGAGATAGGAATTCCACATTACAAACTGATAAGTGCACAGTGGTGGGGGTAAGATAATGAGGTCTCGGAGGACAGAAGACGCTAATGGAGGCAAGGGGATGCAATGTTTGCTTTGCAATAAAAAAACAAAATACCAAACCTGGATGGCTGTACAGTAATTAAACTATTCACGGCTCAGATATGCTTACACTGATCACGTGCAATTGCAGTGTCTGGATTTACATGGCTGATCTGAAAATTCTAGATCAAATTTAATCACCCCGACCTCTGAGTGGTAAAGGGGCTCAATTATAAATGGCAGAGAAGAACTCATTGTAACCAAAACCACTTTCCCAAAAGAATAAAAATAAAAATCCCAATGGTTACACTGTTGGGCAATGCGACCTGTCTAAGTTATGCAATACTGCATGTTCAATAAAGTATCTACTCCCCTTCCCTCCTCTCCTTACCACTTTCCACGAGACAGGGATCCGAAAACCCTTTGCCTAGCCAACGACATCCCACCTACCTTCCTGTACCCCTCTCCTAGTTACACAAGTCATGCTGGGTTGGAAAATAACACTCAGACATAACTGCCCTGTACTTTATACAGTATCTCACAAAAGTGAGTACACCCCTCACATTTGTGTAAATATTTTATTATATCTTTTCATGTGACAACACTGAAGAAATTACACTTTGCTACATTGTAGAGTGTATAGCTTGTATAACAGTGTAAATTTGCTGTCCCCTCAAAATAACTCAACACACAGCCATTCATGTCTAAACCGCTGGCAACAAAAGTGAGTACACCCCTAAGTGAAAATGTCCGAATTGGGCCCAGTGTGTCAATATTTTGTGTGGTCACCATTATTTTCCAGCACTACCTTAAAGAGGAAGTAAACCCTGATGGGTTTTACTTCCTTTGTGTTACCCTGGAATGTAAAAGCATAATGGGCTAGTATACATCTCATATTAGCCCATTATGTGTCACTTACCTGCATTGGAAGCCCGCTCTAGGCCGTATCCATCTACGCCCCTCTTCCTTCCGGGGGCCGCGATCTTTGGCTCTGTGACTGGCCGGAGTCGCCAGTCACGGCACGATCTTCTTCACTACGCATGTGCCCGGTGACGTAGGCACATCGCAGTACACTGTATATCTCCTAAACTGTGCAGGTTTGGGAGATATGCAGGGCACCTACAGGTAAACCTTATTATAGGCTTACCTGCAGGTTAAAGTGGTTGTCACGGGTTGACAACCACTTTAACCCTCTTGGACATGGAGTTCACCAGAGCTCCATAGGTTGCCTCTGGAGTCCTCTTCCACTCCTCCACGCGACCTTAAAAATACAGGCTCGCTAGCTCCCGAAAAGCACAGCTAAAGCACCACAAAAACGACTGGCGATTTAACGCTGTTTTAGCGGCACTTCAGTGTGAAAGGGGTCTTTCTCCAAGTTGTCTGCAGCTAGAGGTTTGTTTTAAATCATTTTACTGCTTGTTAAGAGTACATACGGTAAAATAGTTCAATGTCACAGCTTGGCCACAGTTTAAAATAGGATTTGATTGCTCAACAAAATGTACCCACTATGTGATAGAACAATCCATTCACAGTGCACCCATGTAGACTCTCAATTCAATCTGTGTGGTCAGCAGCCATCATATCAACCATTAAACAGGTCACCAAGTCACACTAGTGAACCTTCCTGTATGTAGACAAGATGGATTCAGATGGTCTCAGACTTATGGGATTGTGATAGAGATATATATATATATATAATTTCTATCTATCCATCTATATCCGCCTACATGACTGGGCCAGCACCTGGCTCAGCATCTCAGCAAGCCTCATACAGTGAGTCGGCTGCTCCCACCCCTCCACAGCCCAGTGCTCCAGTGTGTGCAGGGGGGAGGAGGCAGCGCAGAGAGTCAGGGACTGACAATCGCCAGCTCTCTGCTCAGGGAGCCATGAGAGCCGAGCAATTGGCAGCGTTTGATCGATTGATTCTCAGTGTTAGAACCATGGGGGACAGATGCTCCATCCACATAGGCAAGTATAATTTTAAAAAAGATGAAATCCCATATTGCAAGGGAAACTGATCATTTAAAATGTACAAAAGCTTAAGGCCCCTTTCACGCATGTGTGACCCGATTTTACCGCAATTTTTTTGCCGCGATTTTGGCGCATCTATATTATTCAGGTGCGATTCACATGAGACCTCAAGCTGCATCAAACTTGGAACAAAGTAATGCAGGGACTACTTTGAAGTCGGCGCGACTTGAAAGTCGTACAGATATGAATGGTACTCATTGGAAATAATGGGGAATAACTTGTCATGGGACTTTGCAGTCCCAAATCGCAGGACAACTCGCACAAGTGTGAAAGAGGTCTTATACCATTATTGAAAGCCACTAACTGTCGCATTTCATCATAGCAACAGGCATGATAATGAAATTTGCATTGGTTGTAAGGATAAACAAAGCCACACACTTGTTACAAACAATGGCTGTATATAATGCCTATATATATATATATATATATATATATATATATATATATATTTAACAAATGACACGCTCCTGGAAAGATCAGTCATGTGTGTTCATCCATTGTGACATTATCATTCAGCTAAACAGTGAAGCTAAACAGTGAAGGGATATTAACTTCTGCATGTATTGTTCACCGTAGCCTGTGAGCGAGTTCAGCAGGATATGAAGAGCAAACTTCCAAAAAGTGATCCACTTCTGGTACCTTACTCCCTTCAAACTCTCCAAATTCTATCCATCCCAAACGGCCTTATGCTGGAGGAATTGTGGGGAAATTGGAACCCTCTTCCACACATTATGGTCTTGTGTCTCCATAAGGTCATTTTGGAATAAGATTTTCTCCATTATATCAGACATATGCAACCGACACGTCACCCCTAATCCGGAATTAGCTATTCTTCATCTCAACATCCATGAATTCCTTCCCAAATACCGAGTGGACTTAATACAACTTCTACTAGCAGCAAAACTAATGATTACAAAGCAATGGAAATCTTCTATCTTGCCCTCTTCTAGTGATACCCTTCTCATTCTTAACTACCAATGTGAGATGGAGAAAATACTGGCGATTACAACTCTTACTAACTCAAAATTTAAGCCCAAGTGAAATGCCTGGTTAATGAATCCTAGATGCACAGTCGAACTCTGAGGTGATGCTCATTCTATGACAACTGGTGGCCCCTCTCCCCCCATCCCTCATCTTTCCCTGGTAGGTTTATCACCTCCAATACTCCATCAACCTAGTTTGTTCTCAGTATAGGTTTGAGAATATGCTCATGTTATAGATTACCCTAATGTTTGAGAACACTCTGTAGCCTAGTGAACTCTGCTGAGGCTCTGATGAAGAGGCTACGGCCTGGAAACGCGTAAGCAAGTCCATCTAGGTCACAGGCAGGAGACGGTTGTACGGTCGTTACCCATTCCAGCACTGTGAATGTTTTATACACAAAAGCTGTTTGTGAGTATGTTTTTATGATTTTATGGATTAAAATGTATCAAGGATAATGCGCTATGCCAGTGCGCCCTTGTGTGCTTTTTGGTTTCTATAGTTTGGGACGACCCCAGTCCATCAGGTGGCAGCAGGTTGGCACGTTATCCAGCTTTGACAACAGTAGACATCCCTTGCTTCACCACTGCAGTTAAGCTATACTCCTTGAGCGCGGAAGATAAAGATTTCTACTATGATAATGAAATTTGCATTGGTTGTACGGATAAACAAAGCCACACACTTGTTACATACAATGGCTGTATATAATGCCTATATATATATATATATAATGACAATGACACGCTCCTGGAAAGATCAGTCATGTGTGTTCATCCATTGTGACATTATCATTCAGCTAAACAGTGAAGGGATATTAACTTCTGCATGTATTGTTCACCGTTGCCTGTGAGCGAGTTCAGCAGGATACGAAGAGCAAACATGAGATCTCATGTATTCTCTGCCTACACACAACCATGACACATCTGTATAGAATGGTCAGGCCATCAACTGTATTATAAACACACCTCAACCTTTGGCTTAATCTATTTGCATTTTTCCCTAAAGGTGCCTGGACACTGGTGGGGGGGATTGACTGACTACAGAATAAAGTAAAGGTTTGTTCACTTCATACATCTCCTTTGTATGATTTGTACCTATAGGTAAGCCTATAATAAGGCTTATCTATAGGTACAGTAAATATCTCCTAAACGTGCGCCGCTTAGGAGATATTACTGTAAATGCAGCCGGTGACGTCACCAGTGCACGCACTCTGAAAGAATGGCCGTGCTGTTCCTTCAGAGCCGTGCCATAAACAGCGACTCGCTGGCTCACCCACTCATATCGCCAAAGCCCGCCAATCCAGAAGGAAGGCAGGGTGAAGCTGGAAGCGCCTTCAGCGGTGGAGGGCTTCGCTTTCATGGAAGTCTGTCATATTGTGCTAGTATGTGATGCATACAAGCACATTATGACAACCACTTCCATACCGGTCCCATTCAGGCACTCCTCTCCTAAATCTAAAAATCATCATTTTTTTTGCTAGAAAATTACTGAGAACCCTCAAACATTATATATGCTTTTTTTTGGCAGACTCTAGGGAATAAAATGGCGCTCGTTGCAACTTTTTACATCACACGGTATTTGCGAAGGAATGTTTCAAACCTTTTTTTTGGAAAAAAAAAAGTGTTTCATAAATTAAAAAACAAAAAACACAGTAAAGTTAGCCCAATCTTCATATAATGTGAAAGATGATGTTACACAGAATAAATAGATACCTAACATGTTACGCTTTAAAATTACGCACACTTGTGGAATGGTGCCAAACTTTGGTACGTAAAAATCTCCATAGGCGACCCTTTAAAATTCTTTACAGGTTACCAGTTTAGAGTTATAGAGGAGGTCTTGCGCTAGAATTGTTGCTCTTGGTCTAATGCACGCGTCGATACCTCACGTGTGATTTGTACGCTGTTTACATATGTGGGCGGGACTTACGTATGCGTTTGCTTCTGTGCGCGGGCATGCGGGGACAGGGGCGCTTTAAAGTTTTTGTTTTTTATTATTGTCTATTTTACCTTTATTTTTACACTTTCTCTTTAACATTTTTTTTTATCACTTTTATTCCTATTACAAGTAATGTAAACATCCCTTGTAATAGGAAGAGTGCGTGACAGGTCCTCTTTATGGAGAGATGTGGGGTCTACAAGTCTCCACATCTCTCCTCCAGTCTGCAAAGACCAAGATCAAAAAAAAAAAAATGAATTGTCTCAGTCTTTCCAGCCACATCCCCAGATCTGTTTACTATTGCTGGCCCGGACGTGATGTCATAATGTCGCACCCGGGCCTCCGAGGATCATAGAGATGACTGGAGACAATCTGGTCACCAGAAATCTCTCTGATCAACTTCCGGCGCCGACCGATTCATTCTCTGAATCACCGATCGTACGGGCAATCCCGGAGAAGCACTGGAGGATGTCCACTCCTGCGCCTGTAAGAACGATGAAGCGGCTGAACTGCCGCTATGATTGTTCTCCTGGTGCACAGAATCGCCGGCTGGAAAAAATGATATCTGAATGATACCTGTAGCTGCAGGCATCATTCAGATATCTCCACTCAAAGTCCAGGATGTCATATATCAGTAGAACTTCTGTACAATCTCATATGGTAAAAATGGATTACCACTCACCTCAAACCATGGCTAAACATCCATCTTCTTTACTTCCATTTGTTAAAAATAGGACATCTGCAGGACATCAGCACACACCTACAGGAAGGTTGATGCGTTTCACGCCCTGTGGACTCTTAATCATAACCCGCTGTGTCTGTGTGTGGGGTAGTCTATATGTTAAGCCAGTAATCAATGGTAAGAGCGTAACTCTTTCTACACCACACTCACAGATCTAGAACATTGTACAAGTGTGCAAATAAAAACAAATATTAAAGTGGATTTACACCCACCCAGTTTTGTTTTTTCCCCCCTCCATTTACCAGAGAGGTGGTTGCGGCACATTTCAAATAGTCACCCATCCAGCGTTGCCCATGAGATCCATGCCCTACCACCGCTCAGTACCATGCCGCTAGTAGATCAACCCTAGTATGCCAGAAGTGACTATGTATGGGAAGACTGTTTTACCCATAGCGAAGGTCATTTAACATACTGTATTCCATAAAACTGCATCAAACCTCTATAGATGACCTAAGGAACATCAGTTCAGATGGAAGATGTACAGTGAAAGTATTGGCTGCACATTTTAGATAGTAGGACTTCAACTGCTCTCACCTCCTTATGTCTGCTCCATATGTCTAGGGGGTAGAGGAACAGTCCGTATTAAATTGTAAGCTCCTTAAGGGCAGGGACTGATGTGAATGTACAATATATATGTAAAGTGCTGCGGAAATGTACTGTGGGGCAGACGCTCGGAAATTGATCGGTCCAGAAGCTGCACAGGGAAAAGTGTAAGCAATTGTAGGCTCTGGCTAAAGAGAAACGGGCTTTGCTGAAGATCATGCTGTAGTTAAATTAGATCCTGTCTAAATTGGCCCTAGTATGTATGAATGTGAGTTAGGGATCTTAGATTGTAAGCTCCTTGAGGGTAGGGACTGATGTGAATGCACAATATATATATAAAGCGCTGCATAAATTGACAGCGCTATATAAGTACCTGAAATAAAACAATAAATAAATAAATAAATTAGTGATCTCCATTTTTAGCCAAGCCAAAGTGGTGGCCCCTTTACAGTCTACAACATGCGGCAGCAGCTGATCCCTACCTGCCCCCTCCTTCCTTCGTCAGGCCGGTCACACAGCATTACCTCAGGTAATGTCTAAACTGTTAGGAAATTTCTTCATAGTGGACTGTGGGCCATCACAAAGCACTATCCATTGTAACATTCATTAAGCATGGGTGTAGCATGACACGTGCTGTGAAAGGTAGAATCACCATTTAGCCTTGAAAGCATTTTTTTAAATAATCAGTTTTATGGCTGCGTTCACACCTACTCAAATGAATGGCCTGCGCGAAATGTGACACACCTAACCATGTGCTAATTACTCAAAAGTGTGGATGCCTCCCCCCCCCACCCCCCAAATTGCATCACACTATAATGAATAGCAATTAGTTACCATGCGTTGTGGTGCAATAGAGCGCACATTTGAGTGTCGGGGTGTTATAAAGAATGAATGCCACTGCAATGCACTTTCATGCACTGGAATATCGCACACATTCCCGCTTCGCTTAGGTGTGAGTGAAACCTGAAGGTGGTTTACAAAACCCACAAAAGTACCAGTTTTAATATAAAAAAACAATTAAGTTGTATTAATCAAAAGCAGGTCCCCTGCAGTGCCCACACATCTCGCAGGTTTTGTGGGTGTACCCCAATATGCAAATACCAGCTTCATTAACCACTTGCTTACTGTGCACTTTCCCCTCTTCCTGCCCAGGCCAATTTTCAGCTTTCAGCGCTGTCACTCTTTGAAAAGGCAATTGCGCAGTCATGCAACACTTTACTCATATGAATTTGTATCATTTTTTCACACAAATAGAGCTTTCTTTTGGTGGTATGTAATCACTACTGGGGTTAGTTCTTGCTAAACAAAAAAAGACAGAAAATTTTGAAAAAAAGAAAGTTTCAGTTTGTTATAAATTCTGCAAACAGGTAATTTTTCTCCTTCATTGATGTGCGCTGATGAGGCTGCACTGATGGGCACTGATCAGGAAGCACTAAGAGGCTGCACTGATAAGAGGCAATAAAGGCCACTGATAGGTGGCACTGCTTAGCAGTACGTATGGGCACTGGTAGGTGGCACTGGCTCTCTGTGTACGAGACTGATGTCCCGTTTGAAGAAGCCGATAATCAGCTCTTTAATCGGCAGATTACTTGCTTCTGTTTGCATCACGTGATCAGCTGTCATTGGCTGACAGCTGATCACGTGGTAAGGGGCCGTGGTAAGGGATGCTCCGATCTGTGATCAGCCGAGTTTCACTGACTCAATCATAGGGCGCGCAGGCAGCTCATGCACGGAAGGACCTACATGGACACCCTCCCGGCAGTTTAGGCCAGCGCTGTAGCCGTCTTTCAGCTACAGCGCAGGCGCAAGTAGATTAATGGTGGGAGCGGACAAACCTCTCACTTTACCTTATTAATGGCTACTGAGCCCATTATTCATATTTAAGAACAGAGGCAGAAGTAGAATTTTCAGGGCCCCGCTGATCTTTCCATCAGTCCACCGCCCTTCTCTCCCAGCCCTCTTTACAAGTCCCGGGAACACACTGCTGCGACTTATCATGCAACTTGCGACAGTCGCATGACAAGTCAAAAAAGACATTCATTTCAATGGGTGTCATCTTAATCAATGTGACTCAAGTAGTTTTGCTGTGATTTGAGTGTCACAAAAGTTGCAAGCAAGTCACAAGTAAATCGCACGCAAGCTACAGGACTTTGGGGTTGCAGCAGTGTAAACAGCTGAGGTCCCACAGTGGCACACTTTGGCCCAGTCACAAGTGCGACCCTGGTAGTTTTGCCACTGTTTAAAGAGTAAACCCATATAGGCTTTACTTCCTCTACATTCCCCTACAAAGTAGATAGCCCATTATGTGTCACTTACCTGCAAACGAAGCCTGCGACGTCCAGCGCTGTCCCCTGTGCTGGCAGCGTTCATCTTCTGCCCCTCTTCCTTCCGGGGCTGCGATCTCCAGCTCTGTGACTGGCCGGAGTCGCGTGACGTCACGCATGCGCGCGGGAGTCGCCAATCACGACACAATCACAGTGAAGAAATTCACTGCGCATGTGCAGAAATGACGTCGGCACATCTAGTACACTGTATATCTCCTGAACCATGCAGGTTTGGGAGATCTGCAAGGCACCTACAGGTAAGAGTTATCATAGGCTTACCTGTAGGTTAAAGTGGTTGTCACGAGTTGACAACCACTTTAAGAACTAATAGAATGGTGAAAGGGACAGGCCAGCTTTTCAGAGAAGTTGGTTTTTGCACAGAAGAACAGAAGTGCTCTGGGGTTCCCTGGCGGAACTCAGGAAAAAAAATAGGACAGCAAAGGTTCTCACTTCTGATTCATGATGCAGCTTGACATTCTGTAGGTGGAAAGGGTTGTATGGCAGCTTCAGACTTCTATGAATGTATGGCGTATAGAGATGCCTCGTCTGCATTTCTACTTAGGCATGGTTCACACTACTGCGATTTCAGATGTGACTTGAGTCGCATAGAATCGCATGACAATGGAAATCACATTGTTTTCAATGGTGCCAGTTCCCCATCAATGCAGCGCAGCGCGATTTTGGAAAAGGTTCCTGTACTACTTTGGCGCGATTCCAGCATGATTCTGGCCCCATAGAATATGCAAACAACCACATACAGGTTGCATCACATAAGTACACAAAGTCAGATCTCATGGTCACATTATGAACCCCTTACTCTGATTGGTTGGAGATTTTTAGAACTTGCTTTTTCAATTCTATGACATTTCTTATCACCAATTATGGCCCCCACTATCCTTATTTAGGAGATCTATTTGTTATGTGGCCATCCTGTGCAGACACTGGAATGAGGCCCGGTATACATCTTACACACAGGCCTGGAAATATTTCCACTTGTATACACAGTTTCTGCTCAAAAGGAAATATTTACACAACTGGAAAGCAAACTGGGCCAATGTAATACACAGCAACAGTACAAATGTGATAAATACTCGGCATCTAAACCCGAGCTTACACTCATTGGAGGTGGTGGATATAGGGTGACACTTATGCGGGTTCCTTGCGGCCCTGTTTGTGGGCACAGCAGTCTATACATTTGAATGGGCAGCTGTACCTGCAGGAAAAACAAGGAAAAAGACCCTAACCTAAAACGGCTTAGTGGTATGCGCTTCCACACACAGGAAAAGCAGCATCAGTTTATAATGCATGGGGGGGGGGGCGCATAAAGAATTAATGGCAGTCCCGTCCTGCTAAACAACAGCACAATTTACACGCAGTCCTGCACCTGCATACATGTGAACCTAGCCATAGATTTTTTTTATCCCCAAAAAAAGCAAGTGCAGAAAATAGGGTTGCACCGATACCACTTTTTTAAGACCAAGTACCAATACTCTTTTCCAAGTACTCGCCGATACGGAGTACCGATACTATTTTTTAATGTCGTGTAATATGCAGCACTGATGGAGGCATGGACGGTGTCAGATTTTTTTTTTTTTTTACAATTTTTTTTACTAATTTTATTTATTATATTTTAAAATTTACATTGTTTTGTTATTTTTTTTTACAATGTTATCTTTTTTTTGGGGGGGGGGGGGGGAGTGGATGGTGTCAGTGTTCTTCAAATTTTATTTTTAATTTTGTTTACAATTTTACTTCTAAATATTTATTCAAATTTTTCTTTTATGAACCCTATGGGTCTCAACAGGACCCCTGACATCTTCCCTTTGAGACAGGGAAATGGACTGAGGACAGAGATTCCCCAGTCTCTTTCTCAGCAGCCTCAGCTGCACTGAAGATGAATAAAACAGGAAACAGAGGCTCCTCCCCATTGATAAACTGAAACACAGTTCACATTGCTCAGTTATGAATGGACAGAATCAGTGACACGACTGTTCATTCAGAAAAGGAAGGAGCCGGCAAATTACAGACTTACCGGCTCCTTCCTCCGCTCTCCATCTGGACCGATCCGGGGCAGAGGAGCACGGCAAAGGACACGGAGGGGGACCGGAGGAGGACACAGGGGACAGTCAGGAGTAATCGGTGCAGCGGTGGGGGTATAACAAGCACTGATCTCCCTGTATACCTTTCAATAAAACAGCTGAAAGCCACGTGCGGGGGGGGAGGAGAAGCGGATGTCAGCTGCTTTACTGAAATCTATACAGGGAGATTGGTGCTCGTTATACCCCCACTGCTGCACCGATCACCCCCGACTGCCCGGGTATTGGATCAGGCATCAGAGCATTTGCACGAGTACAAGTACTTGTGCAAATGCTCGGTATCGGCACCGATACTAGTATCAGTATTGGTGCAGACCTAACAGAAAGTACCAGTTGATCTTGCCAGGAATTATGTGACCCTGCCACTACCTGCAAACAGCACCAAAAGATTATCTTCCTTCCAAGTAATGTGCTGTAAACCATCCCTCATCATGTAATAGAGATGAAGCAATAAGGACAGGTTTGTAGTCCATACCAGGAGAGCAGCTTGGGGCTGGGGGGGTACAATGGCTTCCTTCATAAACACAGTGGAGGGGGTGACATAGCCACCCAGGGAAAGGAAGGGTGCTATTTGCAGGATTACCAGATGAAAATAAGACCCTATGCACACTTGTGAATTGGGTGATTTGGAATTACCAGTGGGGTTTCCTTGCAATTAGCCATGGGCAGGAAGCCCCATTCAAAGCTATCGGAGGCCAACAGCGTCAGTAGCCATTAGAAGCTGCTCACATGTGATCAGTCATGCAGCAATCACCTGCAGATGATCTGCCCATGTCCCAGATGGTCTGCGCCCAGGGCCAATCATCCTCAGGTAATCACTGCATGCCTGACTGCATGCAAACAGCCATGAATAGCAGGAGACAGTCAGGCTCCCATTTCTTTGAATAGGGCTTCCTGACCGCAGCTAATCGCAAGGAACCACGCTGAGTCTCCCACATGTTAAGGCCCTTTTCACACGAACGGATAGATTCCAGCTTTTAGCTGCGGATAGATGAAGTGATCTACCGCAGCTATACTGTGACAATGCTTTCCTATGGCCCCTTTCACACACTGCATTTAGCAACGGTTTTGTTAGACGATTTAGAAAGTTTAGAAAAAATGGATTGTGATGCGTCCAGGAACGGTGTTATGCAGCTAACCGCACCTATCTGCACGAATCTGCAGCTAAACTGTGTCAGCTACAGATAGCAATGGCAACAAGCATAGAAATCAATAGGAAGCACTTCAGGAATGTCAAGAATGTTAACAATGTTTCCACCGCAGCAGCATGTATCCGTAGCTAATCGGAATGTAACAAATGCAAGTAATCGTTGTGCTTTATCTGACTAACGGATAGCAACGGCAGATCAGCGGTTTCTATCCGTTCGTGTGAAAGGGGCCTAAGGCAAAAGGCCTTATTTGCAAGTGTGAGAAAAAAAATCTTGAAAATTGAAAAATACAACCACCATTTAGGGACAGGTAAGTTGCAATATGTTACCTTTTTGTTAGGAGTTTAGATACACTTGCCTGTACATGCAGTTTCCCAGTGCTTCTCAGGCCATGTACACATAGGAGGTGAATACACTGGAGCGGATCCCCCTGAGTGGCCTTCATTGCAATCCAGAAAATGACAGTGGATACATTAAAAAGTGTCACTAAACCCACATGATAATACAACTGATCATATTCAGTCACTAAGAGATTTGTTTTCTGTATTCTGCAAAAACCTGATGATTGATCCTGCTGACCTCCATCTCCACCTCCTGTTCATGTCCCCAATTCAGCTAGGGATTTTGCAGCTGTAGCTGTGGTGGCAACTCTGCTCATGCTCAGTTTTCAGAGAGTTCTATGCTGAGAGTTTCCTCCCTATCAAATCTGAGCAGCCCATGTGACTATAGAGTCACACATGTGGGTGTATACACAGTGCTAAATGACCCACCAAATGGTGGGATATTAAATGTAAATTAATGGAGGCTTCATCTCCCTCGTATTCTAAGACACAGGCTGGAGGGGCATGACACAGCCTGTGACTGGCAGAAATCCACCCACATGTTATTTCCACAAAATAATAAAGGTTTAATTCCAAATATATATATATATATATATATAT
>BLSH010418758.1:2095427-2109303 GCA_018402905.1 Glandirana rugosa
TTCATTTATTTTGACGTCACATTGATATTATTTTGATGTGTCTAACGGGACTAAGGGCTCACTACGAAGAGATCCCCAATAGAACTTCTTTTTTGAACATGTGACCAGCAGCAGAGGACTAGAAGCTCCTCCTGCTTATGTTTCCCTGCAGGCAGGCTGGGAAAGAGCTGGGTCATGTGATAGCTGTATATCGATTAGGAAAAAAAGGTGCTTTGATGGTATTAAAATAATTGCAGTGCCGTCATCCATATACAGAAATAGAAGGGACAATGGAAATTAAACTGTGTTTTAGTATCAATTTAAAGCCCCTGCAGACACAATCTCTTTCTCAAATGGCAGCATTCAATATCCCAACTGCACTAGAAAACAGAACTGAAATCTGAATGCCGTGATCATTTAAAGAACTACCTCTAGACAACCTTCCAGGCAGGGGTGTGTGTTTTCCAGCAAGATAACCCCTAGAGAAGCATCACTCGGGAATCAGGGCAATCTGTGTAGTTTTATTATAGTTACACTGCAGTTTTATTTACTTATGCGGCTTGCAATAATTTACAGTAACTGAAAACCTATAAATATATATAGTTGTGCTCACAAGTTTGCATACCCTGGCAGAATTTATGATTTCTTCGCCATTTTTCAGAGAATATGAATGAGAACACAAACTTTTTTCACTCATGGTTAGTGTTTGGCTGAAGCCATTTATTATCAATCAACTGTGTTTACTGTTTTTAAATCATAATGACAACAGAAACTACCCAAATGACCCTGATCAAAAGATTACATACCCTGGTGATTTTGGCCTGATAACATGCACACAAGTTGACACAAAGGGGTTTGAATGGCTATTAAAGGTAACCATCCTCACCTGTGATCTTTTTGTTTGTAATTAGTGTGTGTGTAAAAAAAGGTCAATGAGTTTCTGGACTCCTGACAGACCCTTGCATCTTTTATCCAGTGCTGCACTGACGTTTCTGGATTCTGAGTCATGGGGAAAGCAAAAGAATTGTCAAAGGATCTGCGGGAAAGGGTAGTTGAACTGTAAAAAACAGGAAAGGGATGTAAAAAGATAGCCAAGGAATTGAGAATGCCATTTATCAGTGTTCAAACTCTAATCAAGAAGTGGAAAAGGGTTCTGTTGAAACCAAACCACAGTCAGGTAGACCAACTAAAATTTCAGCCACAACTGCCAGGAAAATTGTTCGGGATGCAAAGAAAAACCCACAAATAACTTCAGGTGAAATACAGGACTCTCTGAAAACATGTGGTGTGGCTGTTTCAAGATGCACAATAAGGAGGCGCTGGAAGAAAGATAGACTGCATGGAGTCAACAAGGCCTATGATGAACTATTCCTACTGTGAAATACGGAGGGGGATCGCTGATGTTTTGGGGATGTGTGAGCTACAAAAGGCACAGGGAATTTGGTCAAAATTGATGGCAAGATGAATGCAGTATGTTCTCAAAAAATACTGAAAAGAAAATTTGTATTCATCAGCCAGGAAGCCAAGTCAACCTGTCATTGGCTACAGCAGAATAAAGTGAAGGTTCTGGAGTGGCCATCTCAGTCTCATGACCTCAATATCATTGAGCCACTCTAGGGAGATCTCAAACCTGCAGTTCATGCAAGACAGCCCAAGAATTTACAGGAACTGGAGGCTTTTTGCCAAGAGGAATGGGCAGCTTTACCATCTGAGAAGATAAAGAGCCTCATCCACAAATACCACAAAAGACTTCAAGCGGTCATTGATGTTAAAGGGGGCAATACACGGTATTAAGAACTGGGGTATGTAAAATTTTGATCAGGGTCATTTGGGTAGTTACTTTTGTCATTAGGATTTAAAAAGAGTAAACACAGTTGATTGATAATAAATGGCTTCAGCCAAACACTAACCATGAGTGAAAGAAATGTTTTTGTGCCATTATTCATGTTCTCTGAAAAATGGTGTTCTTTACCACACATCCGTGAGCACAGGGCCACGGCCGGGCTCCCTCCTCCTCCGCCGCCACCAATGGGAATGTGCAGCGGCATCTCGCGCATGCGCAGTAGGGACCCGGCCGTGAAGCCGAAGGGCTACACGTCCGGGTCCCCTTAGCCACAATGATGGCAGCAGCACTCGACCTGCCGATCCAAAGATTTTTGGGCGGTGCCGACATCGCTGGACTCCAGGACTGGTAAGTGTCCTCAAGTTAAAAGTCAGCAGCTAATGTATGTGTAGCTGCTGACTTTTAATTTTTAAAGGAACGGCGGCAGGTGGCGGACCTCCGCTTTAAGTGGTTAAACTGACCTCATTTACAGACCAAAGGTCATCCCTTTGATCAGTAAATGAACAGAAAGATACAATGTTTCTTGTTAGCTCTCTTCAGGACTGAGCAAAGTTGTTGATAAACATTGCTGGGAGATTTTTCTTTTTTTGACAGCAGTAAGCAGGGGACTGCTCTGCACTTGTTACATGAATCGTAGAAATGCTGGGTTAAGATCGTGTTGGAGGGGTTGATTAGAGATTGTATTTTTATTTTTAACGATTAATCGTGCAGCTCTAATGTATATATATATACACACACATATATACACACACACACACACACACACACACACACACACACACACACTTTTTTTTTTATCTTTTATATTATACTCAAGCAGGGCCCAATACTTGCAAATGCACCAAAACTCTTCTCCTGGCACAAGTCTAATGAGAAGTGTGTTTCAGGGTGAACATTTTGATCTAGGTTTTGTACTGAAGGGAATCTACTGTACAACAACCTGAACACAGGCAGCCTGGATGAAGCTGTGACACGCTGCATACCTAACACACCTTCTCGGGAAGCTCCTGAGCCTCAGGCAAAAGCCCAGTAAACACAGTGTGGCTGTGGATGCAGCAGAGGATGGTTACATAGCCGGAGTTTTAGAATACAAAAGACGAATAACCACAACATAATAGAGGCCCCTGCTACTTACCTTGCATGCAAATACTCTTGTCCAACTTCCTCATTGCATGGGGTTCAACTTCCTCAATGTATAGGGTTTAAATAAACACGTAATTGTACAAACTTAGCTAAGGGATACAGTCACATGAAAGACCTAATTTATCCCCAAATGCAATTAAAGACAATTGTTTAGCTGACCATACATTAAACAATCTTATTGTACAATTCCTGTACAATCTCCTTTAAATTTACTAAAAAAACATATAATAGGAGGTCACACCTAAACAACATTGGTTGTATAATGTATGGCCATCTTTATGCACCAATATGGTCTTCACTAACCACAAACTTTGCGAATGTTGGAAACTCACAAACTTAAATTGAAAAACTGCTAAATTCTACTATGCTTGCTTAGATGGATTAATTCTCACAGCAAACTTTTGAAGACTCTTGAATGATTGTATAGTCAATTACAGATCTTTAATAAAACTACAGACTTTTTTTTTTTTTTTTTTTTAAAGAGCAGCGTACAATTGCCATTTTTAATTTAATTTCTACCAATGTAATCTCCAGCATAAGTGGTCACCAATGGAACCATAGGTGTTGGTACACTTCTAAACTAATGCTGGCCATACACGGTTAAAAAATAGAAAAAAAAAAAATGGTCAGATATCTAAAATATCTGTCGAGCAGGCATGCGATAACGCCATCATTGTATCAATATAGGTCGCCTAATTATACACATATTGATTGATAACATAAAATGGTACATTTTCTGACGATCGATTACACAATCTGGTGTTATATTTTAGCACGCGCTGTAGATTTTTTTTTCGAAATGTTTTTGATTGATTCCACTACTAATGTATAGAAAATTGATCGCTTACTCTCAAAAAATCCAACCGGATGATTAATTTTATTGCCATAAAACTTTGCATTTTGATAATCAAAATTAGCCCACTAACGGTTTGAAAGTTAAATAACTGAGTGTATCGAACACTTTTTTGAACAATTTTGTAGCCGTGTATGGCCAGCATTAATCACCATAAAACAAATCCGCATAGTGCAAGAACTTGCATCAACATGTTACCCCCTGGATTAGTATAGCGCTGCATGCTACCTCCTGGATTAGAATAGAGCTGCATGCTACCTCCTGGATTAGAATAGAGCTGCATGCTACCTCCTGGATTAGTATAGAGCTGCATGCTACCTCCTGGATTAGTATAGAGCTTCATGTTACCTCCTGGATTAGTATGGAGCTGCATGCTACCTCCTGGATTAGTATAGCGCTGCATGCTACCTCCTGGATTAGTATAGAGCTGCATGCTACCTCCTGGATTAGTATAGCGCTGCATGCTACCTCCTGGATTAGAATAGAGCTGCATGCTACCTCCTGGATTAGAATAGAGCTGCATGCTACCTCCTGGATTAGTATAGAGCTGCATGCTACCTCCTGGATTAGTATAGAGCTGCATTTTACCTCCTGGATTAGAATAGAGCTGCAGGTTACCTCCTGGATTAGTATAGAGCTGCATGCTACCTCCTGGATTAGTATAGCGCTGCATGCTACCTCCTGGATTAGTATAGAGCTGCATGCTACCTCCTGGATTAGTATAGAGCTGCATGCTACCTCCTGGATTAGAATAGAGCTGCAGGTTACCTCCTGGATTAGAATAGAGCTGCAGGTTACCTCCTGGATTAGTATAGAGCTGCATGCTACCTCCTGGATTAGTATAGAGCTGCAGGTTACCTCCTGGATTAGAATAGAGCTGCAGGTTACCTCCTGGATTAGTATAGAGCTGCAGATTACCTCCTATATTAGTATAGAGCTGCATGTTACCTCCTATATTAGTATAGAGCTGCATGTTACCTCCTGGATTAGTATTGAGCTGCATGCTACCTCCTATATTAGTATAGAGCTGCATGTTACCTCCTGGATTAGTATTGAGCTGCATGTTACCTCCTATATTAGTATAGAGCTGCATGTTACCTCCTGGATTAGTATAGAGCTGCATGTTACCTACTGGATTAGTATTGAGCTGCATGTTACCTACTGGATTAGTATTGAGCTGCATGTTACCTCCTATATTAGTATAGAGCTGCATGTTACCTCCTGGATTAGTATTGAGCTGCATGTTACCTCCTGGATTAGTATAGAGCTGCATGTTACCTACTGGATTAGTATAGAGCTGCATGTTACCTCCTGGATTAGTATTGAGCTGCATGCTACCTCCTATATTAGTATAGAGCTGCATGTTACCTCCTGGATTAGTATTGAGCTGCATGTTACCTCCTATATTAGTATAGAGCTGCATGTTACCTCCTGGATTAGTATAGAGCTGCATGTTACCTCCTGGATTAGTATTGAGCTGCATGTTACCTCCTATATTAGTATAGAGCTGCATGTTACCTCCTGGATTAGTATAGAGCTGCATGTTACCTACTGGATTAGTCATTTATGTATATAATTTTTTTCCCTTTTCCTTTTTTTTTTCCTCTTTCTGACCAATAGAAATACATCACTGCTGAAGAAACTGGTTAAGCAGTCACCAAGTTGTAAATGAGTCATTGCACCCTGCACCTGTATTATCACCCCGATGCCTTGTGAAGTGCATTAGGTTGGTCGAGCTTACCTTGGCCACCCAGCTAAACAGAGGTGACATTTTATCTGTCACAAAGGCTCCCCCACATCGCACACGCTAGGCAGAGCGGCTGAAAACAGAGGGGCTCCAGCCTGGGATTGCAGGCTCCATGGAGTTTGCTAGGAAGGCACCGAGTCCCATTCTGAGTGCAGCTGAGCGATGACTTCCCACAGCCAGCAGCCAGCATGATGTCATTGTGGGTAAGACATCCCAGTCTGAGAGCGGGGAGGGGAAAAGAGTTGACCCAGCAAGTTTTCACAGCAGATCCCGCCTGTTCAGAATTAAAACATTCAGAAGGTGAAAGTGTTTTACATGACTCAGGAAAGCGAGACACAAGCAGAGTCTGGAAGAGTTTTACACCGCGCAACAAAAGGAAAGTCTTTAATACTCTACAGAACCCTGGGGGTGCTTTGGTTTGCAAATTTCAACTAAATGAAAATAAAAGCTAACTTTTTTAGGAAATGCAGATTTTTAAAAAAAAACTTGGGAAAAATAAATAAAATAAAATAGGCATACATCTTAAAGGATCTGTCAATATTTCAGATACTGAAGGCTCTGGTAAGCCGAGTCACAGAGTTGCCTTTTTTCTCCCCTCTGTGACCCCTGATGACACCACGCCACTGTATATGATAGATAAAATATAAAGACGTGGTGAGCAGAACCCCACTATGTCCTGCAGCATGCTACCAGGAACTACTGTATACACACACACACACACACACACACACACACACACATAGATACATACATACACACACACACACACATAGATACACACACACACACACATAGATACACACACACACACACACACATAGATACATACATACACACACACACACACATAGATACACACACACACACACACACACACACACACAAACACACATAGATACATACATACACACACACACACACACATAGATACACACACACACACAAACACATAGATACATACATACACACACACATAGATACACACACACACACACACACACACACCCCAATACAGAAAGATCAGGTCTGGGTGGATTGCATCCTGCATCAACCAGGAAAGACAAAAGAGGAATGTATTGTCACAGCAAACCACAAGCTGCAAACAAAGAGTAGAAAAGATAGACAAGAGTACAATTTTCACCTAGATTAACATAGGTAATTGCTTTTTGTTTAACCATTTTAGTTGGCTTTGCTTACGTGTAATCAAGTATAATTAGAGCAAACCTAACGTCAGCCTGTGTAACGAAGGCCGGCCATACACAGAGCAAATGTCTTTCCTGCAAGCATTGGTTGCAGGAAAGAAATTTGCTCGATTCCCCCATTGACTAACCACTTCAGCCCCGGAAGGATTTCACACATTAGGACCGGAGCCCTTTTTGCAATTCGGCACTGCGTCGCTCTAACTGACAATTGCGCGGTTGTGTGGCGTTGTACCCAAACAAAATTTGCGTCCTTTTTTCCCACAAATAGAGCTTTCTTTTGGTGGTATTTGATCACCGCTGCGTCATTTCTGATCGCCGCTATAAACAAAAGAAGAGCGACAATTTTGCAAGAAAAACCCCAAATTTCTTACTTTTTGCTAAAATACAAATCCAAAAAAAATATATAAAAAAAACATTTTTTTTTAACGGTTTTGGCCGATTTATATTCTTCCTCATATTTGTGATATAAAAAAAAAAAAAAAATCACAATCGGCGTTTATTGATTGGTTTGCGCAAAAGTTGCCGCGTTTACGGATGATGAGAATTCATTTCTGGGTTTTTTTTTTTTTACTAGTAATGGTGGCGATCTGCCATTTTTAGCTGTACTGCGATATTGCAGCGGCCATGTCGAACCATTTTGACACTTTTTTGGGACCATTGGCATTTATACAGTGATCAGTGCTATAAAAATGCACTGATTACTGTGTAAATGCCATTGGCAGTGAAGGGGTTAACCTGCAGGGGGCGCTCTAAGGGTTAACTGTGTACCCTGGGCGTTCTGTGTGTGGGCTGCCCTAGCAGGGGAAGGTTAGTGATCACAGCCTACATGTAAAGGAAGGCTGTGACCACAGTCCTTCCCCCCTCACAGAACGGAGATCCGTGTTTACATACGCGGACCTCCGTTCTTTCACTCCGGGGGGGGGGGGGGCATCGGGGGTAGCCGGAGGCGATCGAGTCCGCCGCACCCGCTCCCTGGCCCCCCCGGAACACAGTGAGCGCGCTCACAGTGCGGCGTGTGCACGCTCACAGTGCTCGATCTGGCAGCCACCGTCGTACAACGGCGGTTTGCCTAGCAGAGCCATCTTGTTGCCGTCAACCTGCGATTGACGTTCGGCAAGTGGCTAAAGCCTCGTACACATGCTTAGATTTTCGGACGACCAAACGCTTGTTTTTGTTGGATGCTAGTCTCATGTCGAAACTGAAGAGGTTACTAACCATACGAAAATTTTCGTACGACCGAACTCAACTTCAGAAGTGACGTAAATGTGTTGAATAGTTTTGTATGTATTTTTTTGTTTCTGAGCATTAGTAGTCATGATACCAACTTAATCAGCCACAGAACCTGTCTAATTAATAGGTGTCCTGGATAAAAGGGATGATGTAGCAACCCTAGTGTGAACACAGCCTGAAGTTCTCAATGGACTGCCAACCTGTGGATCTGGGCGCTTGTAGCTCTTAAACTGACAGTTTGTACAAAGGTCCAGGCACAGAGCTGTAGGCAGTGTCTGCAGGAGCCCAACATTGCATCCGCGATCCACTGATTGCAGGTGTAATGCTCTGCAGACTGCTGTGAAAAAAAAAAATGAACATTTTCTTCCCTGCAAAAATATGTGCATTTATTTATTTTTGTCATAATTGTGAACTTAGCCTTTAACCAATAGTGCTTTGCTGCTCCGAGCTGCATGGTCAGCCCTGCCTGCTGGACTACAGCTGGTTTCACCCTCCATTTGCATACATTGATTTCTTAAAGCGGAGTTCCACCCTAAAGTGGAACTTCCTCTTTAATGGAAAGTGACCCGCCGACATTCCACAATTGGCATCTTTTTTGGGGGTGGTGACCAGGGACCCTGTTTTCACAGGGTCCCAGGTCCACTTCCTCCCTTGACTCTGCGGCTCAGGGAAGGAAGCAGCCCCCCCCCCCCCCCCCTGCGATCTTCTGGGACACATCACAGGTCCCAGAAGATATACGCCGGCCAGTCACAAGGCACAGCGCGACTCGCACATGCACAGTGCGTGCCCGGCTTTGAAGTCAAAGCCGGGTGCCCACAGTTATATTGCCCACGCCGCTGAGGGGAGGGGGAGAAGAGCGAGCCCTTGGGCAACCGCATCGCTAGAGCGAGGGACAGGTGAGTGGCCGATTGTTAAAAGTCAGCAGCTACACTTTTTGTAGCTGCTGACTTTTACATGGGTGGAACTCCGCTTTAACCAGCTGCTGTCTTGTCTGCTTGCACACCATATATAGAAAGGAAAAAACGCTTTGGGGGGTGAGCCTACATCAAAAGGAATGGAGCTCCCCCTACTGGGGATATCACAGGGGGCGATATACAAAAAAATTGATAAAAATGCTGGTTTTTGCTACAAAAACAGGGATATCGGCCGAAAATTGTCGTACGACAGCTGTCCAATAATCCGGCCATTAGTACGCTCCATTCGACAGCCGATTTTCAATTATCATCCAACAAAATTTGTATGAGCAATCTAGAAAACTATTGTCTGCCGACGAGGCGTCGTCCGATTTTTGGCTCGTCTGTACATAAGTTGGACAAACAAAAGTTGAAAGTATAAAACACGCATGTTCGGATCCCAGAAACGAGCCTGAAGTGTTCAGTTGTGTAAACCTGCGTTCGTAACTCACAATTCACATTCAACTGAACTTCCTCTTTATACGCTCGTAACACGTCACTACATTCGCATTTGTCAACCGATAACTTTACTACCATCAGTACGCTAGACAAAAATCACGGACAGCCGATTTTGGGGAAAATTGAACATGCGGTCCTATTACAAAATAGCAGCGTGTGTATGAGGCTTAAAAGAAACATGAATTCTGAATCTTGATCTAGAGAAGATAGAGCGGTGTGATCTGGATCATAGGTACCGGTATATACAAAGGACAAGGTGGCTATGGACAACCGCTCTACTTTGAAGGTGGGCGATAATCAAGGGTCAGCTTTTCAGCGGAGCAGAAGCGACTCTACTGCTACAAACAAAATGATATGTGGTGATGACAGACAGCACCCCCGACATACCCTGACTCTCTGGGACCCATGTCTGAAATTAGGGTTTTTTTGTTGTTGCTCGTATTAGAAGTGACATTAAGGGCTGGTTGACACCATAAAAACGCACTCCAGATCCGTTCCGGATACATTTCTGCATGCATGTTTTTGATGCATTCCAGTGCGTTTTTGATGCGTTTCCAGATGCATTCCAGGTGCTTTCTTTTTTCCTACTATATTAGGGTCCAGTGCATTTTTGATGTGCTATTGATGCGGTCCAGTGCATTTTTGATGCGTTTCCGGATGCATTCCAGGTGCTTTCATCTTTTATCCTTTTTTTTACTATAATAGGGTCCAGTGCGTTTTTGAAGCGTTATTGATGCATTTTACTGCGTTCCAGTACAGTCCAATGCAGGTAAAATGCAACGTGTTCTACTTTTTTTCCTGTAAATGGAAAGCCTTGGAACTGACTGCACTGGTGCGAACTATGCCACGGGAAGCCATACAAACCTACTTTCCGTGCGTTTTTGATGCAGAAAAAATGCATTGGACTGCATGTGGCGTAAACTGGCCCTTAGGCTCCATTCACACTTGTATGACTCCAAAGTCGCCCAATTTTGAGTGCGACTTTGATGCAACTTTCCCACTTTCTTCTTACACATCAAAGTAGTGCAGGAACCTTTTAAAAGTTGCTGCCCCTTTAAGTCGCATAGATTTGAATGAGTTTCACTGCAATCAATACGCTGTGACTTGATGTGTCCAAAGAATCCAGCGCACATGTTCCTGTAGAAATGGCTGTGTGAGTGGGTGCTGCAGCGACCACAGGCTGACACCTTATATAGTCAGAGAGAAAACGTCACCAGCACAACAAAATGGAGCTCCACAATGGGTCCAAAACTACATTCAGCGATCACATGGTTCCAGCAGAAGCAACGGTTCAGAGCCTCACAGAACCCCTTCATCAGCATGTGTCCAAAGTCGCATAACAAAAACAAACACACACGTGAATGGAGCATTAATAAAGACAGGTTTTAGACCCCTTTCATACTGAGGCGCTTTTCAGGTGCTTTCACACTAAAAAGGCGCCTGAAAAGCTCACAATAACCTATTTCCATTAAAATCAATGAATGCTTTCACACTGGGGCAGTGTGCTGGCAGGGTGGAAAAATAAAACGCCCCTCTCCATTGAAATGAATGGGAAGCTCTTAAAAAGTACCTGAAAAGCTCTTCAAAAGCGCTCAGTGTTTTACTGGCAGTTTAGAAGCTCCTCAGTGTGAAAGGGGCCTTAGAAGGAAATTGCCCAGAATATGCCAAGATTCTCATGATTCGTATAAAGTGCTCTTCCCTTCGCAGTGTGACGTTTCTTGGAAAGGCTGTGCACTTTAATCACATGACAAAACCATTGCATTAGGAAGAAAACTCCAGCTTCTTTTTGCTCACTTTGTCCATAATCCTCTCCACATGACTGCAGCAGAATATTTTAGGATTACATAACAAAGCTTTTCCCCGGTTATCTCTAATGCAGCAGCAAAAACTGCTTGGCATAAATACAAAAGATAAGAGTACCTAACAGGACCCCAGCCTGCCCAGTTAACTATCAATGACGGATTTCAAATGAAATATCTTAAAGATGAGCCTAGCAACATGCATGCGATTAAACTAGAACCAAGACCCCTTTCACACTGAAGGCGGTTTTCAGGAGCTTTTGCCTGAAAACTGCCTCCCATTCATTTCAGTGAATGTTTTCACACTGGGGGCGCTGAAAAGAGTCCTGCAAGCAGCATCTTGGGGCATCTGTGAAGTGCTTTAAAAAGTGATTCAAAACCGCCCCTGCCCATTAAAATGAATGGAAAGCGCTTCCAGAGTGCCTCAAAAGCGCCACAAAACCTGAGTTTTTTTGCTTTTTTAATCCCTGGTTCACATTGACACGATTTGACATGCCAAATCGGTGGCAATTGCCGGCAATGGCACCGTCCTAATTTCAAAAAGTAGTTCTTGTACTATTTTTTGTGATTTCAGGTGCGATTTCCATAGGCATCCGTGCAGAAACCCACACAGATGCCTGTGAAATCGGGACTGACATGCGGGAATGAAATGGTGCAAGTTCAGCTCCCGCACTCGATGTGAAACTAGGCTTAAGGTCACATTGTCACGTCACCTTAAAAAAGCTCCCTGCTAGCGCCTGAAAAGCGCTGCTAAAACATCGCAAAACCGACCGGCATTTTTTTCAGCGCTTCAGTGTGAAAGGGGTCTAAGGGGAAAACATGTGGCAGACTGGAGGTGGATAAGAACACCTGTCAGGTTTTTATTGCTGTCTATGTCCCAATTAGAGAGACTCACCCTCTCGATTTGTCCTGTGCACCATCATCCCCAAAAGTCAAAGAAAATCCAAAATGTTGCCACCAGAACAGGAATAGAGGGAAAATGCTCCAACTGGGAAACTAGTCCTATGACCTTGGTGACAACCCGATATTTTCCACACTTCTTGTTGTGGATATTGAACAGGAAGTGAAGGGAAATCGCCCCAATGGGACACAAAAGTTTTAGCTCAAGTTCTACTTTAACCGCTTCAATCCTGACACTTTTACACATGAGGCAGCATGCATAGGCACAGATGAGGCGGCACGCATAGGCACGGATGAGGCGGCACGCATAGGCACGGATGAGGCGGCACGCATAGGCACGGATGAGGCGGCACATATGTGCACGGATGAGGCGGCACATATGTGCACGGATGAGGCGGCACCAATATGCCGCACTAATGAATAGGCACTGAAAGGCATCACTGATGGGCACCGATAGGTGTCACTGATAAGGCTGCACTGATTATCTGTACAGTCTCCCCTCTGAGGAGATGCTGCTGATCGGCTCTCCTCGCCTCACGCTCTGACAGTATGAGGTGAGCCGATAAACGGCACTTCTGTGTTTACACAGCCGATCACATGGGTAAAGAGCCATATCATCAACACTATCCGCTGCGTGGCCCTGCGGGCATGCAAGAGTGGTGCCGCTGGGACAATGTCATATGACGTCATCCCAGAACGAGAGGGGATCCCACCCGCCTTCATTTTACTATACAGTGGGCGGGAAGTGGTTAAATTATAGCAACATGGCTAGAAAATCCAAAGAAATATTTATAATCCATATAGTTACAAGAAAAGTTTCTGACCTGTTGGGAATTACCTGGATTCCCACATAAATGGATCTTAGGCTCAGTTAACACTGATGCGGTGCGAACTGATGCGATTTTACAGTTCGATTTGTGTTTGGACAGGTGTGAATTTTATGCAATTTCTGTGGGGACTGGGCATAGAGGGGGATTAAATTCACACAGCACCTGCACTAAACAAGGAAAGAGGCGCTTCTAAGAGTAGACTGTATGGCAGTTTAATAAAGATATAAAACGGTGGAGTAACAACTCACAAGACAGGCATCATAATTGCACATGTAGGAAAGTGTATCCTATGGTGGGGGACGTCAGCAGCTCGCCATCCGATGATATGCTGTAGCAAGTCTGGTGGAGATGTATTGCGGCGTCTGAAGCCGGCGGGGACGCCAAAACGAGGCTTGGGAAGCACAGCAGTGGGTCACGGCGGCGTGACATCAGCACTGTGCGACGCGTTTCTGAGCACTCGGTCCACAGGGAAGGATGTGATCGCGCGCTTTCTTCAGGCACACTGGGATACAATATCAGCCATCTTTATGTAGCCCAACTCCAATTAGGAGGTGGGTCCTACATAAAACAGCAATTCTTTCAGAATGCTAGAGTGGCTGCTAGAGGAGATGAGTTACCATATTAAAAACAAGATAAAATATTCATAAAAATCATCATACATTAACATATGGGAAAAGAAGAGGGGGAGGGAAGGAAGAGGGAGAAGAGGAAACAAATATACATATATATTGTGTTTCCATGGGGAAAAGAAATAAGGAGGGATTAAACACAGGGGCAATAATTTTAAAATCATAAAAAGTCATCAAAAGTGATTAATGGTGGCAAGATATGAATAGTATATATAAAATCAAAAATGGGTTAATGTAAGGTTCGATATTATGTATAGTATAGAATTGTTAGAATATAAAAAAAAATATGAAAAATATAAAAAGACTCAT
>BLSH010418768.1:5487-20918 GCA_018402905.1 Glandirana rugosa
TTTTATTAACCCCTATCACCCGTGGGGACAGACCAGGGCAAACATTAAAGTTTTCGCAGGCTATTACTCAATCTACTCATATGGACCCGGCTTCCTAATCTCATGTAGACAGGGGTGCCCACTATCCCCAATTATTTTCACCCTCATTATGGAACCGTTCGCAGAATCTATCAGGATTAACCCACGAATCATAGGAGTAAAAGCTTCAGACTATACAAACAAAATCGGATTATTCGCGGACGACGTCCTTTTAACCCTTAAAGAAATTGCACCCTCCCTTAGAGCAGGAAGAAATTGAGAAATTTGGAAAAGTAGCCTATTGCAAAATTAATATATCAAAATCCTCCATCCTTCCTATTAACATAAGTCCAATAATCAGGAAAGCCCTTAAAAAAGAATTCCCATTTATGTGGGACAAAAATCAAGTTGACTACCTGGGGATTAAGCTCACTTCACCTACAACTAAGTTATACAACGTCAATTTCCCACCCCTTCTTGAAATAGTCAGGAAAGACCTTCTTTCATACAAAAAGAATGAGATCTCATGGTTGGGCAGAGTGGCGACATTCAAGATGCTCTCTCTGCCCAAGCTACTATATCTCTTCCGCACCATCCCTATTAAAATCCCAACTAGCTTCTTCACTACTATTAATAAGTACATGAATTCATACATTTGGAACGAAGGCAAAGCCTGCATCGCTCGTTCAACACTTCATAGAAGTAGACAACAGGGAGGTATAGGCTTGCCAAACATCCAGCTATACTATAGAGCTGCCATACTAGAACAAATGAGACACCGGTTCACAGCTTACCCTAATAATAGATGGGTCAATATTGAAAAAACAATGCTCCACAACAGGGACTTTCAGTCCCTATTGATAGCTTGCGCAACTCGACAGAAGATATATACCCCCATGTGCAACACAATAGCGGCGTCCCTGGAGGTATGGAACCATACTATCCATGGACCTCTCAATAGAGATTCCCTTAAAAAGATAACTATACCATTAGAAGCATATGAACACCTAATCCCCACTTTAACCTTAAGACAGGGGAGCCAAACAGCTCCCAACGCTTTTCAAGCTATCCAGATCAGTCACTTTCATAAATACCCCTACCCCACTAGCATCGAAGTTAATGAAGAGATATGGCCCTTCCTCCACAAGGACCCAAATCTGAAAAAGGGCATCTCATGGGTTTACCAACTCATTAATGGTCAGGACAGTAAAAAGAAACCCCCTGCATTGTTTTGGTTTCTTTCTGATTTACAGCTTCCACGGTTTCAGTGCGCCATTCTAAGATCTTTGATATAATTATAGTCTGCTTTGAACTCACTTTTAAATAACCTGGAGATGGTTGGTGCCCCGGTACAGCTTGTTCCCTTAGGGGTGCTGGGACACCGCCATCCTCAGACACAGTCAGGTTGTCATTCTCAGGATGTTTCCTAATTAGTCTATATGTTATTACTTCTTTGTTTTTACTAATCCAGAGGTTCTTTGATCTGGTGTACTGCTACCTATATGTTACAATTAATGGAAATTTATACCTGTAAATCTTGCCTACATTTAAATAAAAATTCATTGAAAGTAAAAAGAACCCCCCCCCCCCCAGATTGTTAATTGGGAGAAAATGCTCCAGAAAGAGTTCCCACTACAAACATGGCACAAAGCAATGTATATATCACTCAAATCCACCCACTGCTCCTCTCATTGGGAGAATATTATCAAAACCGTACACGGACACTACATGACCCCGCACAGAATCCACCAAATCTTCCCGAACAATTCCCCTCTATGCTGGCGGCTTTGTGGACGAAATGGTGACTTATTCCACATACTCTGGTCTTGTCCAACAATTAAGAACTTCTGGACTGCAGTCTTTGCAATTATTTCCAACATAGCTAACTCTGCGGTCCTGCCAAACCCCTACTTAGCTCTCTTTGGCCATCAGCTGACCCAATTTCCTAAAACGCATAGGACAATCATAGCTCACATTCTTACTGCAGCTAGGATGTCTATCACAAAGAAATGGAAACATAGTGAGGCCCCTAACATTGATGAAGTCCTGCAGAGAGTAGATAATGACTGTGTGTATGAGAAATGGAAGAACTCCATTAAATAAGAAGAAGAAATGGAAGAAATGGAATTTGGAAGAACTCCATAAAATAAGATGGGAAACCTGGACCCAAATGAGGGTCATAGCGCAATACTGAATTCATTACTGTGGACGGCCTCGTGGGCCCCTTGAGGGACTGGCTCTTCCGCTTCCCCGACCATTTGTGAAAGATCGGGGGGATTGGATAGAGCTGGGCTCTCCGTTTGTACAAGGGGCTACGGGACGCCGCACCCTGCTCTTTGATCTCTAGCTGGTGAAATACAAGCATGATCTATATTCTAGATGTATGACCTGTTTATACTTTTTCGTTATTGCTTTTATTTTTGGTTGATACTTTTCTTGTGATCAATACATGATATGTTAGCATCACACTCTGTACAATGTGAAATCTTTAATAAAAATTACTTGAAAGAAAAAAAAAAAAAAAAAAACTTAACAGTGGCCTGGGCCTACCCAATTTTGCTAAATATTATCAAGCAGCATAGTTGGCCCATATGGCCCAATACCACACTGTTCTAGAGCCCCCTCTCTCGCTCTCCCTGGAAACAGCTGAATGTGACCCCTTAGTTGTTGACAACTTTCTTTGGGGTCATCCTAGGGAACGCAAATTTATAAACAACTCAATCAGAGAACATTTCTGGCTTTATGGGATAGATTGAAATCTTCTTATTGTCACTTGCAATCCCCACATATCCCCCGCTTATCTTATCTGAATAACTCCTCGTTCTATCCGGGTTGGATAGCTATGACCTCATTCCATCTATGGAAATTGCAGAACCTTCACAGGTTGCGCCACTTGGTTATCAATACGGCACTACTTTCCTTTGCTTCATTGAAGGAGAAATATCAATTCCCTAGTTTGGAAATTTTTAAGTATCTCCAAATTAAGCATTTTGTCTCTGCATATATTGGGGGTCAAACCGACCTGCAGTCCCAAACTTTCTTTGAACACATATGCTCCGCAAATCCACAAGCTCCAAGCCTGAACTCTAAGATTTATGCTCACTTGATTTCCATATCAAACCCAGCATCGCTGGTCTACACCACTCGTTGGTCTGTTGATTTTAATATCCAACTAAAGCCCAATCACTGGATAGATATATGGCAATCAACTAAATCCTCCACTTTTAATATATTGGCGCTGGAAACAAATTATAAGGTTCTAACCAGATGGTATCTGGTCCCAGCCAGAATAGCAAGAATACTGCCTTTCTATCCCCTGAACTGCTTTAGGGGCTGCCAGAATGCAGGAACTCATTGATATATTTGGTGGTCCTGCCCGGTAGTCTCCTCTTTTTGGGCTGAGGTGTTTAGCATGCTCTCTCAGCTTATGGAATCCCAAATTCAGCCGGATCCATCCATAGCAATACTGAACAAATACCCTGAAGACCTGACTACAGCGCAATTCAAACTCCGTTTATATGCAACCACTGCCTCCAAGCAGACCATTGCTAAAGCCTGGAAAAGTCCTACACTATGTATCATGGAGACTAAACATAGAATAACCCAAGTCATGATCCTTACCTTACCTTATGTTTGGTCACATCGATCTGGGTGGACCCCTGGTAACATCATAGTCGGTGACTGCTGGGCGAGTGATCCATTTGATACCATTATTGGAAATATTGTATTGGCTTGCCATATAGCTGTCAGACCTTTTTGGTTCTGGTAAGAGTACCTTATTTGCCTTGAGGTGGTGGAAACCCACCGTGGTGTTTTATCACGAATATTGATACTTCACAATTTACAGCACCTTGTTGGATGTATGAACTCATTGCCTCATCTGATTTTTCTTCATTTGATGGACTCTATGAACTCATATATAGTAATTGATGTTGATTTGCACTGTGCACTTTGTATCTCTCTGTTTATTCGAGAGATTTATTTGTGTTCACTATTTTTTGTGTATGTGTCTGAATATCTTTATCATTTTACTTTGAGACGCTCCCTCCTCCTTGGGAGTATCCAGTAGTAGTTTACTCACTATTATTAGCGCTGCACTTCTTACCTTTATTCATACCAGTGTCTTGTTCATCCCCTGAAGAAGGATTTTTTCCGAAACATGTTGGAACTTTGGGTGTAGATATTGGTGGCTCTGTATTCAATTCCGTCTACAGCCGCCACAAAAAGACACAAATTATATTGTATTTATTGTTAGCTAAAATTGATTGATTTTATTCTGTGTCAAATAGTTTTTTATACTTGCTTGAATACAATTTTGTACTTTTTTTATTACTTGTATATCATATTACTTGTTGGGTAACCATTACTGTTAAAATTCTGGGGACCTTCCTTTTTCTCTTTTCCTTGTATATATTTGGGATGTGGTAATGTGTTTATACCTCTAACTGTGCACCCGACCAGTTAGTTCTTTATTACATGGATTTACATCTGGTGACACTGTTTTTGTGTTTTTTTTTTTTAATAAAGGAATTGTCAAAAACTGTCTGTGTTTTTATTACTTTTTGCCACTTTTTTGATGAATGGGTAGGGGTACTCATACCCCATACTCATTCACATGGGGGGAAGGGATCTGGGGTTCCCCTTGTTAAAGGGGGGTTCCAGATTCTGATAATCCCCCTGCCTGCACACCTCCACAACCACAGCCAGGGTTGTGGGGATGAGGCCCTTGTCCTCTTTAAAATTGAGACGAGGTGCTTTAGAGTGGGGAGGATAGAAACATCCCCTGCCCATAAGTACCCCCCATGTTGAGGGCATGTGGTCTGGTATTGTTCAGGAGGGGGCGCTTGCTCGTCTGTCCCCTTTCCTGGCCTGCCAGGCTGCATGCTTGGATAAGGGTCTGGTATGGATTTTAGGGGGAGCCCACACCATTTAAAAAAAAAATGTTGGTGCGGGGTTCCCCTTAAAATTCATACCAGACCCAAAGGGCCTAGTATGGACTGGCGGGGGAAAACCCCACGCCATTTTTTTCTTTTTTTTTTCTATTGCCATCTGGCAATTGCAATGTAACCTTGAGTACATTTTAATGTGATTTGACTTTCTTTTAGAAATGTAATTTTTGCTTCAGTATTTTCTATACATGCTAAAGATGTGGCACATTAAGGGGACCCCCAGGCACTATATTTAAAGGATCATTATAATCACTGTTCACAGGAAAAATATTGTTTTTGAAAAACATTTTTACTTTGACACATGTTTCCAGGGTAGTACCTGGGCCCCCATACCCTTTTTATGGCCAATTACTTGCATATAAGCCTTCAAAATGGTGTATTTTTATTTTTCATGTTTGGCTCCCATAGACTTCAATGGAGTTCATGGCTCAAGGCCAAACTTTTCCCCTGTTTGAGAGCTCTGTTGCGAACAGACAGTTCAGCCCATCTCTAACACACGCACATTTCCACACTTCTGTTATAAGCAGAACCATCAGTGAGAGATCCTTCCATCTACCCACCTACCCACCTACAAATAGAGACAGGGTGATCTTAAAAGCATCATGGGCCCCTGGACAAATTAATACACTGGGGCCCCTACCAGGGAGATGGCAACAAAAAGTGTGAGTAGCAGGGTGAGAGGGGTTAACATTTATTGTCCTGACCACAAATGCAGAAGGGGAGATAATGCGTTACAATTTTACCACAATGCTTATTAATTCAAGGGGGGGGGGTGTAAGTGACAGTGAAAGTTAACCCCCATCCCCAAGTCCTGCATTTGTGGTAATGTCAATGAACCAACACCTCTTTCTGTGCTGGGACTTTACTTGTACTTGAGCAGAGATAACTCCACACACCAGGGCTTTTTTTCTTATAGAACAGATGTAAGAACTTGACAATGCCCCCACCACACCATTCCCCATCAACACCACCTCCCCACAGGAAGACAACATGCCACATTAAATGGTAGGTGTGACCAAACTGCACTAACTGTGGGGGAGTGTCAGAGAACGGCTGTGTCACATACTATTGCCCATAGACTTGTGCACAGGCAAACAAATATTAGCAAGAATGTGAACGTTTGTGCGCACGCACACAAAACTGCACACACTCTCAGGAGCATGTCCACAGTCCCCATAGACTTCCTATTTAAAGGATGATCTGACTCCTGCTCAGTGCTGACTGGTCTTCATCTGTTTCTGTGTGCCCTGCTTGAATCCTACTTGATATCCATTGTGCAAACACACAAAAAACACCGCTCTGCCTTTGAGAACCTCCAATGTAGTAGTTGATCACTGGTAGCTCCACTTCAGGTGCTCAGGTTCAGATGACCTCCCTCTCGTCATAACACTTAAATTAAGATAAATTGGAAAAATCAGCAATTTGAAATCCAAAAGGTAATTTGTAACTTGATTTTATTTGAATAAAGAATATGGATGGATTTCAAAGGGCCAGTTCTTGCAATTTATCGTCATTGAAATCCATTGCTGACCTAGCTTGCCATTGACTGGCCTTGGAATCCATTTATGCTACTCAGCCTATGGGTGAGCAGATGTGTTATGAACCATCTGTGACAGGCAAATATCGATTTTTTTCTTAATTATTTTGTTAGAATTTCGATGTGTGCATTATAATTGAAGTATATTGATATGAATCTCTTCCTTTTTTATATAGTTATCAAAATTGAAAATTGGCCTACAGTTCCCTGAGGAAGCCCGATGCAGGCGAAACATGTAGGAAGGAATGTAATCTCTTCACTGTATGACCCTGTATTATGAAATGTGATAACTGTACCCGCAAACTGTAGGGATAGTTGCATAATATTTGTTTTAACCGTGACTTTTAATGATGTATTAATAAAAATTGCTATATTTTAACATTTTTTTCATGGTGAGTCTTTATCACCGTACAATCCCACAGTCCCCTTTCCTTCAATATTCTTGGACATGCTTGTTATTTAAAAAAAAAAAACCTGAACCTTTACAATCACTTTAAGGATTGGATGTGAGGGTGGGGAAGGTAAGTAGGCATTGTGTGCTGTCATATACTTAGATCTCCATGATATAAATTCAAACAAGTATTATTATTATTATTATACAGCAGGGATATGCAATTAGTGGACCTCCAGCTGTTGCAGAACTACAAGTCCCATGAGGCATAGCAAGATTCTGACAGGCACAAGCATGACATGCAGAGGCAGAGGCATGATGGTACTTGTAGTTTTGCAACAGCTGGAGGTCCGCTAACTGCATATCCCCGTTATACAGGATTTATATAGTGCGAACAGTTTGCACAGCGCTTTACAATATTAGGGCAGACAGTACAATTACAATAAAACTCAATACAGGAGAGAGCCCTGCTCGTCAGAGCTTACAATCTAAGAGGGAGGGTTAAATGATACGAAAGGGCAATAACTGCAGAGGATGAGCTGATTGAGAAAATAAGAAGTGTAGTTAGGTGGTGGCAGGATAGGCTTCCCTGAAAAGAAAAGTTTTCAGGGATCGCTTGAAGGTGGATAGATTTGGGTACATTCTGACCGATTGGGGTAGGGAGTTCCAGAGGATGGGAGAGGCTCGGGAGAAGTCTTGGAGGTGAGTATCAGAGGAGGTGATGAGGGAGCTAGAGACAGGGCTGGTGCAAGGATTTTTTACACCCTAGGCAAAACCTCATTTTACTGCCCCCTTTTGGCTCCGCCCCTGACCCCACCCCCTTTGCCCTGTCCATGTATAAGATGGATGTAGCGGAGGTGGAGATTTTTGCAGCGCCTCTCTACCTGATTCTTTAGCTGTTGTCCAGCAGGCTTGTGCCTCTGGACCCAGCCTCATCTTACCGCCCTGGTGTGCTGCTAGCCACGGCTCTCCAGTGACATGAGTGATCGATGCAGAGCAGTGACGAATCAACAGTGGCTGGGTGCCCCTGGGTGGCAGTGCGCCCTAGGCGGCCGCCTACTCCACCTAGTGGTAGAGCCGGTCCTGGCTAGAGAGCAGGAGGTCTTGGGAGGAGAGAAGAGGACGGTTAGGTTGGTATTTTGAGACTAGGCTGGTGATGTAGCTGGGAGCGGAGTTGTGGATGGCTTTGTAGCTGATTGTTAGTATTTTGAATTTAATTTGTTTGGCGAGTGGCAGCCAATGGAGGGATTGAGTCTGGCAGCGGCATTCATGATGGACTGGAGGGGGGATAGTCTATTTAAAGGTAGGCCAGCGAGGAGGGAGTTGCAGTAGTCGAGGTGAGAGATGACCAGGAAGTGAATCAGGAGCTTTGTGGTTTCATTGGTCAGGAAGGGACGTATTTTAGAGATGTTGCAGAGGTTGAGGCGGCAAGCCTTAGAAAGTGAATGGATGTGGGGCCAAAAGGAGAGTTCAGAGTCCAGAATAACACCAAGCACCCTGATGTGTGGGGATGGGTGGATGGTTGTGCCATTGCTCTTGAAAGAGAAGTTGAAGTACTCCTTTGTGTTAGAACAGAAAAAGATAAATATGATCAAGAGACTTTTGTGTGCCTTTTATTTATTCTGTTTGTCATCTTTTATTGTTTTATTAATAACATTCCATTAAAATATTTCCCAATATATCATCCAGATCAATTATGGAGTAACGGACCCTCACCTGAGTGATGGAAAACTGTATCCAACTTTATTCCGTGTGACACCAGACGATGGGGTCAGTTTTCCAGCTATTATAAAACTTTTGCAGCATTTTGGGTGGAACTGGGTTGGAATAATAACATCATGGGATGGCAGCGGTGATGAGGAGGCCCAAGAACTGATGAAGATGATGGGAGAACATGGGATCTGTACAGATTATATCATTCAACTCACTGAAGATAATATAAAGGATATTCGAATATGGAGGATTATTAGTAAATCAGCAGCTAGGGTTATCATAGGGTGTGGAACTTCCACAATAAACCTTTTTGCTTTGTGTAATAATATACCCTCTGTTATAAAAAACATCACATTTATTTTACCACCTTCATGGAGCAAAATAAATCATCTGCAATATGTGTCCATTACATCAATCAACGGCAGCTTCGTATTTCTATGGCCATTCAAAGCAAAGCTAAACATCAACATTTATCCCCGAGGTTTCAAATTCTCCAGCTGCTTAAATGACCCAATAATGGAAGATCTTTGGATTTATTGGTTTCACTGCCTTTCCCCAAACCGAGCAAAAAATGCTTATTTCCAATATACCTGTAATATTTCTATAAATATTTGTATAGGTGCAAAAAATCTTTCAAATATATTTTCTGCTCCCACATCTCTGCCCTCCTGTGTATTCAGAGCTGTATATATCCTGGCCCATGCTCTACATGGAATGTACATGAAGGAAAATACATCTGAACTACATGGATTCCAGCACAGAGTAAGTTGGGTTATAAGAATTATATTACTATGATCCTATCCTATATTATATAATAATAATGTGCTCCTCCCTCCCTCTCACTGTCTGGCCAATCAGGAAAACAGCACCCATGTCTGAGGGTCAAAGTGTAGCACTTATTTTAACTTAAATTCATATATCACAACCCTGAATGATGAGTGGTGTATATGAAATTTTGCGTGCATCAACCAAGTGAATATAAGCTACGACTATACCTCAAAACAATTTAAAGAGTATATAAAATATACAGTATCTCACAAAAGGGAGTACACCCCTCCGATTTTTGTACATATTTTATTCTATCTTTTCATGTGACAACACTGAAGAAATGACCCTTTGCTACAATGTAAAGTAGTGAGTGTACAGCTTGTATAACAGTGTAAATTTGCTGTCCCCTCAAAATAACTCAACACACAGCCATTAATGTCTAAACCGCTGGCAACGAAAGTGAGTACACCCCTAAGTGAAAATGTCAAAATTGGGCACAAATGTAAATATTTTGTGTGGCCACCATTATTTTCCAGCACTTTCTTAACCCTCTTGGGCATGGAGTTCACCAGAGCTTCACAGGTTGCCACTGGAGTCCTCTTTTGCTCCTCCATGACAACATCACAGAGCTAGTGGATGTTAGAGACCTTGCACTCCTCCACCTTCCGTTTGAGGATGCCCCACAGATGCTCAATAGGGTTTAGGTCTGGAGACATGCTTGGCCAGTCCATCACCTTTACCCTCAGCTTCTTTAGCAAGGCCATGGTTGTCTTGGAGGTGTTTGGGTTCGTTATCATGTTGGAATACTGTCCTGCAGTCCAGTCTCTGAAGGGAGGGGATCATGCTCTGCTTCAGTATGTCACAGTACATGTTGGCATTCATGGTTCCCTGAATGAACTGTAGCTCCCCAGTGCCGGCAGCACTCATGCAGCCCCAGACAATGACACTTCCACCACCATGCTTGACTGTAGGCAAGACACACTTGTCTTTGTACTCCTCACCTGGTTGCCGCCACACATGCTTGACACCATCTGAATCAAATAAGTTTATCTTGATCTCATCAGACCACAGGACATGGTTCCAGTAATCCATGTCCTTAGTCTGCTTGTCTTCAGCAAACTGTTTTCGGGCTTTCTTGGGCATCATCTTTAGAATATGCTTCCTTCTGGAATGACAACCATGCAGACCAATTTGATGCAGTGTGTGGGGTATGGTCTGTGCACTGACAGGCTGACCCCCCACCCCTTCAACCTCTGCAGCAATGCTGTCACCACTCATACATCTATTTCCCAAAGACAACCTCTGGATAGGATGTTGAGCACGAGCACTCAACGTCTTTGGTCGACCATGGCGAGGCCTGTTCTGAGTGTAACCTGTCCTGTTAAATCCCTGTATGGTCTTGCACACTGTGCTGCAGCTCAGTTTCAGGGTCTTTGTAAATCTTCTTATAGCCTAGGCCATATTTATGTAGAGCTTTTTTCAGATCCTCAGAGAGCTCTTTGCCATGAGGTGCCATGTTGAACTTCCAGTGACCAGTATGAGAGAGTGAGAGCGATAACACCAAATTTAACACACCTGCTCCCCATTCACACCTGAGACCTTGTAACACTAATGAGTCACATGACATCGGGGAGGGAAATGGCCAATTGGGCCCAATTTAGACATTTTCTATTTTTATTGCGATTTTTATTATTTTTTATTTATTTTTATTTTTCCTCTCCATTCCACCATGTCCCTCCATGTGATACAAGGCGGAATAGGCTTGTTTTTGTTTTTTTTGTTTTTTTTTGTTTTTTCTTCCCTCCCTCACACTTTTCTTTTTATCAGTGTTTTTTTCTCCCTTTTCTACCATTCTTACTTTCACCCCCTCATGTCACCTCCTTTTATATCCTCACATTCATATCACTTTATCTTTATATATTAACCACTTCAGCCCCGGAAGGATTTCCTGCTTTAGGACCGGAGCCCTTTTTGCGATTCGGCACTGCGTCGCTTTAACTGACAATTGAGCGGTCGTGCGGCGTTGTACCCAAACGAAATTTGCGTCCTTTTTTTCCCACAAATAGAGCTTTCTTTTGGTGGTATTTGATCCCCTCTGCGTCATTTCTGATCGCCGCTATATACAAAGAAGAGCGACAATTTTGAAAAAAAACCCAAATTTCTTACTTTTTGCTAGAATACAAATCCAAAAAAAAATATAAAAAAACATTTTTTTTCACAGTTTTTGGCCGATTTATATTCTTCCTCATATTTGTGATAAAAAAAATTGCAATCGGCGTTTATTGATTGGTTTGCGCAAAAGTGGTCGCGTTTATGGATGATGAGAATTCATTTTTGGGGTTTTTTTTCTTTTTTTTTTACTAGTAATGGCGGCTTTTGGGACCATTGGCATTTATACACGCATATACTCCTTTACAGATATGAAGTGGTCGAAATCTCATCTTCACTTTCCTTACGTGTTCTCTGGCTGGTCGCCTTGGCCTTTGTCCCAGGATTGGGCCCCATTCTCCCTGCCTCAGCCCCGGGTTGGACGCCACTCTGGGTGCGCACTGTCCCATGGATACTTGTGGGACAATTGTGAAGCTGACATGTAAGAACACCCTTATTGGCTTTTTTCTTTTTACCAAAGATCTTTTTCCGTGTAATTTACTAATACACCCTCTGTATTATCTATATCCATAGACCAATTGTGATATGATACTCCTGACGAGAGGACGGATCCTCGAAACGCGTAGAGTATTGTGTATAGTGCAACGCCTTGAACGGCATAGCATACAATTGCTGTGCATCTGTTTTCATTTATGTCACTATGTACCTATTATGATCATTTGCTACTTGATGTAACTTTGCAATGGCTTGCCTCACTCAAAGTCCCAACGACCGCCTTTCTTTACTTTCAGAGAGGGGGAGTGGACCTTAGGGTTCCATACCCCCCTCAAGTGGGGTACATCTAGAAAATGACTATTGTACAAACAACAGATTGATAAAGTGTGTAAACCAATATTTTTAAGTGAAAAATTGCAATAGTGACATAAAAAACTATGGGATTGATTTACTAAAGTTGGAGAGTGCAAAAAACAGTGCAGCTGAGCATGGTAGCCAATCAGCTTCTAACCTCAGCTTGTTCAATCAAGCTTTGACAATAAAACCTTGAAGCTGATTGGTTTCTGTGTGGAGCTGCACCAAATTTTGCACTTTCAAGCTTTAGTAAATCAACCCCTATACAGTGGGGATCGAAAGTTTGGGCACCCCAGGTAAAAAATTGTATTAATGTGCATAAAGAAGCCAAAGAAAGATGGAACAATCTCCAAAAGGCATCAAATTACAGATTAGACATTCTTATAATATGTCAACAAAAGTTAGATTTTATTTCCATCATTGACACTTTCAAAATTACAGAAAACAAAAAAAATGGCGTCTTCAAAAGTTTGGGCACCCTGCAGAATTTATAGCATGCACTGCCCCCTTTGCAAGGCTGAGACCTGCCAGTGTCATGTATTGTTCTCAATCATCGTCTGGGAAGACCAGGTGATGTCAATCTCAAAGGACTCATCTTACCTCGCCCCAACAATCAGCACCATGGGATCTTCTAAGCAGTTGTCTAGAAACCTGAAACTGAAAATAGTTGACGCTCACAAAGCTGGAGAAGGCTAGAAGAAAATAGCAAAGTGTTTTCAGATGTCAATATCCTATGTTCGGAATGTAATTAAGAAATGGCAGTCATCAGGAACTGCGGAAGTTAAAGCAACATCTGGAAGACCAAGAAAAATATCCGACAGAACAGCTCGCAGGATTGTGAGAAAAACAATTCAAAATCCACGTTTGACTGCACGATCCCTCCAAAAAGATGTGGCAGACACTGGAGTCGTGGTCCACTATTCCACTATAAAGAGATACTTGTACAAATATGGCCTTCATGGAAGAGTCATCAGAAGAAAACCTCTTCTACGTCCTCAACACAAAAATCAGCGTTTGAACTTTGCAAATGAACATATAGACAAGCCTGATGCATTGTGGAAACAAGTTATGTGGACCGATGAGCTTAAAATTGAACTTTTTGGCCAGAATGAGCAAAGGTACGTTTGGAGAAGAAGGGGCACAGAATTTAATGAAAAGAACCTCTGTCCAACTGTGAATTGTAGAACAGTGATATGATATCACTGTTCTACAATTATCCTCTAACTGTGTGTGAAAACTATCAATTCGCAGGGAGAAGCCAGATCACTGTTCTAAGAACAGTGATATCTCATATCACTGTTCTTAGAACAGTGATCTGGCTTCTCCCTATTAATTGATAGTTTTCACACACAGTTTGCAGATGTTCTAAGAACAGGGATATGGCTTCTCCCGGCTAATGTATACTTTTCTCACAGTGTTTTAAGATGATTGTAGAATGTACAATCATCTTAAAACTGTGTGATAAAAGTATAAATTAGCTGGGAGAAGCTATATCACTGTTTATAGAACAGTGATATGGCTTCTCCCCGCTAATTTATACGTTTCTCACACAGTTTTAAGATAGTCCACATCCACCTTCATTTTTGATTTTTTTATGTTATTTTTTTTTTAATTATTTAAAGTTATTTCCCTATCCCCATTTCTTTGTAGGGCACTTGTCCGACCCTTACCCCCATTTTCCTTCCTTTTGCAGACCTCTAGGACTTTCCTGGACTTTCTTACAGCCATTTTTGTGCCCAAAAGTTTGGGTCCCCATTGATTTCAATGGGGTTCGGGGTCCGGGTCAAAGTTTGGGTTCTGTCCGGACCCGAGCCCGGACTTTGTCCCGAAGTTCGGCCGAACCAGCAGAACCCGAACTTCCAGAAGTTCGCTCAACTCTACTCACGAGTAGAAGGAAAAATGGCTTCAATAAAATTTCAGCAAATTTTGGATGGTAACTTGATGCTATCTGTGAAAAAGCTGAAGTTAAAGAGAGGATGGCTTCTACAAATGGATAATGATCCTAAACCTCGAAATCCACGGGGGATTACATCAAGAGGTGTAAACTGAAGGTTTTGCCATGGCCTTCACAATCTCCTGACCTCAACATAATTGAAAATCTATGGATAGACCTTAAAAGAGCAGTGCATGACAGACAGCCCAGAAATCTCAAAGAACTGGAAGACTTTTGTAAGGAAGAATGGGCAAAGATACCTCAAACAAGAATTGAAAGACTCTTGGCTGGCTACAAAAAGCTTTAACAAGCTGTGATAAAGGGGGCAGTACAAGATATTAACTCTGCAGGGTGCCCAAACTTTTGCAGACACCATTTTTTTGTTTTCTGTTATTTTGAAAGTGTCAATGATGGAAATAAAATCTAACTTTTGTTGACATATTATAATAATGTCTAATCTGTAATTTGATGCCTTTTGGGGATTTTTCCATCATTCCTTGGCTTCTTTATGCACATTAATACAAATTTTTACCTGGGGTGCCCAAACTTTCGATCCCCACTGTATATTACTGGTTTAGACCACAAAATAAAAGTCCAATGGTGAAAATTCATAATAATCCTCAGGGTAATTCAAAAAAATCCTTAGATGCAGCATTGTATCCTCTATGGATCTCCAAAATAGATAGGGAACCCCACCACCAGAAAGAATGAAGGCTTACCAGAATGCCAACAAAGGTGTGCCTCAAATGGATTAACCATAAGGACCTTTCCCCGAAGAGCCGGACATGGCCCCACTCTCATGCTAGTAGCTGCGGAGAGCAGATTTTCAAATACAAACTGTGGAAATTTGTACACACTGGTCTGCACAGACACTACCAGACACACCCCTAGTCATTGTTCTGTTTGGATATAAACCTGTGCTTTCATTGGTTGAGTCTTGTATAAGTGTTACTTTTTGACCGTAAACATGGGCTTGGTTGGCTGAACTGAAGAGCCACCAAGTACCTTTTGTTACCCCTGTTCAAAGTCCAATAAATAAAAGGAGCTCCCATTGTTACTCATGGCTGGGAAGCTTCCAATGTGATTAAAGCCGCTGTCTGTTTTAATTGGCAACAAAGAGCGCGCTACATTGCTTTATCCAAAACAGCAGAAAAGTGCGCTTAT
>BLSH010418768.1:24121-35692 GCA_018402905.1 Glandirana rugosa
TATACTTACTACATGTTACAGTTTTTTTCAGGTGGAAACATTTGATTCTAACCAACCTTGAAGAAAAAAGAGTAATTTCATCTAGAGTGGAAGTACACCCAGCCACATTACTCATAAAGAGTGTATAAACTCGTCGAAAAGTACCTTATGTCTTCTTGTGTGTAATGATAAATGTCAATAACCTCTAGACGAATTTTTTTTTTTTTTATGTTTTACACTGGCCCAATGATCCGTAAGAAAGATATTTACTCTTACCCTTACTTACTTAGTCTTCTTAGGTTAATTAGGTTCTCTTTTTCCTTTCCATTGAAGTGTAGCATCTGTGAGATTATGGAAGGGATCATTGCAGAGCCACAGGCTCATTATGTGAAATATATGACAATGAAATCTCCTATAGGTAATGATGTCATTGATGTGAAGTTACCTTTCCTTTTTCTCTTGGATTAATTGGATTCTTCTGATTCATTCATTCCCATTCTCATTTATAGAAAGAATGCCTAGTAACCCGGTCACATTTTGTATTTTTTTTTTTTTTAAGCAGATCTCCAATAACTGTAAATAGTAATGTGTGTTCTTCTGTATTCCATGAAAAGCTGCTCAAATATGTGAGAAATACTCATTACACCGACCCACATGAAGGTGAGATCTACTTTAATGAGAAAAAAGAAGTTCCAACCAATCTTAGTTTACAAAGGTGGACTTTTTTTGACATTGTACATCATTCATATCAAACAATTTCCATGATTCCAAGCCCAGATTATGTGCCTGGACCATTTCCCAATATGAGTGATCCGTCCTTCTGGAGAGAAGGCAAAGTAAGAAGTCACTTTATTTTCTGTTTATATTGTTTGCTGAGAAAGTTCATAATTCAGACTTATAGAGATTTTCTAGTCTTCATTTAGGATATACTGACCAATGTGTCTCTCCATGAATGGGGTCATTTTTGGAGAAATTGAAGGTTTCTGATTGTGAAAATTGTTGTACATAAAGAAAGTTACTTCTAAGATATTTATTTTCTATTTGTGTGTAGTGCCCTCCTAGGTCAGGGGATAGAAGTGAGACAAATTTGGTTTTTGGCTCTGCTGTTAGAGGTGGAGACATAATTGTGTCTTGCCTACACAGGGCTCACTTCGTTTGGTGCACATGGGACTACACAAGTTCGATGGTTGATTCAAGACATATGCTCTCTCCTACTTTGGTAGGACATATATTGAGTGAGCGCTGTTCCCTCCCTCTCCTTGAACTGGATTCGGCTAGGAATGCTCTCCTTATCTATTTTTTCTCAGGCTGACATTATAGGGTACCTGGCTGTTTCAATCCAACCTTCTCCATCTGTGTGTCCCATCTGTGATTGATCTTTTATTTTCACTGCAAGCCCAGTCAGCCCCATCCCTCTGGAATACGGGTGTTATCCACGCCTATGTTTTCATTGGCTACAGACCCTCTCTATCACTATTCTGCTGATTGGGCATATACCCTTACTTTTGAAATTATCTATAACCTGACTGTTTGTGAAGATCCTTCATACACCCTGTATAACATGAGGATCTGTTTTTAACTTCAAGATCACTTACCCCCGAGGAAGATATCTGATCAAACATCTTTGAAACGCGTTGGGTCTTTGTCTGCTACCTAAGCAGATTCAGTGGTTCTTTTCTTTTAGACCCTTTCGGCTATTTCTCTACATATTTGTTTTTGTTAGTGTCACATGTCTTTATTATCTTATGTGTTGTCCAAGGTGTGAATTACCACCCTTTTGGGTGCTTGTGTTTTTTGCTCTTTTTTTAACCACTTACCAAGCGGAAGGTTTTCCAGCTTTAGGACCAGAGCACTTTTTGCGATTTGGCGCTGCGTCGCTTTAACTGACAATTGCGCAGTCGTGTGACGTTGTACCCAAACAAAATTTGCGTCCTTTTTTTCCCACAAATAGAGCTTTCTTTTGGTGCCATTTGATCGCCTCTGTGTCATTTCTGATCGCCGCTATAAACAAAAGAAGAGCGACCATTTTGCAAAAAAAAAAACAAATTTCTTACTTTTTGCTAAAATTCAAATCCAAAAAAAAATATAAAAAAATGTTTTGGCCGATTTATATAATTCCTCATATTTGTGATTAAAAAAATCACAATCAGCGTTTATTGATTGGTTTGCACAAAAGGGGCCGCGCTTACGGATGATAAGAATTAATTTCTGGGGTTTTTATTTTTTTTTATTTTTTACTAATAATGGCGGCGATCTGCGATTTTTAGCGGTACTGCGATATTGCAGCGGACATGTCGGACATTTTTGACACTTTTTTGGGACCAATGACATTTATTCAGCGATCAGAAATGTAAATGTCCACTGATTACTGTATAAATATCATTGGCAGTGAAGGGGTTTACCTGGGGGGGAAGAGCTAGGGGTTAAGTGTGTTCCCCGGTTGTGTTCTTACTGTGGGGGGGGTTGGGCTACCATGGGCATGAGAGATCTAACTGATCCCAGTGACAGAGATCAGTAGATCTCCCATGCCCCTACTAACAGAGCGGGGAACCGCCATGTTTACATCGGCGGTTCCCCGTTCTTCGCCTGTGGCCGCTCATCGCGGCTCGCCGGCGGAAATCGGGTCCACCCGAGCCGTGGACACACTCCTCAGGAGTGCGGCGGGCGCACGCGTGCCCCCTAGCGGCCATTGGCAGATCTCCATCTTTTTACGGCGATTCGCGTACAGCAACCCGACTGCCGCTGTGAAAACATGGCAGGCGGTCAGGAAGCGGTTAAAAAAATGTACAAATAAATATCAGCATTTTATATATATCACCTTGTTCTTAGTGAGTCGGTCTCCTCATATAAAGTCCCAAGGGGGGTTTTTCTTGTGCTTCTACTTGCCTACTTTGAGTTATGCAACTGCAGGCTTGTCTGTCTCCCCCTGTCTTTCCAGAATCTTCTGGAAACATAGTGAGTAAAAGAGGACAGAGTCTGTGCTAGCCCTGGATACAGCTGCAATTAATCCCTGGTCGAGAAGAATGGGCAGAAGTGGGCTGAAAGGTGTACAGAAGGCAGAGCTCAGAGAGTTCTGAGGAAATTGGCATTCAGCCAATGAAACACGTCAGCGGTGCGTCATCATTCACGTGACGTGGGAGGGGAGCCAGGCAGGGCGGAAGTAACCCACTGATGATGACCCACGGTCAGGTGACCAGGTTCGTGACCAGTCCTATGGTTTGATGGATGCACGACCGTTCGGGCTGACCCGGGACTGCCTAGGAGAGATTCACCAGTGCCTGCCGCCATTTGATGTCACCCCCATTGTGGGACCTCCCAGGAACCAAGCTCCGAAGTTATGCTCGGCTGGTGAGGCAACTCTTGATATAAACTTTCCTATGTTTTTGCTCTCCGCGGAGTAAAGTGGCATTTTTTCAGGGCATATATGCCTGAAGTGATCTAAGCCCAGGACTCCATGTCCAGTGTGCCCTGTGTTCCCTTCCTTGGTTCATGGTCTATGGACTGCTGGGACATCCACGCTGTATTTAATCAATGAGAGTGTATTCATCTCCCTTCTTATCTGCAAGTTCACTGAGCCACTTTGTCCGTTTGCCATTGGAGAGCCACACCACTCCTGTTACATTGTTTCCACTTGGGCATCCATTGTCTGTCATCATTAATGTATTGACTACCACACTTTATACTTCCCACCTTCCCAGCTTGGCCACATCCCATCACCTGTATAGCACCATACCATTCTATGAGACTATTTAGTAGTCAATTGTGAATGAGTGTGTCTGGGGTGTATGTTGTGGAAATGCGTGAGCAGCTGCTATTCCCCTCCCTGTCTTAGACAATGTTGTCTTTTTAATTATTTTATTTTGGTTCTCCCTGATCCCATGTGTATTTTTGTTTCTTGTTCCTTGACCATTTTTCTACTAATAAATAATTCTTTTTTCACTTTGTTGTTTTCACTAATTGTGTTCCTTTGACCCCTTTTCCCGATGGTTTTTTTTGGGCCCTCTTCCCTGCCATCGGTTTCTTTACTTCATTTGGATGTTTTGGTCACTGGTCTGCACTGGGGTGACTTATGTCACCTAGTGATTTGGTGAATACGCCCTAATGGCGTTTTGGAACAACATTCTTTTTTGTACATTTGAGATTCATTTGTAGTGGATCCGGGTTGGGTTCTTTCCCTTTTTTGTAAAGTGCAGAGAGTAGCCAGATCCTTGGCCAGCAAGAAAGTGACCCAGCCTAGAAATGCTGTCAAACCTTCCAAGGCTTAGGAGAAGCCCTAATAAGTCCTTGATGATTCTCGCTCAGTGCGTAGCCATAGGATCCCCCCTAAAATTGCATGAATATTCAATGCAGCAATCTAGAAAGGATCAATCTGGGATATCTTGTCTCAGAGCCAGCTGAAGTAAAGGAGGTCTTCAGTCTGCCTGGATCATAGTAAGTAGGTCATAGAGAATGCTAAGGAGAGAGACTGTTCCCTATACAGCCATTCCTGTTAGAAGGATCGTTCCAGACTTGATGCCACGGTTGTTACCTTAGAGAAGAGAAGGCCCCTGTGCTAGAAATGTGTGCTACCTTTTTTGTGGCAGAAAACTCTGTTTTATTTGCCTAGCTGCTTCAAGTTGTTTAGTTTTGGGCATTCCAAAGCTTATCCCAGGTCTACAAAACAATAAAAACAACAAAAAGACACCATCTGCCTATTTGCTGTCTGAGGCCTAGGGATGGGCCAAACACCCCCCCCCCCCAATTCAGTTCGCCCCAGAACATGCGGACAGGCAAAACATTTGTGCAAACATTCAAAACTGTTAAAGTCTATGGAACACAATCATGAAAAATCAAAAGTGCTCATTTTAAAGGCTTATATTCAATGTTATTGCCATACAAAAGTGTATGGGGACCCGGGTCCTGCCCTAGAAGATATGCATCAATGCAAAAAAAAGTTTTTATAAATCAATTGTTTTTTCAGGAGCAGTGATTTTAATAATGTTTAAAGTGAAACAATAAAAATGAAATATTCCTTTAAATATCGTGGCTTGGGGGTCCCCTTAGCCTGCCTGTAAAAGGGCGCATCAATGATATTTGTAAAGGAAAAATGTAATTTAAAATCACTTGTGGCTGTAATGTATTGCTGGTTCCCAGGCAATATAGAAAAAATCACTGAAAAAAATGATGTAGGGTACCCCCCCAGTCCAAACCAGGATCTTCAGGTCTGGTATGGTTTTTAAGTAGAACTCCACGCTAAAATAAAAAAAAAAATTGATGTGGGGTTCCCCCTAAAATCCATACCAGACCCTTATCCGAGTATGCAACCTGGCCAGGATAGGCAGCAGCCCCCCTCCTGAACCATTCCATGCTACATGCCCTCAACATGGGTGTGTTCTTTGGGACAGGGGGCTCTGTGCCCCCCACCACAAAGCACCTTGTCCCCATGTTGATGGGGACAAGAGCATCTTCCCCACAACCCTGGGCTGAGGTTGTGGGGGTCTGTGGGCAGGGGGCTTATCAGAATCTGGAAGCCCCATTTAATAAGGGGGCCCCCAGATCCCACCCCATGTGAATTAGTTCACCAAAAAGTGTCAAAAAAGAAAAAAAACACTGGAGACAAATAGGGGCAAGTCCTTTATTAAAAAAGAAAAAAAAATAGTGTCCCCCATTGTAATCTATTGTCAATCATGGCGTGCGACGGACCCCTTAAAAAAAAAAGCCGCACCAGCTCCTCCCCCATTGGAGGGCTACCACCGTCTGACTGCTTTTTGCTTTGACTGTTTATTTATATGGAAGAGAGGCCACCCGGGTGGGGGTGACAGTTGTGGAATATTATTGGGTGCAACATTTTTAAGATATTATTAGGGGTGACAGTTGTGGGATATTATTAGATTTGACAATTTTGGGAACTTATTGGGTGTGCCAGTTGTGAAATAATATAAGGTGTGACTGCTGTGGGAAATGATTAGGTGTGACAGTTGATAGATATTATTGGGTGTGACAATTGTGAGATTATTAGATGTGACAGTTGTGGGATATTATTAGGTGTGACAAGTGTGGGATATTTTTAGGTGTGACAGTTGTGAGATATTATTGGGTGTGACAAGTGTGGGATACTATTAGGTGTGACAGTTGTGAGATATTATTAGGTGTGACAGTTGTGAGATATTATTAGGGGTGACAGTTATGGGACACTATTAGGTGTGATAGTTGTGAGATATTATTAGGGGTGAAAGTTGTGGGATATTATTAAGTGTGACAGTTGTGAGATATTATGTGTGATGGTTGTGGGATATTATTGGGTGTGACAGTTGCGGGATATATTAGGTGTGACAGTTGTGGGATATTGTTAGGTGTTACAGTTGTGGGATATTGTTACTTGTGACTAGAGTTGAGCAAACCCGAACTGTAAAGTTTGGGTCGGTACTGAACTTTTGGGTGTCCGGGACCCGGACCCGGACTTTTCAAAAAAAGTCCGGGTTCGGGTCCGGGTCCGGGGGTTCTGGTATTTTATTCCACGTATTAAAAAGCTGCCAAGGGCAGCCAATCAACAAGTGTTTCACTGGTTTTCCCTAGAAGCCATCACAGCCATGCCTACTAATGGCATGGCTGTGATTGGCCAGTGCACCATGTGACCCAGCCTCTATATGGGGCTGGAGTCACCGTGCTGCATGTCATATGCTCTCAGGATAGTTTAGGGAGAGGATGCTGCTGGCTCTGTGAGGGAAAGATTGCAGAACATCTCATCCTGCATTACTGAACGATCTGATTGTGGACTAGGGAGAGATACTAGTACTGCTGCTTTGAGGGACAGATTGCACACCTCATCCTGCTGCACAGAACGATCTGACTGGACTAGGTAGAGTCTGTTGCTTTAAGGGAAAGATTATTGTTCTAAAATCATCTTCAAATTGTGTGGAAAATCCTTATATCAGCCGCAGAGAAGCCATATTAGTGTTTTAAAATCATCTTCAAATATTGTGGAAAATCCTTATATCAGCCGCAGAGAAGCCATATTAGTGTTTTAAAATCATCTTCAAATTGTGTGGGAAATCCTTATATAAGCCGCAGAGAAGCCATATTAGTGTTCTAAAATCATCTTCAAATTGTGTGTTTTAGAACACTAATATGGCTTCTCTCTGGCTGATATAAGGATTTCCCACACAATTTGAAGATGATTTTAAAACACTAATATGGCTTCCCTGCGGCTGATATAGGGATTTTCCACACAATTTGAAGATGATTTTAAAACAATAATATGGCTTCTCTGCGGCTGATATAAGGATTTTCCACACAATTTGAAGATGATTTTAAAACACTAATATGGCTTCCCTGCCGCTGATATAGGGTTTTTCCACACAATTTGAAGATGATTTTAAAACACTAATATGGCTTCTCTGCGGCTGATATTAGGATTTTCCACACAATTTGAAGATGATTTTAGAACACTAACATGGTTCCTTGTGGCTGATATAGGGGTTTCCCACACAATTTGAAGATGATTTTAGAACACTGATCTTTCCCTTAAAGCAACAGCTGGAGGCTTTCCCTGTACAACTTGGAGATGAGTTTAGAATCTAAAATCATCTCCAAGTTATATAGGGAGAGGTTCCTACTGTTGCTTAAAGGGACAGATTATTGTTTCTTGCACAAAATTAAAAAGTGCTGGTTTAAAAAACAAACAAAAAATTCCAAAAATAAAAAAACAGTGTTGGCTCCTCCTCCTCCTCCACCGCCACTTTCACCGCCTCCTCAACCTCCAACTCCACATCCACCTCCATTTTTGATTTTTTTATGGGATTTTAGGTTAAAAATTATTTTAAGTTATTTCCCTATCCCCATTTCTTTGTAGGGCACTTGTCTGACCCTTACCCCCATTTTCCTTCCTTTTGCAGACCTCTAGGACTTTCCAGGACTTTGTTACAGCCATTTTTGTGCCTAAAAGTTCGGGTCCCCATTGATTTCAATGGGGTTCAGGGTCCGGGTCAAAGTTTGGATCCAGTCCTTTGTCCCGAAGTTCGGCCGAACCAGCAGAACCCGAACTTCCAGAGGTTCGATCAACTCTACTTGTGACAGCTGTGAGAAATGATTAGGTGTGATATTTGTAGGATATTATTAGGTATGATAGTGGAGGGAAATGATTAGGGCTCATAGCTGAAGAATATTTTTTGGAGGTGACAGTTGTGGGATATTTTTTGTAGTTGACAGTTGTGTCACATTATTGGGTGTGGCAGTTGTGAGATAATTTAAGGGATGACCATTGTGGGAAATTATTAGGTGGGACAGTTGATAGATATTATTGGGTGTGAAAGTTGTGGGATATTATTAGAGGTAAAAGTTGTGGAATATTATTAGGTGTGACAATTGTGGGATATTATTGGGTATGAACATTTTGGGATATTATTAAGTGAGACAGTTGTGGGATATTGTTGGATATGGCAGTTGTGGTATAATATTAAGTGTGACAGTTGTGGGATATTGTCAGAGCTGAAAGCTGTGGGGTAGTATTAGGGGTAGTTGTGGTATATAATTGGGTATGCCAGTTGTGGGTTTCTATTGGGTGTGACAGTTGGGAGATATCATTAGGCATGACAGTTGAGGCATACTATTAGGGGTGACAGTTGTGAGATATTTTTACGTGTAACAGCTGTGGGAAATTATCAGGGGTGAACGTTGTGGGATATTATTAGGTGTGACAGCTGTAAGATATTATTAGGTGTGGCAAGTGTGGGATATTATTTGATGTGACAGTTGTGGGATATTGTTAGGTGTGACAGTTGGGGTATAATATTAAGTGAGACAGTTGTGGGATATTAATAGGGGTGACAGTTGTGGGATATTATTAGATTTGACAATTGTGGGATATTATTGGGTGTGACAGTTGTGAGATATTATTAGGTGTGACAGTTGTGAGATATTATTAGATGTGACAGTTGTGGGGTTTTATTAGGGGTGAAAGCTGCAGGATATTTTTTGGAGGTGACATTTGTGGCACATTATTGGGTGTGGCAGTTGTGAGATAATATTATTAGAGGTGAAAGTTGTGGGTTATTATTAGTTGTGACAGTTGTGAGATGTTATTAGGTGTGACAGTTGTGGAATATCATTAGGTGTGACAGGTGTGGGATATTATTTGGTGTGACAGTTGTGGGATATTGTTAGGTGTGACAGCTGTGAGAAATTATTAGGTGTGACAGTTGTGGGAAATTATAAGGTCTCAAAGCTGTAGGATATTTTTTTGGAGGTGACAGTTGTGGCACATTATTGGGTGTGGCAGTTGTGGGATATTATTACATGTGGCAGTTGTGGGATATTATTAGGTGTGACAGTTGTGATTTGTTATTAGGTGTGACAGTTGTGGAATATTATTAGGTGTGTCAGTTGTGGGATATTATTGGGTGTGAAAGTTTTGGGATATTATTAGGTGTGACAGTTGTGGGATTTTGTTAGGTATGGTAGTTGTGGTATAATATTAAGTGCAACAGTCGTGAGTAGAGTTGAGCAAACCCGGACTGTAAAGTTCAGGTCCGTACCAAACTTTGGGGTGTCCGGGACCCGGACCCGAACCCGGACTTTTCAAAAAAAGTCCGGGTTCGGGTCCGGGGTTCTGGTAATAAATTGCTGTAAAAAAGTCCTGGAAGGTCCTAGAGGTCTGCAAAAGGAAGGAACATGGGGGTAAGGGTGGGACAAGTGCCCTACAAAGAAATGGGAACAGGGAAATAACTTTAAATATTTAAAAAAAAATAAAAACCTAAAAAAAAGCAAAAATGGAGGTGGATGTGGACCATCTTCAAACTGGGTCTGTAAAGTATTAATTAATGGTAGAAGCCATATAACTGTTCTAAAATCATCTTCAAACCGTGTAAAAAAAGTATAAATAAGCCGGGAGAACCCATATCACTGTTCTGCAAACATCTGGAAAATGTGTGTGTCACTTTAAATAAAACCGAGACTAACTGAACTACTGTTCTGCAAATATCTGGAAACTGTGTGTAACACTTTAACTAAAACAGGGAGAAACCATACTACTGTTCTGCAAACATCTGGAAACTGTGTGTGTCACTTTAACTAAAACAGGGAGAAACCATATTACTGTTCTGCAAACATCTGGAAAGCCTGTGTGTCACTTTAAATGAAACCTGGACTAACTGAACTACTGTTCTGCAAACATCTGGAAAGTCTGTGTGTCACTTTAAATGAAACCGGGACTAACTGAACTACTGTTCTGCAAACATCTGGAAAGTCTGTGTAACACTTTAACAAAAACCGGGGCAAACCCATATCACTGTTCTGCAAACATCTGGAAAGTGTGCGTGAAACTACAGCATAGATAAGAACAGGTATATGGTTTCGCTCTGCTATAGTTTCACACACAGTTTGCAGATGTTTGCAGAACAGTGATATCATATGAAAAGATAGAATAAAATATTTACAAAAATGTGATGAGTGTGTTCACTTTTGTGTGATACTGTGTATATATACAGTGTAATATATATATATATACTCTGCATTCAGTATAGACTATATATACAGTGCGTGCCAGGTTGCATGCTCAGATAAGGGTCTGGCATAGAGTTTCAGGGAAACTCCATGCCAACATTTTTTAACGTGTGGGCCCCCCCAAAATCCATAACAGATCCTTCAGGTCTGGTGTGGATTTCAAGGGGAACCCCACACCAATTTTTTTTTTAAAAATGACATAGGGGTCCCCCCAAAATCCATAACAGACCCTTATCCGAGCATGCAACCTGGCAGGTCAGGATGGGGGGGTGAGCGAGCACCCCTCTCCTGAACCATACCAGGCCACAAGTCCTTAACATGGGGAGGATGCTTTGAGGTCCCCCCAAAGCCACCTTGTCCCCATGTTAATGGGGAAAAGGGCCTCTTCCTGACAACTCTGGCCAGTGGTTGTCAGGTCTGCAGACGAGGGCTTATCAGAATCTTGAAGCCCCCTTTAACAAGGGGGCCCCCAGATCCTGCCTCCTCTCCATGTGAATGGGTATCGGGTACATTGTACCCCTACCCATTAACCAAAAAAGTGTCAAAAAAGTGATGATAGGAGACAATTTGGGACAAGTCCTTTATTGAAAAAAAAAGTGTCCTGTGATGTACATCCATCGTCAATCACGGCACAGACGGACCAAAAAATGAAAAGAAAAATGCACTTGCCTCTTTCAGAAGCGACTCACCGAATGGGCTGTCTTCAGGCTGACAGCTCTTATATAGGCAAGGGGGTCCACCCGGTGACATAACCGAGTGACCCCTCCTCTTCTGACATCATGTGACGTCAGAGGGGGCGGGATCACCCATTTCCATCACCAGGTGGCTCCGCCCTTGCCTATATAAGACCTGTCAGACTGAAGACAGCCCATTTGGTGAGTCGCCTATAAAAGGGTCGGATGCATTTTTTTTTCGTTTTTGGTCTGTCGGTGCCGTGATTGATGATGGATTACATCACAAGACACTTTTTTTTGATAAAGGACTTGTCTCAAACTGTCTCCATGTCATTTTTCATTTTGACTTTTTTTGGTGAATGGGTAGGGGTACCCGATTCTCATTCACATGGGGGGCGGGATCTGGGGGGCTCCTTGTTAAAGGGGCCTTCCAGATTCA
>BLSH010418769.1:0-13491 GCA_018402905.1 Glandirana rugosa
TGTCATTTTTCATTTTGACTTTTTTTGGTGAATGGGTAGGGGTACCCGATTCTCATTCACATGGGGGGCGGGATCTGGGGGGCTCCTTGTTAAAGGGGCCTTCCAGATTCAGATAAGCCACCTGCCCGCAGACCCTGACAACCACAGCCCTGGGTTGTCGGGAAGAGGACCTTCTCCCCATTAACATGGGGCATGGTGCTTTGGGGTGGGGGAGCAGAGCCCCCCTGCCCCAAAGTACCCACCCCCCCATGTTGAGGGGCATGTGGCATAGTATGGTTCAGGAGGGGGGGCACTTGCTTGTTCCCCCTCCTGCCCTGCCTGAATGCATGTTTGGATAATGGTCTGTATGGATTTTGGGGGGACACCCACACCAATTTTTTTTTTTAATTTTGGTGTGGAGTTTCCCTTAAAATCCATTCCAGACCTGAAGGGCCTGGTATGGACTGGGGGGGACCCTACGCCATTTTATTCATTGATTTTTATCTATATTGCCGGGAGTTGGCAATACATTATAGCCGTAAGCAAGTTTAAATTACATTTTTCCATTATAAATGTAATTTTGCTGCGGGACTGTTCAACACACCGCACCATCGCACAGCGCCACTTTACAGGCAGACTGAGGGGACCCCCCAGGCACAATATTTAAAGGAATATTTCATTTTTATTGTTTCACTTTAAGCATCATTAAAATCACTGCTTCTGAAAAAAACTATTGTTTTTTTTCATTGATACATGTCCTCTAGGGCAGGACCCGGGTCCTCATACACTTTTTGGCAATAAGATTGCATATAAGCCTTTAAAATGAGCAGTTTTGATTTTTCATGTTCGTGTCCCATAGACTTTAATAGGGTTCGCATGTCTGCCAGAACTTTTTGCTTGTTCGCTGTGTTCTGATGTGAACCGAACCGGGAGTTGTTCGGCCCATCCCTACCTTAGACTGTCTACTTTCCAAAAAAGGTGTATTTTGGGGGATATTTATAATGTCCTGACATTTTCAGGCCTCCAGAAATGAGAGGCAGTACATCGGGACTGATCGATTTTCAGATACTGTGTACAATATACCATAGTTTGTGGATGCTATAATTTTCCTACAAACCAAGTAGTATACAGTAATTTGGGTTATTTTTACCAAGTTTACAGAATACATTTGGTCTAAATTTATGAAGAAGGTTTATTTATTTGCATTTTTAAATGCATTTTTTTTTCAAAAATTTTAGTTGTTTATCTATATTTAGCAAAAAAAAAAAAAAAAAACCCAGTGGTGATTAAATACCACCAAAGGAAAGATTTATTGATGTGAAAAAAATGTAAAAAGTCAATGTGGGTGCAGTGTTGTATGACTACACAAATGTAGTTCAAAGTGTGACAGCGCTGAAATCTGAAAATTGGCCTAAAATAGAGGCCCTATCAACATGCAATAGAAATCAATAAACACCCCAAATGAATGACAGCCCCAAAGTACTGCCCCCCAAATGGAGCTCAAATCTAAAAAATTCACTGTGAACTCATGGTAGACAATGAGCCTCATTTGTATTTGTAGCACTGAGTGTGTATAGCCTCATGGGATATGATGGAAAAATAATAATAATAATAATAATAATAATAATAATAATAATAATAATATGTGATTTCAGATCCCGGTATCTCGTTGCTCAGACCCCTGTTTACCCAGGAGCAGAAAAAAGTTTGGATCTTCAATACATAAATGTTGCTATGAGTGCGTCTCATGTCCAGAAGGAGAGATCTCCAACATTTCCGGTAGAGTTTGTATTTGTTAGTAAGTTATTGTTGGCATACACAGTAGTTTTTGGACTCAAATCATAAAAAATAGTGTAAGCCCTGCCCAGCTGTATTTTGTTACTACTAATATTATTAAAAAATACTGAATCCCTCCCTTCTTCTCATTTTTTTATGACAACATAAAAGGGTATTTTTTGCACATTATATGTGAAGTTGACCTCTCATAGCGCTACAAGTCTGCATGAATCAGTTCCTAAAATATGCAGCACCAGTATTATTTTTTTCCCCCTAAAGTTCCACATTTATGATAAAAAAGCCATCCTTGAGCTCCACTCAATGACTTTGCTTTGCTTGGGGTGGTAGCCGTGTGTTTGTACTGTTGGTGAGTTAGTGAGAGGATGCAATGGATACCTTCACTGCCATTGTGCTATTGCTGGGTCTCCAATGGGTCCCTGTACCTTTAAGGAGGGGTGGGCTCCATCCAGGCATAACTGCCCTTTATCTATCCATTATTACATATGTGCCCCAACTTTGGAGACTGTCAAAACCTATAGAGATAGGACTGTGGTACACTGGGGTGACATGGCCTCTGCAGCTTACACATAGAGTTGCAAATGTGTGCAAATGAAACCCTTTGTTTATAACATGAACTGTTAGACAGGGTCAGTTCGGCTTGTTGTAGGTTGGCTGGTAAATGAGCCGGGAATTTTTGTTTGTTGTTTTTTGACATGGATCGTCCTTCCTTGATGAAAGAGCCAGTTATAAGTTGGGGTGGTTGCCATTTTTTAGAGAGCCAGTGGTCCTATATGATGTAACACTTAGGTGCGGGAAGAGGCTCCAAAGGGAACGCACCGCAGCTTATTGAGTGATCAATTATACACTTTATTGAAAATACAGAGAAGGATGCATTGGAAAAGGAGAGACCAAACCACAAGTTAAAACCTAAAATAAATGAGTAAAAGGAATCAAGAAAGCAAAAAAGTTCATGAATTCAAAATCCTCAACAGGCTGACTTATGCACACTGTAACTTATAAAGTGAAAATGTGAATAAAAAAAACAGTGCAAAGTGTGCACAGTGTGAATTAGAAATACAACTAAATTGACCTCTTCACAGTACACTTCTCCATGTATGTAACCCTCGTTGTGACAAAGTGGGGGGCTTACCGGATAAAGTGGATACACCAAACTAGGTCAAATAGGCTATGGTGTCATAACAACCAACTCCTATATATTATATATTATGAAGGATACCATAAAGACCATCACCAAGGCTGAATGAGAGGCTTACCAGATGTGATGGACATATTTGGCATACGCCAACCTAGGTCAAACAGACTTTGGTGTCAACACACCTTCTCTCAGTTCTGTGGTTGTCACTATCCCTTTAAACAAATGGTGAAAGCCTAGATGCCTTCAGAACAAAATGTAATTGTTTTACGCTTCCAAATCACGGTGAGTGCAGAAATCCACTCACAGATCATTGGTATTATATCATGGGAAAGGATGGAATCGAACATGGTGTGATACCGTAAAAAAAACGTGCAGTTTTATTAATACATAAAAACACTCACATTTTAGCAGTTAAGTTATCGCTTTCTACAAAGTACAGATATGGCATGGAGCAACAGACCCGGCGATCATTTCGTCTCAATAGGACATCATCTGGGGTGTTTCATTCCAAGCGCGGCACTTTTTTGGTCTTTCATTCATATGGAGAGAGGCTGAAATTTATAAATGTGACATGCTATGGTCCAAGAAACCCACTTCCACCAGGCATCCCCTCCCATGTGCTCTCAAAAAATGTTTCTGCATATTTTTACTGCAAACATGATGGTAGTCAAATAACAAATCCCCTGACCCAGGTGGCCTCACTGGAGAATATTACAAGCAGCTTAACCATGTACTGCACCCCATCTCCAGAAGGTGAATGTCACTGCTGCTGCTTTTTCCCCCATACTTTTGGAATTGTAGGAAATCTTAATAATCACCAAAGGCAGGGGCAGGCAGCCTGACAAACTGCAAAACTTTCATCCTTTATCTATTCTCAACAATGATTCGAAACTTTATACTAAGATTTTAGCTTCCAGATTAGTCAATATCTTAACAGATTTGATACATCCTGACCGAGTTGAGCGAACACCTGAACGTTCAGGTTTGGCGGGTTCAGCCGAACTTTCCGGAAATGTTCGGGTTCGGTACCGAACGTTATCCGAACTTTACCCCGGACCCCGAACCCCATTGAAGTCAATGGAGACCCTAACATTTCGGCACAAAAATGACTGTAAAAAAGTCCTGGAAAGTACTAGAGGGCTGCAAAAGGAAGAAACATGGGAGATATTATTAGATCTGCAATCTGTCCCTCAAAGCAGTAGTAATCTCTACCTAGTCCAGTATCAGATCATTCTGTAATCAGATCATTCTGTAATGCAATATGAGATGTCCCTCAAAGCAGTAGTAGTAATCTCTACCTAGTTATTATCACTGCAATCTGTCCCTCACAGTAGCATCCTCTCCCTACACTAACCTGAGAGCATGTGACATGCAGCACTGTGACTCCAGCCTCATATAGAGGCTGGGTCACATGATGCACTGGCCAATCACAGCCCTACCATTAGTAGGCATGGCTGTGATAGCTTCTAGGGAAAACCAGTGAAACGCCCTGCAGCTATTCAACATGCGTGATAAAATACCAGAACCCAGAACCCGAACCCGAACGTTTTTCTCAAACGTTCGGGTTTGGATTCGGGAAACGGACACCCGAAAGTTCGGTACGAACCCGAACGTTACAGTTCGGGTTCGCTCAACTCTAATCCTGACCAATCTGGCTTTACCAGATGGAGACAAATTTCCAACACCACCAAGCAACTTGTCAATATCACTCATCTTGAATGCCACTCTAAAACACCTTCTCTGTTCCTAGCTTTGGAAGGCATTTGAGAGTCCATTGGACATATCTGGCAAAGATCTTCACTAAATTTGGGTTCACTAGGCTTTTTTTTCAGTCATAATGGTGCTTTATTAACCACTTCAATACCAGGTACTTTCCCCCTTCCTGCCCAGGACAATTTTCAGCTTTCAGCACTGTCACATTTTGAATGACAATTCAAAAAATGATAAAAAGGTTGTATGGGTACAGTGTCGCATGACCGTGCGTCATGAGACACTGTACCCAAACAAAATTTTTATAATTTTTTCCCCCCAAATAGAGATTTCTTTTGGTGGTATTTGATCACCTCTGGGGTTTTTATTTGTTGCGCTATAAATGAAAAAAGACCGAAAACTTTTTAAAAAACGTTTTTCTTTGTTTCACTGATGGGCACTGATGGGGCTACACTGATGGCCACTGATGAGGCAGTACTGATTGGCACTGATGATGAGGCACTTATAAAGATAGACGGCACTGATAAGCAGCACTGATGGGCACTGATAGGTAGCACTGATATCCAGCACTGATGGGCACTGATAAGCGGCACTGATGGTCACTCATAGGCAGCACTGATGGGCACTGATAGGTGGCACTGATGGGCATTGATAGGTGGCACTGGGCACTGATAGGTAGCACTGATAGATGGCACTGATAGGTGGCACTGGTGGGCACTGATAGGCGGCAATGACAGATAGCACTGTTATGTGGGTATTCCCTTTGTGGCATCCGAGATGGGCACTGAGTGCCATCCCTGTTGGGCATTGTGCCCCTTATCTGGTGGTCCCTGGTGTTCTCCCTGATGGTCAGGGTGGGCTCACTGGGGGTCTCCCTGGTGGTCCCCGGATAGGCATTCCCTAGTGGTCCTCTTTGGCATCCCTGTTGGTCCTCTGGGTGGCTGCACTGATAAACAATCAGCGCAGACCACCCTGTCAGGAGAGCCACAGATCGGCTCTCCTCTACCCGCGTTGGCAGATGTGAGTAGAGGAAAAGCCGATACACGGCTTTTCCTGTTTACACTGTGATCACCAATCACGGCTGATCATGTGGTAAAGAGCTTCTGATGGAGGCTCTCTACCTTGATTGGTAAAGTGGTGTTTCAGGCTGGCACACTGCACCACCGATCGCTGCAATGCGGTTATCCAGACGGACTTCATATGACGTCCAGTCAGGATAACAAAACGCCCGCCTGGCCATCATTTGTCTATAGGCCAGGCGGGACATGGTTAATCACCATCATATACTTGTCTGGTATATTATCCAGACCCTTTCAAATATCGAATGGCACGTGCCAGGTCTGTCTAATATCTCCCCTGATTTCTAATATAGTAATGGAGCCCTTGGCAACTTATATTAGAGTGCACCTCAAGATTACTGATTTTTGCATTGGGGCTAGAGAGCATACCATAAGTCTGTTTGTGGAGAATGTTGTTTTAATGATAACCAATGTCTTCTTTGGCTTTTATTACACCAAACTCTCCAACTGTTCAATAAGATATCTTATTATAAAGTTAATGATACCAAATCATTTATATTAAGGATATGACTACTGTAGATCCAGAAACTAAACAGAATTTACAATGTAATTATATGTATGTGCAGAGAAAGACACAAGTATATCCTACCTTGGTATTGCTCTCACCCCTACGCCTAATCTCCTATATCAGTAAAACTGCACCCCTTTTCTACATAAACTGAAAGCCCAGCTATCTCATATTTCTACACATTAATTACCGCGGTCTGGTCACTTGGCAGCCTTTAAGATGCAAATTTTACCCCTAACTGTAACATCTCTACAGCAGTGGTTCTCAACCTCAAGTATCCCCAATCAGCCATCTTTTCAGGTTTTATTTTACTTTGCACAGCTGCTTTAAATCAATCAATTATTGTGGAAAGGCAAGAGAGGCAGATGCCCATTTAGCAGAATAACTAAATCAAAAGGTGCCCGTGGGGTAGGACATACTGACCTTCAAGATTATCAAACTGCCACTATACTGACTCATTTTAAAGACTGGTTTATGCACTTGTTAAAATTTCTTTGGAGTGAATGGAAGAAATACCAAGTGTCGGGTAAATCACTGCGCTCTTTCTTCATTGCTTTGCAACATAGTAATGTTGTGTTAAATGCTTTCTCCGCGACTAGGCAAGCGGCTTTACAGGCATGGTGCACCCTATGCTATTCTCCTGTAGCTGATTGCCAGAGTTCATAAACACCTGTACCTATATCCACTCTCTTCCTCTAACTCTAAACATGTACACAGGACACATGCTTAGAACTTGGCACAGTGGTGTAGTGGTTAGCATTTTCGCCGGGAAGCAAAAGGGTCACTGGTTCACTTTAACATTTAAAGAAGTAACCTTAAAAGGCATGCTGTAACCACGAGTTTACGCTGAGATTGCGGAGCCCACGTTAAGCTCCAAGAAAGCATTGCATATAATATTCTTACCCTGAGGATAGATACTCTCCAATTTCTCCGCTGTCCATGGCACCGCAGACTAGGCAATGTTAGATTGTCAGTGCTGAAATGGACTGTAGAGGTCCTTACCAGGATCAAGATGGGTACAGTACATTTAGACACTCATATTTATATGTGGTTCCCTGAACAGATACAAAGCAAAAACAGGCAACCCAAAATTGTGAAGTAATACAATATGGCAAAGTCATTGCAGAGGGAAGAGGGATCTGGTAAATATAGAAAAAATAAGTGGTTATGCTACTGCCTCTCTATCATCTGGGGGTAACAGTCAGTGCACTAGGGGGATAATTTTGGGACCATATGTAGATATATGGTAAGAGTGCCATGGGTGTAGCAATATCAGGTTATCATTTCATCAGTGCCCCTATGACCCATTGTGCAGGATTCAGGAACGGGTGCAAACATTGTCTGGTCATGAGGGTGACCCATGGGTTCTAAGTTTCCACTTCCTTAACAGAGCTAGGCCCTCTTCCAGGGATTTTACTGTATTTTTTTTTTTGCTCATTTTTAATGATAACCAATTTCACCAGATAACCTCATTTTTATATTATTCTGTGATTGTGCAAGGATTTTGTGAACGATCTTAGATTTTTCCTCTGCAGCAGAGTGTATTGAGATAAGGCAGGGTAAAATGCCAGCTGGGCTCAAAGGAATTTGTCTTTAATGTGATAGAAATGTATTCTCACTACTATAAAACAAAAAAAAAATTCCAAGCTCAACTTACCGACCAGTCTGCCACCAAGCCACATTCACCTGTCTAACAGTTCAGCATTTAAAAGACAGGGGATTGGTTACACACATTTGCAAGTGTATGTGTAAGCTGCAGGCCCCGACAAGGCTCCCTGTATACTGCAGACCTAACTCTGTATAAGAGGCTTCACAGTGGAAGCACATACAATTAAATGGATAGATGAAGGACAGGTGATTGGAGGAGCCCAAACCTCCTTAAAGATACATGACCAGACACCCAGCCATGGCCCCATGGCGGCTGTGGCGCTGGTGTGGCACCAAAAGTGGTTACAACACAAAAAACAAGGTCACTGTTCCCCACCTATAACTGGCCACTACAGCAAGGAGCTACGGAAAGGCAGATACAGACAAAAAAAAAATTCCAAGCTCAACTTACCGACCATTCTGCCAAGCAAGCCAAATTCACCTGTCTAACAGTTCAGCGTTTAAAAGACAGGGGATTGGTTACACACATTTGCAAGTGTATGCGTAAGCTGCAGGCCCCGACAAGGCTCTCTGTATACTGCATTCTAACTACTATATCTTTGGGTAGTTGGTCTGGCAGGTCTGCCAGTTTCAACAATCTGTGTATCCAGTCTAAAATCAACTCAGCTGAAGAGGCATTGGGAAGAAAGTTGTAAAGTAGCTTAGTAAAATAATTTCTCCATTCTGCTGGCTGAATGGTTTCTGGAATGCCGTGGGTTTTAACATTGCTTTGCCGAGACCATTCCTCCAGGTCTGCCATTTTAGCCTTGAGCCACTCCATGTCCTCCTCTCTTTCAGCCATCCAGCTCATTGAACGTAGCAACAAAGTCCCCTTGCAGTTTTCAATGTGGCTAACCCTGCTGCCTATCTCATAGAGTTCCCCTTTTAATTGGTGGCTCAGACAAGTGAGATTTACCTAAATAGAGCTGCGTAAAGACACAAGCATTTCCTTCAATATCCATAACAGGCTGATTAAGAGTGGGAAATGCAGAAATGCAGTTATGGAGAAATGTGTGGTACTAGAATCCTCAGAAGTACAGGCAGATGGACTCACCTCAGTAGGTGCAGGCTCTGAAGGTGCCATTCTGGGTCTAGACTTGGCTGTAATTGCTGTAGAGAGGAGGTCTGTAAAAAAATCCCCCATAGGATGTTGATATGCAGAGCCACAGCAGCTGTCCCTCTCCTCTCTCCCTGCCACACTGTGACATCCTGAGCCGTCGCCATCCTAGAATCCTGGCTTGACATCTCCCTGTGTTGCTGCAACTTGAGTGGAGCACCATCACTAGGGACATGCGATCCCTGCTCCTGCTGTGCAGAGCCAAGTCAGTAGGCGGCCATCATACTTGGCTGCCGGCCACCCCCCATTTGTTATGTTTTATTTACCTTTCCCACAATGCACTGATGGAAATCCAATTGCTAGCTGTGAGACAACACAAGGCCATTTGTTTTCCCAGAAGTCCTGACCCCGATGCTCATTGTGTTTGTTTTGTTCTTCCTGCAGACAGTGAAAACTGCATGAAATGTCCTGATGAAGAATGGCCAAATGAGAAGAAGGATCAGTGTGTCCCAAAATTAATGGAATTCCTTTCCTACACTGATGATCCCATTGCTGCAGTATTTTCAGCTGTCTCCATCCTCTGTTATCTTCTGACTGGTTTAATATTGGGGGTATTTATACATTACCAGGACACCCCCATTGTTAGAGCTAATAATCGTAACCTGAGCTATCTTCTCCTGGTCTCCATCATGTTGAGCTTCCCCTGTGTCTTCTTGTTCCTTGGCCATCCAGTAGATGTGACCTGCTTGCTGCGTGTAACCTCTTTTGGTGTCATCTTCTCAGTTGCCATCTCTTCTCTACTTGCCAAAAGTATCATGGTGTGTATTGCTTTTAAAGCCACCAAACCTGGGAGTCTCTGGAAGAAATGGATGGGAGCCAAACTGCCCAACTTTATCATTTGTGTCTTCTCACTGGTTCAAGTCATAATCTGTGTCACTTGGTTATCTATTTCTCCCCCCTTCCAGGATCAGGACATTCACTCTTATCAGGGGAAGATCATCATTCAGTGTAATGAGGGTTCCGTTATCGGCTTCTACTCTGTCCTGGGATATATGGGGCTTCTGGCAGCTGTGAGCTTCATTATCGCTTTTTTAGCCAGGACATTACCGGACAGTTTTAATGAGGCCAAGTACATCACCTTCAGCATGCTGGTGTTCTGCAGTGTCTGGATTGCCATGATCCCAGCCTATCTGAGCACCAGAGGGAAATACATGGTGGCTGTGGAGGTTTTTGCTATAATATCATCAAGTATTGGACTTCTTGGCTGTATATTTTTCCCAAAATGTTACATAATTCTGTTTAGACCTGACCTGAATACAAAGACATGTATCCACTAATATGTATGGAGCAACACTGGGTTACCAGTAGTTATAGCATTATCTCTATTACTGGCAATATTAGTATTTTGCTAGTGTATTGAGAATGAACACTGTTGTATATAAACATTTAATAATTACCTCTCTGATGAAGGTGAATCTAATTTCTGCTCTGGACACCGCTGGTATCAGACACTTTGGGTTTGTTGGAAACCTTGTCCCCTGCTGGGTGTAGTGGTTCCTCCCACCAGCCGTTACATCACTACAGAACAATGTGGTCACTTAGTGAGGAGGAACCACAGTGACCAGAGGAGGACAAAGTATCCAAATCATCCTAAAGTGTCAGACACCAGAAACACCCCTCACTCTTCAAGAGAGGGAAGATTTCACTCACCACCTTCCTGGAAGATGAATATTAAACATCTTCTTTTATAAGCTGATTGTAATTTATGTTTAGTGTCAGGGTCACTTTATTATATCTTATGTGGATTTATCCGGCTATATTAATAAATACAGTTTGTCAATGTATTCTAAAATCATTTTTAATATTAGTTAACATTGATGAGAACATGTTCTCAATAAGTTCACATTGTAAATGATAAGTTGACTTCATTTTAATGGCAATATTCTTTATAGGACCTAATAAAAATCTTTCTATATATGTCTTTGTAAACTTCTGCCACAAGGGAGAATTCATCTTCCCCATACAATGCTGGAGAGACAACACTCCTCCCCCACACCTCAGCAGATCCTGATATGGAAACTTCCAAAGCTAAAAACAGCTTCCAGGTGCTCATTGATCAATCATAGGTTTTATTCTGAAGAAGACACTAAACATTAGAATTATGTTAGCTTACTGTTTTAAAATGAATGTTCTTACTTATAAGGGCCCCATAATAGGGAATTTCTGCCATCACCAAGATCTTCTAGTCAGACATGTCAAAGAAAAAGTTAAAAAGATTAAAGCTGGATACACACTATACAATTTTCTGTAGATTTTTTCCTTCAGTTTTATCAAAACCATATAATATGACAGGGATATGCAATTAGCGGACTTCCAGATGTTGGAGTACTACAAGTCCCATGAGGCATAGCAAGACTCTGATAGCCACAAGCATGACACCCACAGGCAGAGGCATGATGGGACTTGTAGTTTTGCAACAGCTGGAGGTCCGCTAATTGCATATCCCTGTAATATGAGGTCAAACCTTAAGAGTTACAATTTGTATGCAATCAGGCCGGCCCTTGCACTACATGGTTTTGGTAAATCTAAAGGAAAACAGACAACAAAAGTTGTATGGTGTTTATGGGGTCTAAGAAGTGACAATCCCTCCAATCCCTTTCTATACGTATTCAAATCATACACACTAAGAACAATGCTGCATAAAGTTAAAAAAATACATAAATAAACCAACAAAATATTCTATATTATTAATCAATTTTCCTCAAATAAATACAATCACTCTTACACAAAACATATTAAATGTGCAAATAATAAAGTGTCAAACAGTGTAAGATGAATATATAGATTACTATTATTATACAGGATTTATATAGCACTGACAGTTTACACAGCGCATTATCTTCAATAATTTAACATACAAAAACCCACAGTAAAAGTGTCAAAGAATGTGCAAAATGATGAAAATACCTTAAATCATGTGCAATATGGGACGATCAGTTCCCCCACAATACTAAGTGCAATAAATCCCTTCCTCAGTGACATGGAAGATGCTTCCTCCTTTGTGCTCTGCAAACAATCTCTTCATGAACCCCCCAATCCGTCATCCACTCACCTTATAAGTCTGAGCTCTTCAATGAATAAGTTGGTCATAGAGCGCTTGTTGTATATAAAAATCATCCGGGGAACTTGGATCCACATAGACAAATGCAGTCGGTCACACATGAAACAAAAGCACACTTTTCTACAGAGAAGCCCTGCTAGAAAAAAAAATCAGTTCAGCATAAAAGAGAAGTCCAATCATCCCCAAATAATAATCAACATATATGAAAAGAAATACAAACACCATTGTCCAGTAGCGTTGAGCGAACCCGGACTGTAACGTTCGGGTCCGTACCGAACTTTCGGGTGTCCGGGACCCGGACCCGAACACGGACATTTCAAAAAACATTCTGGTAGTTGATCACGCATGTTGAATAGCTGCAGGGCAGCCAATCAACAAACGTTTCACTGGTTTGCCCTTAGAAGCCATCACAGCCATGCCTACTAATGGCATGGCTGTGATTGGCCAGTGCATCATGTGACCCAGCCTCTTTATAAGCTGGAGTCACAGTGCTGCATGTCACATGCTCTTGGGTTAGTGTAGGGAGAGGAAGCTGTCGGCGTTTTTGTCAGGGAGAGATTGCAGACATTTTAACATCTGATCCTTCATCCTGAGATTACTACTGCTGTTGCTCTGAGGGACAGATAGCAGAAATTTGAGATTTCACATACTGCTGCTTTGAGTTGCAGATTGCAGATCAAACTCTGCATAAAATAAGGATTGCTACGATCGTGCACAACGATCAGATTGTTGGAGTAATTTGAGATTTCACATACTGCTGCTTTGAGTGACACATTGCAGATCAAACCCTGCCTAACACAACAATCGTTACGATCGTGCACAACAATCAGATTGTGCGATCGTACTCAACGATCAGATTGTGGGATTGTACACAACGATCAGATTGTGGGAGTAATTTGAGATTTCACATACTGCTTCTTTGAGCAATCTGACTGCACTAGGTAGAGGCTTCTACTTAGAGGGACAGATTCTTGTTCAAGAATCATTGCCTACTCCTATAGGGCCAGCTGTTGCTGTAAATGACACATTATTGTTCAAAAATCATCTCCTAGTTCTAAAGGGAGAGTTTCCAGCAGTTGCTTAGAGGGACAGATTATTGTTCAAAAAGCATTGCCTACTCCTATAGGGCCAGGTTCCAGCTGTTGCTGTAAGTGACACATTATTGTTCAAAAATCATCTCCTAGTTCTAAAGGGAGAGTTTCCAGCTGTTGCTTAGAGGGACAAATTATTTTTCAAAAACCATAGCCTACTCCTAAATGGCCAGGTTCCAGCTGTTGCTGTAAGTGACACTTTATTGTTCAAAAATCATCTCCTAGTTCTAAAGGGAGATTTTCCAGCTGTTGCTTAGAGGGACAGATTATTGTTCAAAAACCATTGCCTACTCCTATAGGGCCAGGTTCCAGCTGTTGCTGTAAGTGACAGATTATTTATTGTTCACAAATCATCTCCTAGTTCTAA
>BLSH010418800.1:38648-65830 GCA_018402905.1 Glandirana rugosa
GACTAAAAATATAGAAATAAAAATAAAATATATATATATAAAAGAAAATAATAGTGTATAGTGAAAAGGGAAACTGGACCGAATACAAATCTTTCCTTCCCTCATGAACGCGAGCAAAGGTGGATATATTCTCACATAAATATAATGCAGTGGTATATATAGATAGCTGTTCAAGATTTAACCACTTGACTACAGGGCACTTAAACCCCCTTCCTAACCAGACCAATTTTCAGCTTTCAGTGCTCTCACATTTTGAATGACAATTACTCAGTCATACTACACTGTACCCATATGAAATTTTTGTCCCTTTTTTTTCACACAAATAGAGATTTCTTTTGGTGGTATTTAATCACCATTGGGACTTTTATTTTTTGCGCTATAAATGGAAAAAGAACTAAAATTTTGTAAAAAATTGCATATTTCTTTGTTTCTGTTATAAGATTTTGCAAATTAGTAATTTTTCTTCATAAATTTTGGCCAAAATTTATACTGCTATATATCTTTGGTAAAAATAACCCAAATTAGTGGATATTATTTGGTCTTTGTGAAAGTTATAGGGGTTGATTTACTAAAGCTTGAAAGTGCAAAATTTGGTGCAGCTCCACACAGAAACCAATCAGCTTCAAGGTTTTATTATCAAAGCTTGATTGAATAAGCTGATTGGCTAGCATGCACAGCTGCACCAGATTTTGCACTCTCCATCTTTAGTAAATCAACCCCATAGAGTCTACAAGCTATGGTGCCAATCACTGAAAATTGATCACACCTGATGCACTGACAGCCGATTCTTGAGGCCCTAACAAGCCAGGAAAGTACAAATACCCCCCAAATGACCCCTTTTCGGAAAGTAGACAGTCCAACGTATTTAGTAAGAGGCATGGCAAGTTTTTTGAAGAAGTCATTTTTTCCCACAATTCTTTGCAAAATGAAGATTTTTTTTTCTGTTGTTTTTTCACAAAATTGTCATATTAACAGATTATTTCTCACACCCAGCATATGCATACCACAAATTACACCCTAAAACACATTCTGCTACTCCTCCTGAGTATGGCGATACCACATGTGTGAGACTTTTACACAGCCTGGCAACATACAGAGGCCCAACATGCAGGGAGCACCATCAGGCGTTCTAAGGACATAAATTACACATATAATTTCCTGACTACCTCTTGCATTTTTGAAGGTCCTGGAGCACCAGGGCAATGGAAACACCCACAAAATGACCCCATTTTGGAAAGCAAACACCCCAACATATATTCTGTGAGGCATAATGAGTCTTTTGTACGGTTCATTTTTTCCACAAGCTTTTGGAAAATGTGGAAAGAAAATGAAAATGCATTTTTTTTTTTACACTGGGTTGTCCATTTATACAATATTTCTAACACACAGCATGTACCTAGCAAAAATGTCACCCTAAAATATATTCTGCTACTTGTCCTGAGTATGGCAATACCACATGTGTGAGACTTTTACACAGCCTGGCCACATACAGAAGCCCAACATGCAGGGTGCACCATCAGGCGTTCTAGGGGCATCAATTTCAAATCTAATTTGACTACCTATTACATTATTGTGAGGCACTGTGGTGACACTGATGGGAGCTGTAGTGGCATGGATGGGTGCTGTAGTGGCATGGATGTGTCATGGATGAGAACTGATGTGGTATGGATGAGCATGAATGACGCATAAATGAGCACGAATGGGGGTGGATAAGCCATGGATGGGGATGACCGAGCACGGATGGATGGCTGAGCACAGATGGATGGCTGAGCACGGATGCATGGGTGAGCACGCATGCATGGGTGAGCATGCATGCATGGGTGAGCACAGATGGATGGCAGAGCACGGATGCATGGCTGAGCACGGATGGATGGGTGAGCACGGATGGATGGGTGAGCACAGATGGATGGCAGAGCACAGATGGATGGCAGAGCATAGATGCATGGGTGAACAGGGATGCATGGGTGAACACGGATGATCCTGGATGGGTGAGCACGGCTGGATGGGTGAGCACGGATGAGGCTGCATGGGTGAGCACAACTGGATTGATGAGCATGGATGCATGGGTGAGCATGGCTGGATGGGTGAACATGGATGCATGGGTAAGCACAGATGGATGGCGGAGCACAGATGCATGGGTGAGCACGGATGCAAGGGTGAGCAAAGATGGATGGCGGAGCACGGATGCATAGGTGAGCACGGATGCATGGGTGAGCACGGATGCATGGGTGAACACGGATGAGGCTGGATAGGTGAGCAAGGATGAGGCTGCATGGGTGAGCACGACTGGATTGGTGAGCACGGATGCATGGGTGAGCATGGATGCATGGGTGATGGATGCATGGGTGACAGATGTGTGAGCAAGGATGCATGGGTGATGGATGACTGAGCACGGATGGGTGAGCATGGGTGTATAGGTGATGGATGAGTGAGCAAGGATGGGTGAGCACAGATGCATGGGTGACGGATGGGTGAGCACGGATACATGGGTGACGGATGTGTGAGCACGGATGACAGCTGGGTGGGCACGGATGGGTGAGCACAGATGCATGGGTGATGGATGGGTGAGCACGGATGCATGGGTGACGGACGGGTGAGCACGGATGCATGGGTGACGGATAGGTGAGCACTGATGCATGGGTGACGGATGGGTGAGCACGGATGCATGGGTGATGTATGGGTGGATACAGATGGGTGAGCAGGGATGCATGGGTGACAGATGGGTGAGCACGGATGCATGGGTGACGGATGGGTGTACACGGATGGGTGGGTGACGGATGGGTGGGCACGGATGCATGGGTGATGGATAGGTGAGTGAGCACGGATGCATGGGTGATGGATGGGTGAACATGGATGTATAAGCATGGATGAAGCTGCATGGGTGAAGGGAGCTGGATGAGTGGATGAGGGGTCCCAGACTGGCAAATAGCGGTGCTGTGGGCACTACAGCTCCTGCCCACAGCACTGCTGCATCTCCTCTCTCCCCCCTCTCCTGTCACACTGCACAGATCGGTGCGGAGAGGGGAGAGACAAGCCGGATATCCGCCGGCTTGTTTACATGTGATCGTGCCATCATTTGACGGCGCGATTACGTGGTAAAAGGCCACTGTGAGCGGCCATTTACCGTGATTCGTGATGCGCCGGGTCTCAGGGACCCGGCGGACACGGATGCTCCCGGGTGCGCGCCCCAGGGGGCGCGTGGGAGCGCGATTCTGGGAGGACGTTATAGTATGCCCTCCCAGAACAATGGATCCACCTTGCGGCCGTGTATATACATTACACGGTCGGCAAGTGGTTAAGAAACAGTCTAACTTTGTGTGTTTTGTACAACAAATGGAGTAGAAACTTACAATTTCTTCATTCTATTAGAAGTGCAAGATTGTGTGAAGATTCCCTTCCATTATCCAGTCACATACAGATGAAATAAGTATACAGGGATTTTCCTTATGACATGACTGGGTAAGTGAAGTGAATCTATTGTGTGAACATTAGGGATGGGCCCTTGGTTCGAACATCGGGGGTTCGCCTGTTTGGCGCATCCTGGACATTATGGGGTGTTTGTGGGAACTTCGATCATCCCATAATGCACTCCAATGGCGGGGGAAATGCCGCCTGCTGATTGGCCAAAGCATGCACATGACCTGCATGCTTTGGCCAATCACAGAGCGCTCTGCTGTGAGAGAAATGATTGTCTAAAGGCAGGGTGCCTTTAGCCAATCACTGCTCAGCAGCCTCAATCCATGTCCCACACTATATAAAGACGCTTGTACAGCGGCTCTATGTAGTGTGTTAAACCTGGAGATAGTGAGCTTAGGTAGCGATGTGCAGGCAGTTCAGTGTAGCTAGCTGTGCAGTGTGCATTGTGAAAAAACATATTAGATAGATAGATAAAGTTAGTACAGGCAGTTTAGTGAAATCTATGATAGATAGATAGATAGATAGATAGATAGATAGATAGATAGATAGATAGATAGATAGATAGATAGATAGATAGATAGATAGGGCAATCTGTATACAGTCAGTCAGAGCAGGCAGTTTAGTGTACAGTGAAATTTATACTAGATAGACAGATAGATAAATAGGGTAATTTTTATACAGTCAGTTAGTACAGGCAGTGCAAGAATATATATATAAAAGAAAGTTTATTGAAGACTTACATATAAAACCATGGCAGGCTTGGGAAGGAGCTGGGATGCTCGTTGCTATACAGGCTGGTTAACAATACTCCCTGGTGGAACCGGAGGTCTCCCTGGGCTATGGTGATGCGTGATCCGGAAGGAGATCGAGCCACAGTGTCCTCACAGAGCCACTGGAGATGATGTAGGCTGTGCAGTGGAGGTGACGTCTGCCTCACTAGTACACAGAGACCAAGGCAGGGAGGAGCCGCAGCAAGAGCTCTCACCGGTACGTTCCTCCTGGTGTCTGCAATGCAGGTACTGGATAGTGGTCCCGTCAGCGTGACGACATGTTTCGCGGCACTGCTTAATCATGTCACCTGACGGGACCGGACCACTAGGAACTTATAAAGGGATTGTTACCCGGAAGTGAACAGATGGATGGGAGGAAGTGACATATGAGTAAGGGAGAGTTCCTAAAGGATACCTCTGGCTCCCCCTGGGTTGTTTATATGGAAATACAATTACATTGAAATACAATTACAAACTGATGGGTATTGCATGCAAAAAACACACTGCTAGATAGGAAAAAAAAAAAAAACATATACCAAATAGCACATATAACATATAACAAATGCAGGGCCAAGCTGTAAAGTAATTGGTGGAGAATGAATAACAAGGAGCAACACATTACAATGATGGTTGCTGAATAGGGATAAATGATGCCAATTCGGCGTACAATGTACATGGGACTAATGATATGTACACATATATGTGTATATATATATATATATTTATATATATATATATATATATATATATATATATATATATGTACACACATACGCACATATATATATATATACGCACATAAGGAGATATAAAAACAAACCTATATATGAATAAATGCGAAAAATAAATAAATAAATACATATTATTATATATATGTGCGCAATGCACGCGTCTAAGGGTTGACAGATGATTACTTAGGTCCACATAATACCAAATACCAAATACCTTAGGTATGTGATTGGTCGAGGTCTAATTAAACTCCAAACCAATAAGATCTAGGCCATTCAAAAGTGGCCCCAACCAGTGAACAAGAACCAGGTTTGGGCCTTCCTGGGGATTACAGGGTATTACCGATGCTTCATCCCTGACTTTGCCACCCCTCTGACCGATGTGACAAAGTGTAGAGCGTCAGGAATGGTTAAGTGGAATCCCAAAGCTGAGAAGGCCTTCCAGAAATTGAAGCAAGCCATTTGTGTACAGCCGGTGCTCATGACCCCAAACTTCACAAAGGAGTTTGTGGTTCAAACCGACACCTCTGAGGTGGGACTAGGTGCTGTTCTGTCCCAGATCAGAGACAACGAGGAGCACCTGGTTGTCTACTTAAGCGGGAAGCTTAATAGACATGAAAAGAATTATGCCATTGTGGAGAAGGAGTGCCTAGCTATCAAGTGGGCCTTAGAGGCCCTAAAATACTACCTGCTGGCAAGGTCATTCAGACTAGTCACCGACCATGCCCCCCTTAAGTGGATGTGTAACAACCGGGAGAAAAATAGCCGGGTGACTAGGTGGTTCCTGGCCCTACAGCCATTTAAGTTCTCAGTGGAACACAGGGCTGGAAGGCTCCAAAGTAACGCTGTTGGTCTTTCCCGGGCCCACTGCATGGTCAGGACAGTTGCTCTGCCCGAGGAGCTTGAGCACAGGGGGGGATATGTGACGTTATGCGAGGCACCACAATGGACGTACGATACTTGTTACCTCGCATGCAATCTTATTGAGACGACTAGCAGGAGTCCAACCCGGGTTTTGCTGGCCACTGTGGCAGAGCTGGTTCCAGCCTGGACTTTCTGGTCCACTCAAACCCCTCTCCACCTGCTGAGAGAGCTCTGTGTGCTAAATTGGACTCTATGAACAAGGTTTGCAATGTGCTTCTGGTTTGTGGGTGTCGGGGACAGCCCCACACTGTATAGAGAGGAATCTGTTTGTTTAGTTTAACGCCAGGTGGCGAGGTTTTGTTTTCTGTTCTTGTTTGTGTTTGGAACTTGCAAACCAGAAATAATAAAACCTGGCAAGCCACCAGATTTTTAAGAAACTGACATCCATGCTGAATCTTTTGCCCTGAAAAGTTACCCCCAAAAGCTAATCTCACAAGGTATTGCTCTTGGATGAAAATGGAAATATCGTAGCATATCTACATCCTAGAACAAAATGTACTATATGGCAACTTACCAGTCCCTAGATAATGGGCCACATTCATTTTCTGTTTTCCAGGCTGTTCTCCTATTTATTTCCATTTATTTGTCCAGACTCCCTGTCCTAGGGTGACTGTTGCACTGTGTCTATGGATGAGCAGTGCTGTCAGCCTAGGACAGGAAGAGGTTGATTTATTAAAACTGAAGAGTGCAAAATCTGGTGTGGCTGTGCATGGTAGCCAATTAGCTTCAGATTTCACCTTTTCAATTAAGCTTTGACAAAAAAAAAAAAAAAAAAAAACTGGAAACTGATTTCTTTCTATGCAGAGCTGCACCAGTTTTAGTAAATCAACCCCAGAGTTTGCTAAGACTTAAGAACACCTCTCCTTAAATCTAAAACATGTTGAGGTGTTCTGTAGTGCACAGCAAGATCTAACTGGCAATAATCAGCAGAGACAGGAAGCATACAAGGTTTCTGGGAGGATCAACAAGTATTTTTTTCACTTATCAAACAGAGCATTGCTTATCAAACAGAGCAGAACAAAGCATTTATACATTTAACAGACTAAAATGAAGAAAATAAGAGAAATCCTCTCATGGCTCAATATAATCTAAAAGAAAAGCTGCACACTAATGATGTCTTCTCAGGAAAAATGTTCATCAGCAAACAAACTTCAGCACATGGTCTCACCCCTAGGACCATCCCTCTAAAAAGTGACAGTCCTGGTGGCCGGACCATGTACTAAAGTTTGTTCAATGGTTAACAATTTATCTGTGAAGCCATTATTGAAGCAATGATGGACTCCAAGCCAGAACCTGATTTCAACATATTAGAGAAGTGTTAGAATAGTTGGACCAGTGAGCTTTTCCTTGACTCTACAAGTGAAGTCCATTGCTATGGTTTACATACACTTTAAGTCGAAAATTCTTTTAAGTCATAAAATGATGACAGCATTTTTAAAGCGTAGAGTTACCGATCTGGCACATAATTTGCACATACCTTTGATAAATTCCTTGTGTTTGTACAAGACATTAGTATTGTTAACAGGCTTCAGATAGCATTTCTGGCCATTGTATTTACATACATAGAATACTGAAACCAGTATTGTAAATGTTTGCTGTTTAGATGACAGGTAATTTCTGAACAGAAGTACTTCATCTTAAAAGCTACATTTGTATTAATGCAATTGGTGCTTTCCTTACCTAACCAACCATGAAGTCCCAGTTAATTCCATATAAACACATGATATTGTTGGTGGACATTTGTATCAACAAAATAAATCATAAGTAGTGTAAAGGTAACATGCCTTCCAGTTTACTGTAACAGAAACATTGCTAAATTGCCCATAGCCGTAAACAGAAATTATTTTCAACATAAATAACACCAGCGACCCTATATAATTTGCCCCCCCAGTATTTAATTTTTAATAAGGCTCCCAAAACTGACAGTTACAAACAGTTGTGTGTATTTACAATAAACATTTTCCAAACATCACCGTAGGATCCAAAAGAAATGCATTCAGGAGTGACATGCAAGTGTATGCATACATAGCTATTATTAGCCTATTTTTCCACAGTCATAAGTTCCACTGCCTTAGGTATCAGCTGTACACATAAGCTTGTAGGCTTTTAGGAAAATTAGTGTGCATTTCTATATTGATTTTGAGTGGAGAAGAGATCATAAAAGTGGGCCTAAGCTCAGAAAGTGAAAATGTGTCATCTTAAATGGATGGCTGGAGAAGATGTTGTAACTGAGGACCTATACTGCATACAAATCCTTTCTTCTGAATCATTATTTCTGTGGAACTGTTTCATTCACCTCTCCTGCTACTTTTTTTATTATTACCCCACTTGTCATCTGGGCTCTCATGTGAGGAATCCAAACCCAGTTCCAGTGGTGGCTGGTGGTAAATTTTTTGAGGGGGGCAATAAACAGAACAGTACACCCACAGCCACCCCCCTCCAGTCGGTCAGGTCACCTGCACCACCCCTCAACCCCAGTCCGGTCTGTCGGTAAGTTAGGTCACCTGCTTCCCCCTCCCCCGGAAGGTCGGTTACTAGCCTGACACCGCATCTATGGCGCAGGCAGTGCTTCCCTCCAGGGCAATGGGCGGAGGCTTCCGCCGTGCGTCTCCTCCCTCATCCTCCTAGGCCAGTTGGAACACTTCTCCTTTCAGCCAATCGGGAAGCCTATAGGCAATACTGGTGACTAGTCCTTTGCCTTCTACTTGGGTTTTTTCGGTACAACTTTCAGTCAGGCCCACTTTAAGGGCAACTTCTGTGTATGGATGTTTCTGCCATTTGTTCTATTTGCTAGTTACATATTGATAATAGTTTTATCACAAATGGTACTTATTAACCAGTTGCCGACGGCGGCTGCGAGATCGCTTATTGTGAGCGTGGGAGCCAGGGATCGGGTTTGGCAGACTCAATGTTTGTTGGCTACCCACGATCGCTCCCCGGCAGTGACAGAACAGAGGTCTGTGTATGTGAACACACAGATCTCCGTTCTGACAGGGGAAAAAGAGTGTGATTGTACACTCCCTGTAGATGGGAGCACCGATCAGTCTCCTCCCCCACTCAGCCCAGCCCCCACACAGTTAGTAACACCTCCCAGGGAACACAGTTAACTTTTTGAGCGCCCCCTAGTGTTAATCCCTTCCCTGGCAGTGACATTTACACTGTAATCAGTGCATTTTCATAGCACTGATCACTGTATAACTGCCAATGGTCCCAAAAAAGTGTCAAAAGTGTCCGACATGTCCGCTACAATGTCGCAGTACCGCTAAAAATTGCACATTGCTGCCATTATTAGCAAAAAATAATAAAAAATAAAAACCCCATAAATGAGTTCTCATCATCTGTAAACGCGGCAACTTTTGCGCAAACTAATCAAGATACGCAGATTGCAAATTTTTTTTTACCAAACATATGAGGAAGTATATATATCAGCCTAAACTGATGAATAAATTTGTTTTTTTATATATATTTTTTGTATCTGTATTTTAGCAAAAAGTAAGAAATTTTTTTTTTTTTCAAAATTGTCGCTCTTTTTTTGTTTATAGCGCAAACTATAAATACAGCAGAGGTGATCAAATACCGCCTAAAGAATGCTCTATTTGTGGGAAAAAAAGGATGCCAATTTAGTTTGGGTACAACATTGCACATCCGTGCAATTGTCAGTTAAAACGACACAGTGCCGAATCGCAAAAAGTGCTCTGGTCCTAAAGGGGGAAATCCTTCTGGGGCTGAAGTGGTTAATATACAAGGTATAAGGATGAAAAAAATTGCTGACTCCAGTCTCTTCAGTATACAATTCACACTAATTAGCTGTGTTTGTGCATTCTTATTATGAACAATCTTTATCATTTTGACTTCAAAGCTACGGTGTCCATTACAACCATGTCATCTCCGAAATCAGTTTAAAACTGCATTCCATAAATGGATTTACTTCTTCAATGCCTAAAGAGTGCGTTCGTGTAGCTCTTTGCTTATTCTCCTTCCAGCAGAATGGCTAGGGTAGATTCAAGCTGGTCTGCATAGGGACCGGTAACATCTTGACTGAATCTTAAGCTTTCTGTACCCCAAGCAGAAACTGTTCATCTGAACTTTTTTGGGGACCTGTTTTACTGGTGGTGCCCTGACACTGTTGGACTTCATAGTGACCCATAATTGCAGCATCTCTTCAATCTCTTTCTCCATGTCTGCCTACACATCCACCTAGAAGCAATACATCCTCCCTGTGTTTACCGTGCCAACTGCAAGGTGTATCATCCCTGGTTTCCCTGTGAACTAGTCATAGTGTGCCTTAAGCACTTGCAGCAGTTTCCTATCTGGAGAGAAAGGTGTAAATTCATCTTGAGGTCTGATCCCAATTCTTGAGTGTTAGCTAACAAATCTAACAGTGGGTCTGCGTCTTCCTGTTTGGGCCTGCTGCAAACTGGCATAACATATTCTGTCCTTCCATCATGTGTCTTCAACATGTTTACATGGAAATTTCTAACAATACAAAATTAGAGTTGAGCAGACACCTGGATGTTCGGGTTCGGCGGGTTTGGCCGAACTTCGAGAAAAAGTTCGGGTTCGGTACCCCATGACCCCGAACCCTGAACCCCATTGAAGTCAATGGGGACCCAAACTTTTCGGCACAAAAATGGCTGTAAAAAAGTCCTGGAAAGTGCTAGAGGGCTGCAAAAGGAAGAAAAATGGGGTAAGAGTAGGACAAGTGCCCTACAAAAAATGGGGATAGGGAAAAAACTTAAAATCACATAAAAAAAATAAAAATGGGAGGGGGGCTGGATGTGGAGTAGGAGCCTAGAGGTTGACTAGGCCATGACCGTGGCAGCGTAGGTGGAAGTGGCAGTGGTGGAGGAGGAGGAGGTAGCCAACACTTTTTGTTGTTTGGTTTTTTTTTTTTTCTAATTGGGGTAGCCCCCAAAATATTGAGGCTTATTCAAAAAAACAAGTATACCAATGGATGTGTGAGGCCGGCCTAAATGTCTATTCTGCAGGACTTCTTACAGGAGCAGCAGGAACCTCTCCCTATAGAACTAGGAGACGATTTTAGAACAATAATCTGTCCCTTACAGCAACAGCAGGAACCTGACCCTATAGAACTAGGAGATGATTTTAGAACAATAATCTGTCCCTCAAAGCAGTAGACTCTACTTAGTCCAGTATCAGATCGCTCTGTATGCAGGATGAGATGTTATTAGATCTGCAATCTGTCCCTAAAAGCAGGAGTAGTAAACTCTACCTAGTCCAGAATCAGATTGTTCTGTAATGCAGGATGAGATCTGCAATCTGTCCCTCAAAGCAGTAGTAGTAGTAGTCTCTACCTAGTCCAGAATCAGATCGTTCTGTAATGCAGGATGAGAGCTGCAATATGTCCCTCAGAGCAGTAGTAGTAGTAATCTCTAGCTAGTCCAGAATCAGATTGTTCTGTAATGCTGGATGAAATGTTATTATATCTGCAATCTGTCCCTCACAGTGCCGCAGCATCCTTTCCCTACACTAGCCTGAGAGCATGTGACATGCAGCACTACATGACTCCAGCTTATACAGAGGCTGGGTCACATGATGCACTGGCCAATCCCAGCCATGCCATTAGTAGGCATGGCTGTGATGGCTTCTAAGGGCAAACCAGTGAAACGCTTGTTGATTGGCTGCCCTGCAGCTATTCAACAGAACGGATAAAATACCTGAACCCCGAACCCGAAATTTTTTTCAAATGTCCGGGTCCGGGTCACAGACACCCCAAAGTTCGGTACGGACCCAAACTTTACAGTTCGGGTTCACTCAACCTTATACAAAATGTTCAGTAAGCACTAAATAGGACAACACCTATAGTGTTTGCATAGAACCGCCTCATCCCAAAAGTACAAGAAAAAGAAACAGAGTATTGAACGGGACTGTGTAGGCAGTAATTGCAAAGATAGGGCATCAAGATGAGTATAAGAAAGTTATTTTATTTTATTCATAATCCACATAAAAAAACCTATACATAGGTATAAATTGATACATATACAGCATATATATAAAAGATACAACGCCAGGACAATAAATTGAAAAGATTACTTCCAACGTTTCGACTGTAAACAGTCTTCATCAGGGATTTGCAGCAATTATATAACAATGATGTCTCTCTAATATTTAAAAATAAGAAAAATCAGTGTTATATACTAAACACATATCCATATTCTTTCAAATAGTCAGTGCATGTTTGCATAACAAAATTCTAATAGAGGAAGACTTAGGCTCCATTCACACCTGAGCATTTTGTAGCTTGAAGCCTGAAGCTACAAAACGCTGGAGGGGAAAAAAATCAGTGATTCTCTATGGAGATGACTCACATCTCCACTCAAAAACGCCTGAAGCCAAAAGCCTGACAACGCCTGAAGCTCAAGCAAGTTCTGGAGGTATTTTTGTAGCTTGATTTAGGCGTTTTTCTACTTTTTACAATGGTGACCTTTTGACCTGTACAAAATTGCTGTAAAAATCGCGGTAAAAAATGTGTGTATTTCTGCCTGAAAATGCTATGCCCAGGTGTTAATGCAGCCTGACAGTGTCTGTGATTAAACACATGAACCAGACAGTAGTTATGAGGAAAGAGCCCCCCAGACCCATACCATACAGCCCACAAAGGCACGCTGGGGGAGATCCCAAGGCCCCGATCATTCATGAGAGGATGGGGGAGTCTAAATTGGATTAAATTATAAAGACAAGTATTTAAAAAAGTCAATAGTAGGTACACTCAAACACCAATGTTAAAAAGCAGAGAAAAGGGAAATTCAACAAGCCCACACACCTGTCCAAAATTGAACCACTGTGAAAAATAGGAGGCAAATGGAGCAACCGATGATTGGAGGACAAAGAACATCAAACCCAGAAATACTTGAATGGTTTAAAGGTAATTCTCAGCTGAAGGTCAGAAGACCAAACAAAATTAATAAAGCTGGTGTTGTAGGTCAGAAATTACAGGAAGGACTGACAGACCTATAATGATCAAATACAAAAAGAGGGGAAAAAAATATGTTATACTGGAAACTCTAAGTCACCAGACGGGCTCTAACAGGAAACAATAAAAAACTTTCTCGAGTAATACCTGAAATGATGGTCGTCCAATGTTCCATCGATTGCATCCTAGAGCCATACAAAATGCGTAGATCTATCGGCCAGCTCTGAAAGTGAATGAACAAAGAACCCCTTATTAATACCCCCCCCCAGGGATTACACCCAAACTCCTGATAGGAGGGTCGGAACAAACAGACCCTCCCAGGGACTTAAGGAGGGTGCTTGGCTGGATAGCCAGCGCCATCAACCTCCGCGTGTGGCGAGCGGGTCACGCTGACACGCACCTCTCCCATCACCCAGTTCCGGTTCCTGTGATGCTTCCGGAAAGGCGTCACGAAACATCATGACGTCACTTCTGGTGCGCCTTGCTGGAACTGGTTACTCAAAAGAAGAGCTGTGATGCTGACATGGATTACCCTGTACCACAGGGGGAGCACCCCCTAGTGGACAAAATGAGCACTCCACCCCCTAGGCACCGGTCAGGACAAGCCCGTTACGAGCCGAGAAGGGAGAGCCAACCCCCACTCCAGACAAAAATCCGTGTGGGGCTTTCCATGCTGGGAACAAACAGGGAAAGGGGGAATCAACCCCAGGGCACACTAGAGGGCAGAACCATGAAGAGCCATACACCCCTGTAGGTTCAAGACCAAAGTCAACAAGCAAACTGTCACGTACCTGGTGGTGGAGTCTGACTTATGCAGTGGGCAACCTCTCTTATGACCCTGATTCGGGAACCCCTGATAGAGTAAACAGGAGGCTCTGGAGTGCAGGGAGGCCCGAGGGTCAGATTGGGTCTCTGGCAGTGATGTGCAGGTCCTTGATGAGCTTGTGCAAGCAGAGGCATAGTGGTGCAGGCTGGGTCAGTAACAGGCTGGCGGTGCAGTACAGAAGGGTCAGGCAGGAGAGTAGTCAGGCACAGGCAAAGTTTGTTAACAGGCGGGCGGCAAGGCACAAGGGAGCAGGCAGAAGAGTGGTCGTGGAAGTCGAGGTCAGTGGAGGCAGAGATCAAAGCAGGGTCAAAACAAGCCGGGCCACAGGAACAGATAATCAGGATAACAGGTGGCTCAGGAACAAACAAATGCTGTAGAACAAATAGCACTGATTGCAAACGTGCACAGGCACACGCAAACGCGCATGGACACGCGCACATGCTATAGACATTCCAATGGGCCCAGTTGGTTCCTTACACAAACAGTCCAAATAAGTATTGGACATGCACAAATTTACATACAAAATTCCAAAATTTTCAAAAAATCCAGCGCAATTCACGCTGGAGGACCATTTTGTTCCAGTTCCCCCCACGTGAACTTCGCTGTACATGCTCCAAAGCCCAGAACCTAAGCTCTGGGACATGATAATTATGGTTCTGTACCACAACTTTAGAGTAGATATCACTTACTTCGGCTGCATGCACATGGTCGTAGATCCTCCTCCAAAACTCCCAGTCCTCCAGCGTGAATCGTGCTGGATTTTTAATTTAAAAGCTAATATCCCACCTGGGATTCATGAAATTTTGAGTTTTAGACCATTCTTGGATGGGTTTGTCTCGGGCAAAAATTAGCATTTTATGTAATTATTTAACAGCACGGCTTTCAAACCCATTTTTTTTTTCTTTGTCGGCTGTGTGTTGTGGATCTGGGGGGCTCTTTCCCCATAACTCCTGTTGGGTTCATGTGTTTAATCACATACACTTTAAGTCTTACTCTATTAGAGTTTTGTTATGCAAACATGTACTGACTATTTGAAAGAATATGGATATGTGTTTAGTATATAACACTAATTGTTCTTATTTTTCAATATTAGAGAGACATCATTGTTATATGATTGCTGCAAATCCCTGATGAAGACTGTTTACTGTTGAAACGTTGGAAGTAATCTTTACAATTTATTGTCCTGGCATTGTATCTTTTATATATGTGCTGTATATGTATCAATTTATACCTATGTATAGGTTTGTATGTGGATTATGAATAAAATAAAATAACTTTTTTATACTCATCTTGACGCCCTATCTTTGCAATTACTGCCTACACAGTCCCATTTAATACTCTGTTTCTTTTTCTTGTACTTTTAGGATGAGGCGGTTCTATGCAAACACTATAGGTGTTGTCCTATTTAGTGCTTACTGAACATTTTGTATTGTTAGAAATTTCTATGTATATATAGTGGTAATCACTAATTTACTGTTCAGTGTCTCTGGTTATTGAACCCCCCTTTTTGTTTAGGCATGGCGGACCTTTATCTTTCTAACTGGCCAGGTATTTTGCAATACTGTCAAACCTATGGCTGACTTTTCCTCAACCTTCTTTTCTCTTAAGAGATTGTTAGAGAAAAAGTCTGCTCTTCACTGGCACAAAAACACATTGAACAGGTATATTAAAGCAGGATATAACCCAAAAGGCCTGCGTATTCAAATTTTCCCTAATCTACCAAAGGTGACTGATGACCTTAAAAAAAGCTGGGAAGACAACCTGACCTCATGCTCCAGAAATATGATGGTCCTCCTATTGAAGGACTATGATGCACAAATGGACCAGCTTAATATAGAGATCCACCAAGTTAATGTGACTTTAAATTCATTCATATCACATCCTAGCTTTGAGGAATTTAACTCCATGCTTAGCAATGATCTTGATGCATTTAATAGACAAATTCTTATTACAAAAGACAAAAAGTTTGAAAGGGATAAAAGAGCATTTCTGAGTAATACTGCATACGTATGGGATAAACAACAGTTTAAAAGGGGTAACACTATACTCACATCCTCTACACAAACTAGGCACTCAGTATCAAACAGTGGTCACTCACTTTCGGATTCCTCCTCTTCACAGGTCTCATCTAGGAGCTCCAAAACCAAAGCCTGTCGTAAAAGATGTGCTAGAACACCTGGCAGCAATACAGATGAAAGGCAAAATAAAAAAAACAATTTTGGACAAAAAAGCATTGCCACTATGCACTTCAGAGGTGGTAGGTAATACTCCTGGTGGTGGGACACTATCTTCTTCTACTATGTTTCCTGATAATTCATCTGTTACAGGCACTTCAACTTCTGGAGATAGTCTGGGGGCTTCTGGTGGTGGAAATACCACCCCCTATCCCATTTTCACATCCACTTTGGCATCTGTAAGTACACGTGTCCCTTTAGAGTAATTCACGAACTAGACCCATGTCCTTCTTTTGATTCAGAAACAGGTTCAAAAGTTATCAATTTGTCCACTTACCCTCTTTCTACATTTGAAATCCAGGTCCTTTCGCTTGGTCTAAGTTTCTGCCCTACTAATAAGTTGGATACACACCCACCCGGAAGACCCATAATCTCGGGTGATATGAACTTAACTGAGAACGCGAGTAGATGGATTGATTCTTTTCTACTTCCCTTTGTGATTAGCTTATCCTTATATGTGAAGGATACTGTCAACTTCCTTCAGCTCATTGAGGAATTGCATGTCCCTTCGGGAGCATTGCTGGTCACGATCGACGTGGAAAGTCTTTACTGTTCTATATCGCACGATAGAGGTATTCAGGTTATACAAAATTTCTTTAGATCTAGTAATCAGCATTCTAAAGCTTTATTTGACCTGGTCATCCGGTTACTCGATTTTATACTCAGACACAATATTTTTGTTTTCAATGATTCCCACCTCCTCCAGGTGCAGGGAGTGGCTATGGGGACCTGTTGCGCTCCCTCATATGCCAACCTGTACCTGGGAGAGTGGGAACGTACATTTTTGTTATCTGATGTATCTTCAAAATATTCATCACACATCCTTACATGGATGAGGTACATTGATGATATTTTTTTAATCTGGGATTGCCTGGCCAATTTGTTACATCAATGCCTCAATGCGATGAACTCTAATGAATACAAGTTATTTTTCACTATGACTTATGATAAAAACAAGATTACATTCTTAGATGTTGAGGTTGAGGTGGACATTCAAGGGAATCTTAGGAGCAATTTGTTCAGGAAACCCACTGCAGGAAATACGATCCTGCAGGCCAAGAGCTTCAACCCTGAGCCTCTCGTAAAATCCATACCCTATTCACAGTATTTGCGCCTCCAACGTAATTGCTGTGATGACGAGAGTTTCAGGGTGGCAGCCTTGGACCTGAGGAAGCATCTTCTCTATAGAGGATATACTAAATTGTGCCTCCGGAAAGCATATAACCGAGTTGTTGTACAATTGAGGGCTCAGTTATTATTTAAAGCTCCTACTGACAACAACAGCAAAAAAAATGATGATTCTATTCGTATCATCACATCCTTTAATAGTCAGTACCCTAGTCTCAGGAAACATCTTAACAAATATTGGCACCTTTTGCTCGCGGACCCCAAGATAGCCAGATTTCTTCCACCTCACCCTCTGATAACCTTTAGGAGGGCTCCTTCTTTGCGTGACAGATTGGTTTCTAGCCAGTTCTCTCCGCTTGACACCTTAGTGGCTCCTATGGGCCCCCTCGGAACATTTCCCCATGGTGCCTGTAATTATTGTAAATACATTAGTGTTGATCCTTCTCCTAGGCTCCCTGACGGTCATTCTTATACCCCCAGAAGTTATGTTACCTGTCAGAACATGGGGGTTATTTACATTATGAATTGCCCATGTGGAGCCTTCTATGTGGGCAAGACCGTCCAGGAGTTTTGGAGGAGGATCTACGACCATGTGCATGCACCCGAAGTAGGTGATATCTACTCTAAATTTGGCCGGCATGTGGTACAGAACCATAAGTATCATGTCCCAGAGCTTAGGTTCTGGGCTTTTGCGCATGTACAGCTAAGTTTACGTGGGGGGGACTGGAACAAAATGGTCCTCCAGTGAATCGCACTGGATTTTTAATTTAAAAGCTAATATCCCGCCTGGGATTAATGAAATTTTGAGTTTTAGACCATTCTTGGATGGGTTTGCCTAGGGCAAAAATGAGAATCTTATGTAATTATTTAAGAGCATGGCTTTCATACCCATTTTTTTTCCCCCTCATTTACAAGAAAATGTTGTTGTTGATTGACCTCAGTATTTATGAATATATAAAAAATTTGTGTCAATTTTGAAAAATTTGGAATTTTAAATGTGAATTTTGTGCATGTCCAATACGCTTATTTAGACTGTTTGCTTGTTGACTTCGGTGTCTTGAACCGACAGGGGTGTGTGGGTTTTCTGCTCTCTCTTCATGGTGCTACCCCCTAGTGTGCCCAAGGGTTGATTCCCCCTTTCCCTGTTTGTTCCTGGCACGGAAAGCTCCCACACAGATTTTTGTCTGGAGTGGGGGTTGGCTCTTCCTTCCGGGCTCGTGACGGGCTTGTCCTGACCAATGCCTAGGGGCCGGAGTGCTCATTTTGTCCACTAGGGGGTGCTCCCCCTGTGGTACGGGGTGATCCATGTCGGCATCACAGCTCTTCTTTTGAGTAATCAGTTCCGGAAGTGAAGTCCTGATATTTTGTGCCTTTCCGGAAGCACCACAGGAACTGGAACTGGGTGATGGAAGAGGTGCGTGTCAGCATGACCTGCACGCCACACGCGGAGGTTGATGGCGCTGGCCATCCAGCCAAGCACCCTCCTGAAGTCCCTGGGAGGGTCTGTTTGTTTTGACCCTCCTATCAGGAGTTTGGGTGTAGTCCCTGGGGGGGATTAATAAGGGGTTCTTTGCTCATTCACTTTCAGCGCTGGCCGATAGAGCTACACATTTTGTATGGCTCTTGGATGCAACCGATGGAACATTGGATGACCATCATTTCAGATATTACTCAAGAAAATTTTTTATTGTTTCCTGATAGAACCCGTCTGGTGACCTAGAGTTTCCAGTGTAACATAATTGTTTTCCCTCTTTTTGTATTTGATCATTGCAGGTCTGTCAGTCCTTCTTGGTCTGCAATTTCTGACCTACAACACCAGCTCTATTCATTTTGTTTGGTCTTCTGACCTTCAGCTGAGCATTACTTTTAAACCATTCCAGTATTTCTGGGTTTGATGTTTGTCCTCCAATCATCGGTTGCTCCATTTGCCTCCTATTTTTTGCTGTGGTTCAATTTTGGACTGGTGTATGGGCTTGTTGAATTTCCCTTTTTCTCTGCTTTTTAACATTGGTGTTTGAGTGTACCTACTACTGACTTTTTTAAATACTTATCTTTGTAATTTGATCCAATTTAGACTCCCCCTTCCTCTTATGAATGATCAGGGCCTTGGGATCTCCCCCGGCGTGCCATTGTGGGCTGTGCGGTGTGGATCTGGGGGGCTCTTTCCCCATAACTCCTGTTGGGTTCATGTGTTTAATCACAGACACTGTAAGTCTTTCTATATTAGAGTTTTGTTATGCAAATATGTACTGACTATTTGAAAGAATATGGATATGTGTTTAGTATATAACACTAATTGTTCTTATTTTTCAATATTAGAGAGACATCATTGTTATATGATTGCTGCAAAATGATTACTGCGAATCCCCCCATTGTATCTTTTATATATATGCTGTATAAGTATCAATTTTTACCTATGTATAGGTTTTTTATGTGGATTATGAATAAAGTAAAATAACTTTTTTATACTCATCTTGACGCCCTATATTTGCAACTACTGCCTACACAGTCCTGTTCAATACACTGTTTCTTTTTTATGTTTACATGGAAAGTTTTCTGCCTTCTACATTTTTCTCTAAAACTTACTATATAAGTGAAGTCATTAAGGTGTTGTCAGAGAACCTCTGCTACCAGTTCCTAAAGCCTGTATGTGGCGCACGTAGCATTTGGGCGCGCATGCCGGCATTGGCGCCAAACAGCCCATTTAAGCGGACAGCACCCTGCAACCAGTGCTGTCCATTCTACAGTGTTAGTGTGTCCTGAGTGACCTGTTACCTGAGTATCTGGTCCTGTGACCCAACTTGTCCTTGACCTTGTTTGATCTCTGCCTGCACCGACCCCCAGCTTGCCAACGACAACTCTTCTGCCTGATCCCTGTGTACCTTTGCTGCCAGCCCATTGACAACCCTGCCTGTACATGATGACTCTTCTGCCTACACCTTCTGTACCGCATTGCCAGCTAGTTGCCGACCCAACCTGTACCACAACTCTACTACCTGCACGAGCCATTACTGGACTGCTCACACCACCAACAGTGAACCAGTCCAGTCCTCGTGCCTCCCTGTGCTCCCGAACTCCCTGTCTATCCTACAAGGGGTTCCCAAACCAGGGCCATAAGAGTGGTTACTTCCTGTATAAGACAGACTCCACCATCAGGTGCGTGACAGGTGCTTTGTGATTGGATTTGGCCCTTTCCATGCTTCCTGTAGTTTGTTCTGCTGTAGGAGTATAACATATACCTTCTGACCCATGTCATACTTTGCTCTCTGGCTCTGTGGTCATACCTGCAGTTTTGCTTGGTCTAGGTCTGTGCCATGTTCTTCCATACCATTCCAACCAGTACATCCACCACAGAGACTTTGAGGCCAGCAATCGTGTCTTCCCAAATCTCTCACATTAGGTCTATGGATCCTCTTACTCACCTTCCCTGTAGAAGTTCAAATGTGAAAAGCCTGTAGATTCCTGGGGTAACTCTCAGTAGGCAAACAGAAAATACTGTCCCCAGTCCCTTTCCTGCAACTTCACAAATGTCCTCAGCTTTTATTTCAAAGCCGTATTCCTCACACAGGCTGCTAATTTGTGATTAATAAGGATGAGCCATATGATACTCATCATCTGTTGTAAGGAACCATCCGGGGCCAAATTGGATTGCCTATGTGTGGGCACACATAGCGTGTGCACGCGTCCATGTGTATTTGTGCGCGCTTGTCTGTGTGCGAGCGTATGAGCCGGCATTGGGCCTAAAACGGCCATTTAAGCTGACAGCACCCTGCAACCGTTCTACAGCGTTCCTGTGTCCTGTGACCACTGCATTTATTCTGAAAGACTCTCCTGTACCTGTGACCCCGGCTTACCTTGGACTTTTTTGCTCTCTGCCTGCCATGACCCCCGTCCTGTCTACAACTACTCTTTTGCCTGCTCCCTTGTACCTCCGCTGCCCACACATTGCTGACCTTGTTTGTACCTGACTATCTGCCTGCTTGATCCATCTGTACCGCACTGCCAGCCTGTTACCAACCCGGACTGCACCGCCACTCTTCTGCCTGCAAGAGCTTCAGTGGACCTTTACCTTTACTACCAGTGATCAAGTCCAGCCCTCGTGCCCCCCTGTGCTCCAGAACTCCCTGTCCACACTACCAGGGGTTCTCAAACCAGGGCCGTAAGAGAGGATGTCCCCTGCATAAGTCAGACTCGTCCACCAGGTACATGACATCTGTATTTTCCACAAGAGAACCTACATCAGATAAAAAACTGTGGGCCCTGAACACTATGAAGCTCTGCAGGTAACCTCACTCTGATATATATTCCCTGCAGAACATCAGAGATCCTAAAATACCTGAGGGAGGACAGTGCCCCAACCTCTAGGTACCAGATAGCATAGTTTACTGCTCTCAACATAAAAAATGTCCTACACTGTCGGGGATGGCTAGTGTCTTCCACCCACATAAAGGTTTACAAATTACAGGCAAAGATTGCAATGGAGCCCTATGAGCATGGCCTGCCTTGCCAACCTGCTAGAATGTAACATAGAACTGACAACAGTTGACTATGTTGGTTAGACAAGAAAAAAATTCTTCATCACTCAGGCCTCACTCAGGACTTGGCCTTAGTGATTTCAAAATGACATGCTAAGGGAATTTTTTGTGCCCCCTTCAACAAGTGACTCATAAATTGGTCAAGTGTAATTTAGCTGAATTTCGACCATTTTGGCTCTCAGTGGCAGATCAACCTTGTACAGCTTTCTATTGTCCCTGTAAAGGGTTTTTTTACCCTCCCACCGTTGGAAAGCTGGAAGATAGGCTTCTGAGCTATTTCTGACTTGGGTCAATTAGCAGTGCTCACTCAAAGGCAGCACTACAAGTCCCAGTGAGCTGCCCCATGGTGAACAAGCACAGCGGCTGAGGCTTGGAAAAGGCTATGCCTACTTGGTCAGAGCAAGGAAAGGTGTTATGGGTACCATGCTCTTGCTCTGCAACCAGAGCCTGTGCCTTGGAAGTCTTTGAAGCACTATATGTAAGGTGAATCAGATTCCCAGCACCAGGAAACCTGCGGACCTATACCCGTGCTCATACGTATTACACACATGCTCATAGTTCTAAGCGAAGGGGCAATGTTAGATGTTCCATTCCGTTACACACACACATGCACGTGCCACTTGGCACACAGTGGTCTATTTAAACTGGTCTGTCACTATGAGAAGTTGCTGAATGCTCTTTAGCTTGTTCCTGAGACCTAAACTACTACACTTGCTTACCCTTGTATGACCCAGATGTATTGCCGGTGTTAGCAATAATAGAAGTCCAGCAGTTTGTGAATAAGCACAAGCCTGAGTCTACCAAAGTGGAGACAGAAATAGCAGATTCATAAATAAACAACCGGGTGTTTTGACAACCACATGGCTTTCCCGAGTAGTTGGAAAGGAGGGAAATCATCAACAGCAACCCCTGCTATGCCTGTGAGTCAAGGCTGCCAGCAACTAGCACCTGGAGCTCAGGAAACACATGCATTCCACCAATGCTACACTTGTGGCAAGCCTGGACACCTCAGTAACACCTAACCCTACCAGTAGAAGCAGCAGAAGCAAAACTTCACCTGCGTAGTCAGCCAGCTAGCACCTATTTTTCTGTGCTATTCTTCAGTGGAAAAGCAAGGGTCAACCACAACAGCCTGCTGCCTGTCATCATGAGCAAATAACCATAATGGGCTTTCGAAACACCAGTAAAGAAGACATACTCATTTACTCTGAACTAAAAAGACATCATCCAATAGATATTCCTTATTATCAGCAGAGTTGCGAAAAGTCCACTCAATGTACCCTGTGCATTGGTTTTCAACACTTCAGAGGTAGGGAGTAGGATGAGAGAGGTTGAAGTCTCTGGTGAGATTGCCATGGCAGTGCTGCTAGGCGCAGATCTGGAAACTCTTTTCTCATACTATATACTTTCTGATGACACCAAGGATTTTCTAATTTCTGAACCTTCTGGACATACCAAGATACTGTGTAAAAAGGTCGGTGTGAAATGTGGACAACCTGGGCATTGACAGAGAGAGGGAAGTGACTTGGAGATGCACAGTAGTCCTAGGAAAGGAAACTGTGACATAGTAACCACCTTGCATATACAGTTCCCAATTCATGTATGTCTGATGTAAAAATGTAGTTGTTAAATTTTATGACAATGTATTGCCGGTGTTAGCAATAATAGTATCACGTACCTGGCAAAGACTGGAACGTTGTGGAGGCCTCTCTCGCACCTCCTGCCCAACACTCCTGAAAGTGGAAACAGAGCGTATGAAGGCAGGGAGTGACATGAGTCCTGGAGTAGCTGGTTGGTAATGTCCGCTTCTAAGTGGGTAGAGCTGAAAGTCGCAGTCCTCAGGACAGGATGCTGAAGCAGCTGGGTACCAGAGCAGAATAGGGAAGCAGAGGCAGGCAGTAGTTAGCAGTAGCTGGGCAGCATGGGACCAAATCGACAAACACAGAAAGATTAGGAGGAAGGCCAAGGTCAGTACCAGTTGGGCAAAACAGTACAGAATCAGCAGTCAAAGACAAGTCTAGTAAAGAGGAATAATTAGATGAACAAGTTGAGGAAGGAACAGAGGTGAAGTCCATAGGAAATCTGGGTCATACAAGGGTAAGCAAGTGTAGTAGTTTAGGTCTCAGGAACAAGCTAAAGAGCATTCAGCAACTTCTCATAGTGACAGACCAGTTTAAATAGACCACTGTGTGCCAAGTGGCACGTGCATGTGTGTGTGTAACGGAATGGAACATCTAACATCTGCCTTGCTTGGCACACACTCATCAGATCATCTTTACTCATTCTCTTGTACTCTTCCTAAACAAGGCATGATTGCAAAATAAAAGGATAATAAAACAAGGGCAGGGAGCATAGGTGTGCACAGCCTATTGCATTAGGGTGTGCACCCCAAAGCTCAAACACATGCCTTTTTCTGCAGCCTCAGCTGCACTAGACAGTGAATGAATGAGACGTGCTCTGTGCTAAGCGGCTGGTAAATTATATGTTTATTAGCCCCTTCCCCCACTCTCCTCCATTTTGAAACATCCCCCACAGCAGCCAGGGGGAGAGGAAAAGGAGGGAAGCCAGCAGGACTGTGGGGGCGTAGCATGGGGAGAAACCCAGGCAATAGAGAGATCGGCACCACATGCAGTGATTAGGGTGTGCCCAGGCACACCTGGCACCCCCCCTGCACGTGCCTATGGTGGGAAGGGAATGTTGATATTTGTCTCTGTATATAAAATAAAATATTGTGCACTGGATTAATTGTAATCACTGCTTCCACAGAGGTTACAGTCACTTAGTGCAGGGTTAGTTTATTTAACTCATGTATATATGCTCTAAGTAGAACACTTCCAAAAAGCTGCCAACCAGACGTGCCACAAATGCTCTAGAAAAAATTATCCCAACAAGCTATCAACCAAATGTGACATTAAGGAGGTAATTTACTATAGCACGAATATGTGATCGCGTGGTCCATGAAAATAGCGCCAAATTAAGACTTCAACTGGACGGACATGCAAATGGAAAATTGCGCTATTGCCGGCGAACATGCCTGTCAAATCGGCATATGCAACAATAAATGAAGTCGATGGGGCTCGAACCTGCAAAATCCAAAGTCCTCACTGAAGGCTTGTATGCAAGTTATTTGCCATAAAAAGTGTATGGAGACCTGGGGGACATGTATCAAATGAAAAAAAAAAAAAAAGTTTTAAAACGATCGTTTTTAAAGGAGTAGTGATTTTAACGATGCTTGAAGTGAAACAATAAAAATGAAGAATTCCTTTAAATATTGTGCCTGGGGGGTCCCTTTAGTCTGCCTGTAAAGTGGCGCATCTGTGCAATGCATAGAACATGCCACAGCAATAATGACATTTCTAAAGGAAAAAATGTAATTTAAGCTTGCTCACGGCTGTAATGTATTGCCCGGCAATATAGATAAAAAAAAAATTAAAGAACGGGCAAAATTAAAATAAATTGACGTGGGGTCCCCCCAAAATCCATACCAGACCCTTATCTGAGCATTAAGCCTGAAGGTCAAGAGAAGGGGGGGCGAGCGCCCCCCTCCTGAATCGTACCAGGCCACATGCCCTCAACATGGGGAGGGTGCTTTGGGGTCCCCAGATCCTGGCCCCCCTATGTGAATGAGTATGGGGTACATCGTACCCCTACCCATTCACCAATAAAAGTAGTGTAATGTCACAAAAGACAGTAGCCAGTTTTTGACAAGTCCTTTATTAAAGATGTCTTCATCTTTCCCCGCTTCTTCCTCAGGTCCTCCTCCATCTTCTCCTTCCCCGATTCTTCCTCTGATATTCTCTTTCTTCCTCCAGTCTTCCAATGGCTTCTTCTTTCCCACTTCATTCTCTGATCTTTTCCTTCTCCCTCCTTCACTGCTCCCGCCGCCGACCCACTAAAGATTAAAAAAATTAACCTCCTCCGATGCTGCAATGGGGCGGATGATGTCATTCAGAGACCCCGCCCCTTGTGTCTTCACCACCCGGGGCATGATGGGTCTGTGATGTCACAAGGGGTGGGGTCTCCGGATGACATCATGCGGTGGCCATGCCCCATATTTATATATGAAATGTGCGCTATGGAAGCAGACAGATCGGCGAGCCGCAAGGACAGAGGAGGTCGTTTTTGTATGTTCAGCGAGTCAGTGGCGGGAGAGGCGGTGGAGGAAGAAGAAGACCAGAAGAAGAAGCGGGGAAGAAGAAGCCAGAGGCAGACCTAAGGAAAAAGGAGAAGACCAAAGGAAGAAGCGGGGAAGGAGAAGATGGAGTGAAACTGGAGGAAGGAGTAAGAAGCTGGGAAAGAAGACATTTTAATAAAGGACTTCTCAAAAACTGGCTATTGTCTTTTGTCAAATTACATTACTTTGTTTGGTGATTGGGTAGGGGTACAATTTACCCCATACTCATTCACATGGGGGGGCTGGGATCTGGGGGATCATATTCCGATAAGCACCCCATCCACAGACCCCGGCAACCACCGGCGAGGGTTGTCGGGAAGAGGCCCTTGTCCCCATCAACATGGGGAAAAGGTGCTTTGGTGGGACCCCAAAGTGCCCTCCCCATGTTGAGGGCATGTGGCCTGGTATGGTTCAGGAGGCGGGAGTTTGTTCATTCCCCCTCCTTTCCTGACCTGCCGGGCTGCATGCTCAGATAATGGTCTGGTATGTATTTTGGGAGGACCCAAATTTTTTTTATAATTTTGGCATGGGACCCAAAGGGCCTGGTATGGACTGGAAGGGGGGACTGCTTGCCATTTTTTTGTCTGGATTTTTGAATAGCTAGATTTTTGGAATTCCATGCCATAATATTATTGTATACTTGCATACCATTGCATGCATGTGAAGAGTTAAAATTATAGAATAAACCAAACTGATGTGCATTGGCTAATTATGCTGCTGTGTACAATGTAAGTTTATAGGAGGTGATACCATCGGTGGGATTAAAACCCATGGCTTGAACCTTTGAAGGTAGCAGGGCATACCACTACGCTACTGGAGCTGAGCACAATCATATATAGAAAATACCATTATTAATGTTTGATTCTTTTCATTCTATACAATAATGTTTTGCATTTGTGGCATTACTATTATGGTAACAACCATGCTCATGTGGCATTGGCTATTATCAGCATATTCTGCTGATTAAGATGTAAGCTTTGAGGTTTTTATTTTCACAGTATATAGCTAGTTGCTCTGCATCCCCTTTAACTTACACAGCCCCCTGCACCTCTGCATCCCTTTTACATTACACAACCCCAGGCACCTCTGGACCCCTTTACATTACACAGCCACCTGCTCCTCTGCATTCCCTTTACATTGCACAGCCCCTGCACCTCTGCATCCCCTTTACATTACACAACCCCCTGCACCTCTGCATCCCCTTTACATTACACAACCCCCCGCACCTCTGCATCCCCTTTACATTGCACAACCCCCTGCACCTCTGGACTCCTTTACATTACACAACTCCCTGCTCCTCTGGACTCCTTTACATTACACAACCCACCTGCTCCTCTGGACTCCTTTACATTACACAACCCACTGCTCCTCTGCATTCGCTTTATATTACACAGCTCCCTGCACCTCTGCATCCCCTTTACATTACACAACCCCCTGCACCTTTGGACCCCTTTACATCACAGAGCCCCTGCACCTCTGAACCCCTTTGCATTACACAGCCCCCTGCACCTC
>BLSH010418800.1:74428-88858 GCA_018402905.1 Glandirana rugosa
TGAGTTTTGGGTCTATCTTAGTACTTCCTTAAAGTTAGGAAAATACTCAGAGAGATGTTCCCTTTATGTTTAAGGACTTCAGCTACATTAAAGGGGCTCTCTAGAGCGATCCTATGTTCCTGGGAAATTTGGGGGAGAGGAAGGTCTTTCAGGAATTCCTCTATATTATGCTTCTGATTAGTATTTGTATTTCCCTTGTAGAGAGACTCATAAAAGGATTGAAATTCCTTCATGATTCTATCTGGGTTTTGAGTGAGGTCTCCTGTTCTAGTACGTATTTTCGGAAAGTGTTTTGGGCGGTGTTTGGGAGAGAGGGTTCGGGCCAGTCTGGAGCCTATTCTATCTTTTTGCATGTAAAATTTTGCCGCCGACCATCTGAGATATTTCTCGGCACTGGTCGTTAATGCTAGATTGAGGGCCGTTTTAGCTGCATCTAGTTGTGCTAGTGTTTCGGTGGTTTGCGTACGCTTGTGTATTTTGCTAGCCTGGTGGAAACTAAGCGTTAAGGCTTGGATATCAGCTCCATGTTCTCTTTTTAATTTTGAGGCGAGCTGGATTAAGTGTCCTCTTATGACCGTTTTAAAGGCGGCCCATAGGGTGGTAGGGGAGATTGAGTCTGAGTCGTTCAACTTGAAATAATCTACCATGAGCTTAGTGAGTAGGTCACAATGTACCGGGTTGTTAAGGAGTGCCTCGTTCAGTCGCCATTTAAAGGTTCTTGTGGTGGAGTGAACGAGCTTGAGTTTTAAAGACACGATAGCGTGATCTGAAAGTGGGGATGCTAGTATGGTCGAAGATACTGCTTTACTGGCTGCCTTAGCTTGGATAAATATGTGATCGATTCGTGAATAGGTTCTATGTGGTATGGAGTAGTGCGTGTAATCTTTGGCGTGAGGGTTCAATTCCCGCCAGATATCTATCAGGCCCAGGGAATTCAATTTTTGTGCTATGTGAAGGCTATGTCTGGGTGGCCTCCTCTGTGTAGGTCGTAAGGTGTTAGATTTGTCCAGAGACTGATCTAGAGGTGTATTCGTGTCCCCTCCCATTATGACTGTGCCTTTCAAATGAGGGGTTAGGTGAGTCATCATATTTTTAAAGAAGCTGCCTTGACCTGAGTTTGGAGCATAATACGAGATTAGGGTATAAATTGCCCCATTAAGGTTGCCATTAACTAAAATGTACCTGCCTTCGGTATCCTCTATTACTTCAGAGGGGGAGAACTTTAATCTTTTGGAGATGCATATCGCTACGCCTTTCGTTTTGGTACGTGCATTAGAAAAAAATAAATGAGGGAAAGTTTTATGAATGAATTTAGGTTTGTACGATGAAGGAAAGTGGGTCTCCTGTAGGAGTAGTATGTCTGTATTGGATTTATGATAAGTTTGGAACATTTTCCTCCTCTTAGTAGGAGAGTTGATACCTTGTACGTTATGTGTCTTAACGTCCAGCAATGTGGACCCCATGAGGTCACTATTCATTTCTGGAGGCTGAGAAGAAACGAGTAAAGAGGAGGGACTTACCCCTGCTGAGAGTGCAGTATATCAGCTCGATGCTTCTAGTGTGGTTGAAGTATCTCGGTTTGGCTGCGATAGGTGTTGAAATTGTCTGGAGGCTCGCTGGAACTCGAAAGGAAATGGAGATAGGGTGGAGAATAGAGAGGGGAGAGTTGAGTGAAGAAGTGGGAAGAAAAACAATGTTTAGTACAATACATAACAGTAGCTTAAAGTGTTTACGACCCTTTCTGGAGGGGGACCCGCCTACCTCCAGGAAGAGTGCAGAAAGCCGTAAGGGCCTTACAGCTTTCGAGAGAAACTGCATCTGAGAGGAAACACAAGTGACCCTCAGAGGCATGGAATGGCACATGGGCTTCACCAACCTCGCCCAGCCCTTAGAGGACTAACAAATTTAAAGACAGTCCTTTAGTGTCATTTAGTCAGTTGTCGAAGACTTTCTGGGTAATGGTCAGGACTGAGTTGAGAGCTGCAGCATCAGGGTGTCTCCGTGTCCAAACAGGACAGTTGGCACCCCGATGCCAATGAGGGCAAAAGAAAACTTGAACGATAGTCCAACATAAACTGTTCTTGAACTTTCTTTGTGTTGGAAAAATAATTAACTAGATTTGAAGTTCAGACTTGAAATGTAACAAACCCTTTAGAGGCGTCCATGTCTGGGGACGGAGAAGGGCATCAGCCAAGATAAAGGGGAGTTGGCAAGAATCATGAGAAAGTTTCAGGGGGGCATGGTTTCTTTGGATCTCTTCGATTGTTGCTTCTGCCAGGCCGGCGTGAGTGGACTTTGAGGAGAGGGTCTTTTTGTTGAAGGGTGACCTTTTCCAGAGGGAGCGGAAGTGGGTTCTTGTGAGATCAGTCCTAGGTGGAGTAGAAGCTTCTCGCCTTCTGGAATCGTAGAGAATCCGTATGCTTTATTTTTATAGGAGAAATTAAGCCTGAGGGGAAAGGACCAGTGATATGTTATGTCTTTTTGAGCCAAAATTTGAGAGAGGGGTTTCAGGGCCCTCCTTTTTTGAATTGTGTAGGGGGAAATGTCCGAGAACAGCTGGATTTTGTGGCCCAGAAGTTGTAGGTTATCCTTAGAGCGGGCTATTTTCATAACCTCTTCTTTTACTGAATAGTAATGAGGCTTGACAATGATGTCTCGTGGGAGACCATCACTCCTGGGGGGTTGTAGGGCTCTGTGAGCTCTGTCCATTTCTAGGCGGTGTGCTGGAATATCAGGGATTAGATCTTTAAGCAATGTTGCTACTGCAGAGCTAATGTCTTTAATTGACTCTGGAAGCCCTCTGATCCTGAAATTTAGACGCCTCGAGCGGTTTTCTAGGTCGTCGATTTTGGATATAGCTGCCTCCAGGTGATCTTGGAGCTCCTGAATTCTATCAGAATTTTGATTAATCCTGGCTATAGCTTGTTCAGACTTAGTTTCTATGGCTTCCATTCTGCTGCCTATTAGTTGAAGGTCAGCTTGAATTGCTGCTGTGATTTGGGCTGCATTTTGGGCTAGGCCTTTTGTCAGCATGTCTGAAAAGGCAGTCATTAGGGAAGGGAGATCCATGGGTATAGGGGAGGCCGGTTGCAGCCTCTGTATGTGAATGTCCGGGGTAGACAGTACATCGCTTAGGGGGGAGTAATTGTGCTGGCCCATAGATCTCCTTAAAAGAGATTCCGTGGATGCGGGAGAGATTTCCCCTTGTTGTGATATCAGCCTCCTACCTTCTGGGGATGTGTCACCGGCGGGCAGGTTGATCCTTGAGCTCTCCCCATTCGTGTCCATCTCCTCTCCATTCTCCCTCAGCAGGCCGCATGGAGATGCAGACGCCGCCGCCATCTTGGAGGGATCAGGCTGAGACGCGGCTTCACTGAGAATGCGGGTGAGGTCCCTCCTTGCCGTCCCCGAGGACATCTGTGTGTGGCTGGGGTATTGCTCTGTCCCCCGGTCCCGTCTGATGTTGTCTGCGGGGCTCCGAACTGCTGCTAACGGGCTGGGCGAGGAGCGGTGGAGCGGAGTCTCGGAGCTAAGCGGCCATCTTAGCCGAGTCCGCGCATGCGCCTCTAAAGGACAGTTTTTGATGAGGTAGGTTATAGAACAGGGATATCCCTTTCCCTTTGGGGGTAGAAGCAGTAAAAAATTCCCAAGCTTCCTTATGGAGATAGATGATGGGTGTTTTTAGGGACTTGAGGAAATGTGAGATTTGATTATAGGGGTAGTATTCTGATTCTGGAAGAGCAAACTGTAGAACAAGGTCTCTAAAGGGTTTTAGTTTGTCTTTGTTGTAAAGTTGGGAGATATGGGTGAGTCCCCGTGTGACCCACTTTGAGAGGTTTAAGTTGGGTATTAATTCTGATATAGTTCCTATGGGAATAGGGATTTCCTTCATTTGACATGAGGGGGCCTTCAATCCTTGGAGTCGTCTCCATGCAGATATTGAGGCTTGTAGGGTTAATGGGAGTCGGTGTATGGGGTGAGGTTTCCATGTGTCCGACAGTAAGAAGGTTATGAGATTTTTTGATGGAATCATCTCCTGTTCTACAGCCCTCCACGGAGTGGGGTCAGATTGGTTAAACCATGAGCGGAGCTGAGTAAGTAGTGATGCATGGTAGTAGTCTCCGATCTCAGTGTACCCCATCCCTCCTGCTGTTCTATTTTTAAGTAATATAGCCTTGGCGCATCTGGGGCGTTTGGATAGCCATACGTATTTTTTCAGGAGGCTGTCTAATGCCTTCAGGTAATTTGATTTGAGTGGTATAGGCAGTGTGCGGAACAAGTATAGTATCTGTGGTAGTATTAGCATCTTGAATGATGCCAACCGCCCTATCCATGATAGTTCTGATTTTGCATATTTATCCAGTTCTTTAGTTATTTTGTCAATTAGAGGAGGGAAATTAGCTTATGTTAGCTTGGAGGGGTCATCTGTAATTTGAATGCCTAAGTAGGGGACCTTGTGCTTTGCCCAGGAGTACGGGAATGAAGATTTGAGTTTTAGTTGGAGCCGTGGAGGTATTTCTATACCCAATATCGGTGATTTGGCACAGTTAACTTTATAATATGAGACATGACTGAACTCTTCTAGGGTATTGTGGACGTGGGGTAGAGAGGTTTCCGGAGCAGAAATGAAGAGGATGATATCATCCGCAAATAGGTTTATATGATGGGGAGATGTGTTGTTTACGTTTATGCCAGTTATAAATGGGTGGGACCTGATACGTTCTGCGAGAGGTTCGATGAGAAGGTTAAATACAGATGGGGACAAGGGGCACCCCTGTCTCGTCCCGTTAGTGATGTTGAAACATTTGGATAAGGCACTGGAAGTGAACACCTGAGCACATGGGGAAGAGTAAAGTGCCAGGATGGCCCGCAAAATGTTTCCCCTGAAACCATATTTGGTCAGCACCTGTGCCATGTATCCCCAATGGATCCTGTCGAACGCCTTCTCCGCATCCAAAGAAAGGAGCAGAGAAGGCGTCCGACAGGTCCGTACATGCTGGACCACATCTATGACCCTCCTGGCAGCATCAGAGGGCTGTCTACCTGGTGTGAAACCAGATTGATCTGGGTTGATGAGCCCAGGAAGGATGGTCGTGAGTCTATGTGCGAGTATCTTTGCGTATAATTTTACGTCCGAATTAAGTAATGAGGCCTATAACTAGAGGGTATGCCAGGATCCTTACCTGGTTTTGGGATAGTGATGATTTAAGCGTTAAGCATCTCTGATGGGAAGAATTCTGAATTTATAGCTTGGGAAAATGTGTCCACTAGTCTAGGGGCCAGTGTTGTTCGGAATGACTTGTAGTATTCGTTGGGGAGCCCATCAGGGCCTGGGGATTTACCCTGGGGGAGAGTAGCAATTACTTTTAAGATTTCTGATACTTCTATAGGTGAATTCAATTTTTCCAATTGGGACTCTGATATAACAGGTAGATTAATAGTGTTGAGAAATGTTTGTATTAGTTTGTTGGAGGGTTGGGTAGTGTCCGGGTCTTCTTTTAGATTATACAGAGTTGAATAGAATTTTGCTAATTCTTCAGCAATGGAGTCTGGGTCTAATATTTTAGATTGGTTTTTTGAGTTGTTTAGATATGGTATCCTGGCTTGGATATATTTCTCCTTTAATTTTGCAGCCAGTAATTTGCCTGCTCGATTATTGGAGGAGTAATGGGAGAGCTTGAGTCTATCAACATATTTGCTGTATTGATCTAGGAGTAAAGTCCTAAGGTCTGTTCGTAGCGTTGTTAGTTTGTTTGCCAGGTCAGTGCTTGGGTGGGACATGTTTTGGAGTTCTAGAGTTTTAATTTCCATGAGAATGGCTTCTAGTTTTTGCTCTCGGAGCTTTTTATCTCTGGCACTCATTTGCAGGAGAATACCCCTAATGAAGGCCTTGTGGGCGCACCACAGTGTGCACGGATTGGCCACTGATCCCTGATTGTTAGCAAAGAAATCTTTAAGATGATCATCGATCATGTTTGTGTATTCCGGGGATTGCAATATACGCGTGTTAGCACGCCACCTTAAGGCTCGGTTCAAGGTGTTCCCCTCCGCCACCACTATGGAGACAGGAGTATGGTCAGACCATGAGATGTCGTGGATGGCCGAGGAGGACACCTTAGTCAAAACATTTCTATCAAAAATAAACATATCAATACGTGAGTATGTATTATGTCTGGAGGAATGAAACGTAAAGTCTCTCATGCCCGGATGTTGACACCTCCAAACATCATACACTCCTTCTCTATGTAACAAATGCTGCATTGTAGGGGGTGGTCTGTGTGTTTTTGCTGAGGAGTCCAATTCAAAATCATTGGTGATGTTGAAGTCGCCACATAGGATTAGACTTCCTTCTTTTACTTTGTTCACTCTTTTGAACATAGCCCTCAAAAAACTCAGTTGGCGTTTGTTAGGTGCATACAAGTTGACTATCGTGAATGTTCTGTTATTAAAGGCACCAATTAGAATCAGATATCTACCAGCTTTGTCTGTAATAATGTCTTTCAGTTGGAAGGACACAACACACCATAGTTCCTGCGCTTGGAAGTATCGACCGATGGTGAAGGCCTGACCAGAGATGCAATCCTTTGATAGTCAATCACTCTATTTATGCACTATATGATCTTGCTGCCCTCCTCAGGACCATGGGAATCCAATAAAAACTAGAGAAAAATACAAGAAAGAGAGGGGCGCACCGACCTAGTGCAATACCATAAAACCATTTATTAAGGTTAAAATTCAACATAAAATATACTCACAAGCGGAGCAGTATCAAAGGCATATATCGTATACAGAGACTTCAGTCTATCTCCACCACAGCTGGGGAGGATCCAGATGGCATCAAATGCAAGGCTAACGCGTTTCCAGGGCGAACCCTCTTCTTCAGAGCCTCTGAAGAAGAGGGTTCGCCCTGGAAACGTGTTAGCCTTGCATTTGATGCCATCTGGATCCTCCCCAGCTGTGGTGGAGATAGACTGAAGTCTCTGTATACGATATATGCCTTTGATACTGCTCCGCTTGTGAGTATATTTTATGTTGAATTTTAACCTTAATAAATGGTTTTATGGTATTGCACTAGGTCGGTGCGCCCCTCTCTTTCTTGTATTTTTCTCTAGTTTTCAGTTGGAAGGAGACAGTGTTTTTAATTGCAATGAGAACTCCTGCAGTTTTCTTTGATGCAGAGGCTTGGAATATGTGAGGGAAGTTGCGGTGTTGACATTTGGGCGGATTTGAGCAGAGGAAGTGTGTCTCTTGGACGCACAAGACGTCCGCTTGAAGCTTGATGGCCTCTTTCCAGAGTGATGACCTTTTGGTCGGATGGTTCAAGCCATTGGCATTAATTGAAAGCACTTTAAGAGCCATGGGGACATAGTGGGGTATCCGAAAATCCGTTAGCCCATGGAAGAATAGCACTCACCTCCTTCCAAGTAGGCCAGTTCTCATCCGCCTGATATGGAGCATATTGGAGTAGTCCAAGATTCCAGATCGTCCATTGCAGTGGGACATTTTCAGATATATGTGGCGTATAGGAGAGAAAGAAACAGGAACATAAGAAACAGTTAATGCAACATGTATGTAAAAAACAAGGAGCCATTATGGATCCGAAGGCAGACATACTGCTCAGCGAAGAAGGGGGGGGGGGGAGAGGATGACGCAAATGCTGATTTCCACAGCACTGAACATAGTTGCTTAGACATGTGAGAATATCAGGCCCGAGGTGGTGGAGTTGGATGTTTTTTGTTTGGCTTTTTACGTGTCACCACTTGCCAGTCATCTTGGGAGTTTATTTTAGTGGGAGGTGTTGGGTCAGCAGTGGGCTGTTCTGGAAGTATTTTCCATTTTCGTAGCAGGTCAAGCCCTTGCTCCAATGAGGAGATTATGGTGTTTCCCCCCTCCCTTGTGACAGTCAATTCGGAGGGGTATCCCCATCTATAGACTATGTTATGGTTACGCAAGGCCTTAGTGATAGTCACCAGGTCTCTACGTTTTTTCATTGTGTACTGCGAGAGGTCTGCGTAGAGTTGAATGGTGGAATACTCCTCCTTAGGGCATAGGGTTTTGCGAAAGGCTGCCATAAAGTTCTCCTTGACATGGAAGAAGTGGACCCTCATGAGCACGTCACGGGGAATGTTATCTGGTAGGAAGGAGGGTTTTGGTAGTCGGTGAATCCTATCTATGACCAGTTCTGATTTGGGCAACTCTGGCATATACTCGTGCATTAGGTCTTTAGCATATTGTAGGAGTTGGCTTGGTTGGACAGACTCTGGGAGCCCCCTGATTTTGATGTTATTCCTTCGAGATCTGTCTTCAAGGTCAGCGAACTTCGACCTCAGCCATGCCACCTTGTCAGTCTGGTCATTATGGGAGTCCACTAATGAGTTGTAAGATGTTGCATATTCTCCCATTTTTTTTTCGACATGATCTACCCTTCCCCCCAGCTCTTGAATTTCCCCTTTGAAGTTCCTCATACAATCCATCATATCAGCATGTAGTGAACTGCGGAGGGAGACTAGCATGTCTTTCAATGTGGTGTCTGAGGTGGGTTGGTTGGAGGTGGGAAAAGTATTGATGGTGTCGCTTAATTCTCTGGTGTCTTCTAATGAGTCCTGGTGCGGACTTGTCTTGTTATGGGATAGGTCCTCTGACAATCTAGGTCTGGATTTTGCCGGACTGCGAGTTGTCGGTGTTGATGCTTCCGGAGAGCGGCGTTCAGAGCTTCCTTGGGAAGCAGGACTAGGCGCCGTGGAAGCACAGCCAGGTGAAGAGGATGGAGATTTACCCCCCATGACTTCCTGGTGAGGGCCCCTTACGTTTGGGGTAAAAAAGTCTTTCAACTTTTTGGGTTGTGTGGAGTCTTTCCTTTTACGCGTCATATCCAGATACTATGTGCGCAGTTGTTGTTCGTGCTACAGTGGTAATCCCCTTGGGCGGTGATTTGTTCAGTGCTGTGTTGGATGTTGGTTTAGTGATTCATCAGGCTGTGTGATGAGTCCTAGGTTCTGTGTTTGATCATCAATAGGCCGGGTCAGTGGTGCTTGGTTGCTGCATCTTTGAGTTCCTTCCTTCGCAAGGATGGAAGGGGTTACTATATTGGGCCGGCCTGGGAGTAGCAATATGGCCGCCGCCTGGAGCTTTAGTAGGCCGCACTGGATCCCCGGTCTCGCCTAGCGATGATCGCCCAGGCGGACCGCGGACCTCTGTTGGCTGGGAGATCTTCTGAGGCGATATTGGATCTAGATGTTCCCCGCAAGACCTGCCTTACTTGGTATATGGCAGGGTAAGGATGGTATACTACAGGTAGGGTATCCGTCAGCGTGTGGGACTCAAGCTGGTGTTAGTGCTGGGGCGCCCTGTTTTAGCTGTGGTTGCCCTGTGGCGGTAGATGTAGCTTGAGGGGCAGCACGGGGGTCCCAGATGTAGACTCCTTAGCGAGTTGTTTTCTTACCGGATCTCCGCGGTCTCTGGTGAGCCGACTGCCAGGATAGGGCCTTCAAGATGGCGCCGACCTCCTTGTCCCGCGCCTCGTGCAGCTTGCTATTAGCGAGACCCGGTTGTGTACGGCGGGTTCTCTCGAGAGTGGGCTCGGTCTGTCCTTATAGGTGATGGTGGTAGCTCGGTGGTGTTTTGTCCAGATGCCCTTAGGTTAATGCAGCAGGGCTCCGGAGCTATGAAGAGACACGTCTTCCCTCGCTGCCATCCAGCCACGCCCCCCACATTACTATGTTTTGACCTGCAGATACCATCTTTCAACCATCTGCCACATTTGATGTCTGCTGTATCTGCTATTTGCAATAAATCTATGCTTATGGAAGAATCAGTGTCTGCTGAGTTCAAGCTATCTGATAAAGACTGTCCGCGGTGATTATATCTGCTTATACAGGCCAGGCATAGAGGTCTCAGCAAGGGATGAGTCACTGTTACAACAGTTGGAGTCAGAATAGTCAAAACATGTGGTAGAATTCCTACAGCCTGCTGTGTAGATGTGTATGTTTAATCTGCAATCAAGCTCAGTGCCATCTGCCATCTTGTGAAAACACATGGTCGCACAAGCTTACAGCATTTCATCAGTGAATGTTGAAACCTGTTTCTCTGCATTGAACTGTGTTATCCCACCTGCCTAAGCTGCTGTTCATGTTCTTAAAGAGACCGTAATTATTTTTTGAAAAAATTAAAAAATATCTAGACAAGCCTCCAAACATTCTTTTATTGCTGAATCTACACAGATACATCATGCCTCTGACCAAATAGATGTACAGGGAGCAGATTCTGTAGGTATCGCAGAGCAAACGCACAATAATGCCAACACAGAAAATCAGAGAAAACTATGAAACCACTAGAGATGAGTTCTCCAGCAATCTGTCAGAACTGTGAGACAAAACTACTCACTGCATGTCAGTCTTGCCACACTGCAATCAACAAGCTGAATTAAGAAATTCTACAGATCGTCTATCTGCAGCGTATGAGCGCTACCAGTGGCTGTCTGCAAAATACACAGCTTTCTTAAAGGACTCTAATATAGAGGCTCTTTAGCAGAACTGACTAAGACTGATGAACTAAACCAACAAAGAGATCTCTTAGTGCAAGATGCCAAGGGTAAGGCGGAACTCCGCATTACTAAACTGCAGGAGACCAGATCTCATAAATCTACATCTACTAAGCTCACAACACGTTCTTCTAGATCTTCTCACTCTAGAAGCTCAACATTAAATGACAAGCTAATAGAGGCCTGTGCAAGTCTAGAAGCAAATAAAGTGGAAGGAAGCTGAGATAGAAGCTCAGAACAAAACTCTACAAGCAGAGATGACAACTCGCCAAGCTGAGATAGAAGCTCAGGGCAAAGCTTGCCAAGCAGAGAAAGAAGCTCAGGACAAAGCTCACCAAGCAGGGATAGAAGCTGGAAGCAAAACTCTTCAAGCAGAGATGGCAGCTCATCAAGCAAAGATGGAATCCCAAATAAAGATTCTGCAAGTGGAAAGGGAGGAAGCAGCTGCCTTAGCAAGGCTAAAGGTCCTTTAACAAGCAATGGGAGAAAGTACTAACTCAGACTGTTCTGTTCCAGCAGAAGTGGAAGATGCAATTGAACGCATCTGTGAATATGTGTTAAGGCATAGTGTTTGCAATGATACACAATCATTACCTGTACCCCCTACTGACATTATTGTTTGGACTCTTAACACAGAAACCTCTAACCCACACAAGCCTGAGCCTCTTCGAGTCTACAAAGCAAGTGTATTCACACAGACAACCACATCACCTCCTGTCAATGACAAGGTGAGTGCCAGCGACAAGCCACAGTTTAAGCAACAGCCAACAGAAGCCTTTGAAACTAAGCTAGATGCTCTTGCAACATCATTTTATCCTGGTAAACTTCACTCTTACTCACCAGAGAACTTTCACGCCTAAGAGGTCCCACAAGTTACTTTGGCATGAAAGAGCGAGAAATCAGACCTGTCTGACTTTGCCAGATATAAGATCCACCATTAGCCTCTCAAGGTTTGACGACTGTCCAAAGAACTATAGAGCTTGGAGATCAACCTTCAAGGCTTCTATTGCTGATCTCAACCTTACTGCCAAGGAGGAACTTGTCTTGCTCATAAAGTGGTGGGGGCCAGAATCTGCACATCGTGTTAAAAGACTGAGAACAGTGCATGTTGATGTAGGTCTTGCTGCTACATGAGCAAGATTTGAACAAACCTATGGTAGCTCTGAAGCTATAGAAAGTGCTCTATTCAAAAAACTGCAAACCTTTCCAAAAATAGGAAACAAGGATCATTGCAAGCTTCAAGAACTGAGTGATCTCCTCATGGAGCTAGAGTTGGCAAAGGCAGACCCTCGTCTACCTGGGCTGAGGTACCTGGAAACCACCCATGGTGTGAATCCAGTGCTGTCTAAACTGCCATACCACCTACAAGAGAAATGGGCACAACAGGGCTCAAGATATTCCTCCATTCTCATATTTTTGCAGGTTCATCAGTGAGCAAGCCAGGACGAGAAATGATCACAGCTTTATCTTCAGTCAGTCTAGCTTGCCTGCATCATCATCGTCATCAAGGTATGATAAAAAAGCAGCTAAACATAGAGACTTATATAGAGCAGTATCTGCTAAAAAAAAGACAGACATCTCACCTCCTGTATCCTCTCCCACTGACCAGAGTGATTTGGGTGAAAGAGATAAAGATCCAAACGTCAGTGCCCTATTCACAAAAAACCTCACCCTCTAAAGAAATGTCATGGGCTTAGGGCAAAGACTATCCAAGAATGCAGGGAGATTCTCCAGAAACTTGGAATATGCTATATATAGCATATTGCTATATGCTATATTACCATTTTTCTAAAAACTGTAAAGTCCCCATCAAGTGCACAGAATGCAGTACAAACACGTTACAGCTATGCATCCTGCTCCACTTCCAGACAATCCACAGCAGCCATCTACATTGAACCCTGCATCAAATAATGGCGGGGAGCAACAAAGCCATGCTCCAGCCATTACAAACATCTCTTCTTCATGTACTAAGGTCTGTGGAGAAGGATCAAGCCACAAATTCTGTGCCAAGGTATGTCTAGTCAAAATGTATCCAAGGGAGCAACCTGAAAAAATCTACCAGGATGCATGCCATAATAGATGAGCAGAGCAACAGATCCCTGGTCAAGCCTAAATTCTTTGAGATCTTTGGCAAAAAGGGACATGCAACACCATATACTCTCAACACTTGTTCTGGTCGTGTAGAAACCTCTGGCAGAAGGGCCGATGGGTTCATGGTCTCCCATATCAAGGCAAAGAGGGGGATACCATTGCTAACATTAGTTGAGTGTGACCAAATACCAGACAACAGGGAAGAACTGTTGTTTCCTGAAGCAGCGTATCACCATCCCCACTTAAGGCACCTGGTTACTGATATTCCTCCATTGGATATGGATCCTGAAATCTTAGTCTTGCTGGGGAGAGACATTCTCAGAGTACATAAAGTGCACCAGCAGTGCAACGGATCTTATGACGCTCCATATGCACAAAGACTTGATCTAAGCTGGGTAATAGTAGTCGATGTATGCTTGAATAGACTGCGCAAGCCATCTGAGATCAACTCCTTTAAGACTCATGTGCTAAGAAATGGGCATGCATCTCACTTTAGACCATGCCCTCATCATTATGAAGTAAAAGAGAAGCCTCTTGACATCATCTAGGGATCTGATGTTACTCCCATCCCCTATGATGACAACTTAGGTAACACAGTGTTTTGTACTACACGTGATAACAACAGAATAGCCTTGTCAGTTGAAGATAGAGAGTTCATTGCAATAATGGACAATGAATTCTTCAAAGATGAATCTAAAAGCTGTGTTGCATCATTACCTCTTCGTGCTACAAGAGTCAGACTTCCAAATAATCGTGAACAAGCTTTATCCAGATTCAACCTACTTCAGCGAACACTAAAGAGCAGGCCTGAAAGGAAGAAACATTTCATTGCTTTTATGAAAAGGATCTTTGAAAATGATCATGCTGAGCCAGCTCCACCTCTTCTTGAACATGACGAGTGCTGGTATATGCCTTTCTTTGGAGTGTATCATCCTTGTAAACCAAAGCAAATCCGGGTGTTGTTTGACTCTAGTGCCAAGCATCAAGGTGTATCCCTGAATGATGTTCTTACTGATCCTAACCTAACCAACAACCTTGTAGGAGTGCTTATGAGGTTCAGAAGAGAGCCAGTCACCATAACTGCTGACATTGAACAAATGTTCCATTGCTTTGTAGTAAGAGAAGACCATAGGAACTTCCTAAGGTTTTTGTGGCACTGTGACAAAAATATAAACAATGAAGTGATTGAATACCGCATGAAAGTACATGTATTCGGAAAGTCCCTCGTCTGCTGTAGCAACATATGGTCTATGAAGGTCCGCTCTTGATGGTGAAAAAGAGTACGGTGCAGATGCTCCACACTGCATTGAGAGAGACTTCTACGAGGATGACAGACGCAAATCATTACCCACAGATGAAGAAGCCATAGACCTGCTCCAAAGGACTCAAGGTATGCTTTCTGAGGCCAACCTCAGACTTCATAAGATTGCCTCAAACAGTGCTGCTGTGATGAAAGCCTTTCAGTCTGGTGATCATGCCACAGGATTTGTAAAATGACAATTCATACACACTCCATATAACCCCTATTGCAGGGGGGAGAGCACATTCAGATGTAGTATCACAGATGTTGACGTTGTATTACTCTACATGTTTTGCGGGTTTTCAACCGCTTCCTCAGGAGAACATCTGGAGTAATATATCAAAAAAGAGTATATTAATAAATACATTTATACATTGTAATCATAACATCATACACCATAAAAGGGGAAGGGAGGGGAAATACAAGGAAATAGAAAGGATGGTTGTACAGTTAAAAGGTCCATAAAGAAAAGGGAGAAGGAAGAGAGAAAAAAGGGGGG
>BLSH010418800.1:89684-104133 GCA_018402905.1 Glandirana rugosa
CCCCCTAGGCTTACCCCCCCCCCTTTTTTCTCTCTTCCTTCTCTCTTTTCTTTATGGACTTTTTAACTGTACAACCAATTATGTTCATCCTAATATCATTAAATTTAGATTAATTCAATACACACACCCCCTCTTTCGCCGACCAGGAACTGATTGGGTGCCCGGCTCTCGGTTTGACGAGGGTTTTTGGTAAGTGGGGCCATGAGTGGAGCCCAGTGAGAACCTTTCCCCATCCCTTCCCTTCTCCCTTTATGGTGTATGATGTTATGATTACAATGTATACATGCATTTATTCATATACTCTTTTTTGATATATTAATTACGCCAGATGTTCTCCTGAGGAAGCTGTTGAAAACCTGCGAAACATGTAGAGTAATACAACATCAACACCTGTGATACTACATCTGAATGTGTCCCCCCCCCCGCAATAGGGGTTATATGGAGTGTGTATGAATTGTCATTTTACAATGTACTTGGGAAACTGTAATCTCATTTTTTAAGAATAAAATAAAGCTTTGTATTTTTATTTATATTCATTTGTACCATTGATTATTATCCCTCTTTGACTATGATTAGCTGGTACTGCAATAGTCCTGAATTTCTGTAGGGTTGTCAGCTGGGGACTGACATATAGCCCCACATAAACCCCCACTCCTTCTCCACATCTAATTATATGGATGAGGTACCCATAACCTACTTACTGGCTTGTGAACCTTGAGGCACTACATATGCCACAGGATTTAAAGATTTAAATCATGGAATGTACATGCCTCCTGTTCAGAGAAATCTGGGCTTATGGTGGAACTTATTTAAAGACACCTTTGGCTTTCAAGTCAGCCCTGCAGACAAGCCATTCACCAAACATGGTGTCCTGTCAGTGGTGAACAGTCTATATGATCCAGAAAGGGGAAGGGGAATGGGATGGATAATTAGAGACCAACCCCAAAAAGAAACCATCAAAGTATGTATAAAATATTATAAACTTTATTGATGAATTGATAAAAAATATAGTACCAACACCAGATCTCACTAAAATTAAAGACAACGTTGTCTTAAGCACAGACATACATGAAGGACAAAACATGAACAACCCACAAACTACTATCTGCGCAGGATTGGGTCCCAGGTGTGTGGGGTTTAGGGTATGCAGGGGGCTAGTTGCCCTATATATTAATGAGTCCCATACAGTAACCAAGGGAACATAAATCCACTGCAGAAAGGACACAGTCCCAGATAACAAGGATTGAGGCAGATGTGATGTAATTCACACAGTAAATAGTGTAACAGTCACAGTTGTGGATACAAGGTATAGAACAAACTGGAACCTCATAAACCTTGTTATAGCATATAGGCAAAACATGGGCTGTTTGATCTAGCAGTATTGAAGTAACTGTGAGACAAAGTTACAGAACCGCTATGCGGGGTATTCACATTGTTTGCACTTCCTCCTGGGGCACTGTGTGAGGAGATCAGTCACCGTCACTGCATATGCGGGATACTTACAGTTGGTTCAGCTCAGGCAGTGTTGTGGCGTATCTCCAGGAAATATAGCTAGAACCAGCAAGGCAGCTGGAGCGTCTGAATCGGTGGTGATGGATGCAAAGCCAGCGTGCAGTCCTGTCTGGACCGTGGCCGTCGAGTGAACTCCCACCAGACTCCAGCTCTCAGTCACCTGATCAAAGTCTGAGTTCTCATTGGAGGAATAGGCCGGTTGCTTCATGGGCCATACACGTGAAAAACGCTGAGAGGTGTCCCCTATGGTTACAAATAGCGGACTTCCAGTTTGTGCAAAACACAGCAGTGGGCAATGTAGGAGATCGATAGTTCCAATAGACGGCAGTGCAGACCGCTGTGCCCTAAGGATGGAGGGCGCTGTGATACCAATTAGGTGCGCTGCTGAATGGTCCTGAAGTAGATGTGGGAGACAACCCAGGGGGGCTGTAGGTGACAATTACGTCATGCTAAGGGGTTTTGTTCGGCTGATGCAAACTTCCTCTGAGCTAAGGGAAGTGGGTGGGTAAGGCTCCTTAAATATAGTCAAATATACAAATATAATTAATTGGGAGCGCTCTTAAAGGACCACACACCAAGACCATAAACTGACATAATTGTTAAGAAATAATTAAAGAGTACAAGGCTTGAGTTTCCCACAACATAAATATATATAAAAAAGAACCCAAGAGTGAATGACTGTCAAGATAAAGAACTAATAGGCCAAAAAAAAAAAATAGGAGAGACTGTATCTGTTAGGAGAAATCCTGTATCTGTGGACATTTTAGCACTATTCGCGCGCTCCAGCGCATTTGCGCTCGTTCACGTGCGCACCGGAAACGGTACCAAACGGCTCTATTTCAACCGGAAACACCCTGCAGCAAGTGTTGTCTGATCTACAGCGTTTAGCGTGTGTTTCTGAGCAACCTGTTTGTCTGATTCCTGTGACCCGGCTTGTCTCGACCCTGCTCTGATCTCTGCCTGCACTGACCTCAGCTATCCACGACCACTCTCCTGCCTGCTCCCTTGTACCTTTGCTGCCAGCCCGTTAACAAACTCTGCCTGTGCCAGACCATTCTTCTGCCTGCTCCTCCTGTACTGCTCCGCCAGCTAGCTACTGACCCGGCCTGTACCACCACTCTATTCAACTAGCACGAGACCGGAAGCACCTCTTCAGTTGTCACCGGTGACCATCTCAACCCTCGTGCCATCCTCACTCCTGAGCCTCCTGTCTACTCTACCAGGGGTTCACAAATCAGGGTCGCAAGAGAGTTTACTCCTGCATAAGTCAGACTCGTCCACCAGGTACGTGACAGTATCAGACAGCCATGCCTGAGTCTGCGCAAGAGGCCTCGCCCTTGGACGATCTCTGTTTGCATCTGGTTGGCCTGACCCGGGCCGTCACGACCCTGCAGGATGACTATAACTGACTGGAGGAATGGGTGCTCGAGTTCGCCGGAGCCCAGGCTCCTGGAAGTAGTTTACCAATGGACTGTACTGTGGCGGTGTGTCCGCCAGAACCTAAGGTTCCCTGGCCAGAGCGGTTTTCGGACGACCGCACCAAGTTACGGTCATTTCGCAATGCCTGCGAACTCTACCTTGTACTGCAGCCCGCACCTTCTCTTTGGAGACTATAAAGGTGGGGTTCGTGATTTCCCTGTTATGGGGGGACCCCCAGTCCTGGGCACACCGCCTATGGTAACAAAAGGCCCCAGAAGTGAGCAGCCTGACCCTGTTCTTCCAGGCCATGGCCGTACTATATGAGGATCCCCATCAGACTGCCAGTGCCGAGGCAGCCCTCCATGTGCTCCAACAAGGCCACCATGTGGCAGAGGACTACGTAACGGAGTTCAGGCGCTAGAGTGTCGACACCGCCTTGAACAAGACAGCGCTCTATTACCAGTTCCGGTTGGGCCTCTCCGATCCCCTAAAAGATGAACTGGCCCTTGTGGGGGTACCTCGCACCCTGGACGCCCTAATCGACCTGTCTATCCGGATAGACAGGCGTCTCAGAGAACGCATGGCCGAGAAGTCAATGACACCCGCCCAGACTGGATCCATGCAGCGGGGTCTTCATCAGCCGTCTCTTTCAGTGGAAGAAAGGCAACACCGGATAAGTGACCGCCTATGTCTGTACTGCGGGGAGCCTGGTCATATAGTGCGGATGTGCCCCAACAAGGGTGGCCAGTGCCCATCAGTTTTCTGTGGCACCGCATCAGCCACCCCAAATACCTCCTCTTACCTCACCCTTCCACTCTCCCTGCAGCTTCCCGAGAGGAGCATCCTAGTGACCACCATCATCGACTCTGGTGCCTGCAGTGGATTCATTGATCGGACTTTTGCGGCCCAACATCTGATTTCGCTGCGACCCAAATCCCAAGGGATGGTCGTATGCCTGGTGGACGGCATGCCTATTAAGTCAGGTGTCAGCACACAGGAGACTTTACCCATACCTGCCTCCACCCCCGACGGGCATAGGGAACTCCTGTTCTTGGACGTCATGGTGTCCCCGCTGTTTCTGGTTATCCTCGGACTACCCTGGCTGCAGGCCCACAGTCCCAGTATCAACTGGACTACCGGCGAGACTAAATTCTTGTCATCTTACTGCTGCCAGCACTGCTTCCTGGGAACTGAGGTGCCTAACTCTTCTCTGCTCAGTCTGGATAGGGACCCCGACCCAGAAACCTGCTTATCAGTTCCTCCAGTCTACCACACCTTTCTAGACGTGTTCAGCAAGAAGGGGGCTGAACAACTGCCACCCCATAGGCCATATGACTGTCCTATTGAGCTCCTTCCTGGAGCCGAGGTCCCCTTTGGAAGGATCTTTCCCCTGACCGAACTGGAGCTAGTGGCCCTCAAGGCCTACATAGATGAAAACTTGAAAAAGGGCTTTATTTGGCCCTCTACGTCCCCAGCAGGAGCGGGAATTTTCTTTGTTGAAAAGAAAGACCACACCCTGATACCCTGTATAGACTACCAGAAACTGAATAAGATAACGGTCAAGAACCGTTACCCCCTGCCCCTGGTCATGGAGCTCTTCCAGAGACTTGGAATGGCCACAGTGTTCACTAAACTGGACCTCCGAGGGGCTTATAACCTGGTCCAAATCCGGGATCCGGGAGGGCGATGAATGGAAGACCGCCTTCCGCACCAGGTTCGGACACTTTGAATATTTGGTGATGCCTTTTGGACTGTGTAATGCCCCAGCTACGTTCCAGCATTTTGTGAACTATGTGTTCAAAGACTACCTGGACCTCTTTGTGATTGTCTACTTAGACGATATTTTGATATTCTCCCCCACGTTGGAAGAGCATTGCAAACACGTGGCCTGTGTTCTGAGCCGCCTTCGGCAGCATAACCAAGGCTGAAAAGTGTGAGTTTGAACAAACCAGCATCTCCTTCCTAGGACTCATCATTTCAGTCACCGGCATTTCTATGGACCCCCAGAAGGTCTCTGCTATTTTGGAATGGCCTGCTCCCACCAACAAGAAAGGAGTCCAACTTTTCATTGGCTTCGCTAATTTTTATAGAAAGTTCATAAAGGGATTTTCGGCTATCATCGCCCTGATCACCCAGCTCACTAAGTTGCACACATGATTCGTGTGGTCCAAAGAAGCCCAAAAAGCCTTTGAAATCCTGAAGAGCCTTTTCGCGTCTGCACCTGTCTTGAGGCACCCTGAACCGGCCTTGCCATTTGTCTTAGAAGTAGACGCTTCCGAGGTCGCTGTTGGGGCCATCCTGTCACAGAGACAAGGAGTCAAAGCAGTCCTCCACCCGGTGGCGTTCCTCTCCAGGAAGTTGTCCCCTTCGGAAAGGAACTATGACGTCGGTGACCACGAGCTACTGGCCATCAAAGTGGCCCTGGAGGAGTGGTGCTATTTGCTAGAAGGAGCCAGGCACCATATTCTGATCCTGACAGACCACAAGAACCTTGAATATCTTAGGTCGGCCAGGAGGCTGAAACCCCATCAGGCCCGATGGGTGATATTCTTTTCACGCTTCCTCTTCCACATCACGTACAGGCCTGGGTTGAAGAACACCAAACCGGATGCCTTTGCCCGGATGTTCTGCAAACCCAGGGATCTTATGACTCCGGACACGGTGCTACATCCCAGAAACTTCCTACTGACACAGGGGGACTTATTGTCCCTTATCAGGCAGTCTCTGGCCAAGACTCCCAAACCAAAAGACTCTAACCTGATAGCAAAAGACGGACTGCTATGGCATAAGAACAGGCTTTTTGTACTAGAGGGGCAGCTCCTATCTGTTCTAACATCCTGTCATGACCATAAGTTAGCAGGTCATTTTGGAGCCCGCAAGACCGCTGAGCTTCTGCTACACTCCTTCTGGTGGCTCCAAGTAGAGGAGGACCGTCGGAAGTATGTTAGCTCCTGTCCCACCTGCACCCAACACAAGAGCAGTAAGGCCAAGGCATGGGGACTACTAAGGCCACTTCCTGTACCTGAACGGGCCTGGTCTATGATCTCCATGGACTTCATCGTGGAATTGCCCCCGTCCTAGGGATGTACAACAATCTTTGTGGACGTAGATCGATTGACTGAAATGGCCCATTTCTTACCCATGAAGGGTACACCATCAGCGGCCGAAACGGCTGAAATCTTCATCCGGGAAATAGTCAGACTCCATGGTGTTCCCTTGAGTATTGTCTCCAATCGTGGAGTTCAATTCACGTCCAAGTTTTGGAAAACCCTGTGTGCCTCCCTGTACATCAAACTCGCCCTCTCCTCTGCCTATCATCCACAGACTAATGGCCAGACTGAGAGAACCAATCAGACACTTGAGCAGTACCTGCGCTGTTTCTCTTCTTTTTCACAGGACAACTGTGTCTCTCTACTACCGTGGGCGGAATTCGCCTTTAACAATACAGTGTACTCTGCCACCAAGCAATCGCCATTCATGGCCAACTATGGCTTTCATCCAACCTTCATGCCCACAGGAAACCCGGAAAGCATAGTACCCGCAGCCCAGGAAACTATCAAATTCTTGGAAGAAAATAATAAACTCTTACAAGAAACCCTGACCCGGACTCAGCAGGATAACAAGGAGACTTTTGACAAAGGGAGACAGGGAGAGTTGGACTTACAACCCGGAGAGCAAGCCTGACTCACCACAAAGAATCTCAAGCTGGCCTGTCCATCAAGGAAATTGGGTCCCAGATTCATTGGGCCCTTTCGGGTGAAGAAAAAAGTCAACCAAGTGGCTTATGAGTTGGAACTTCCACCCTCCTTGCGGGTCTACTCTGTCTTCCACGTGTCCCTGTTAAAACCCGTGACCTCATATTCTTTTCCTGGTCGGAACCTAGACCCACCTGGACCAATTTTAGTTGATGGGGAGGAAGAATTTGAAGTTGAGTCCATCCAGGACTGCAGGAAAAGGGGAGGCGGGGTTCAGTACCTCGTGAAATGGAAGGGTTAGGGCCCTTAAAAAGCTCCTGGGAGCCTGAAGCCAACATCCACACGGATGAACTTATTCAGTCCTTCAAGGACAGTAATCCTGCTAAGCTGGCCCGGCTGGGCATCCGGAGGCTGCCCCTTGGGGGGATGGGGCAATGTTAGCAGAAATCCTGTATCTGTGGACTTTTTAGCGCTATTCGCGTGTGCACGCTCCAGAAACAGCGCCAAACGGCTCTATTTGAACTGAAAACACCCTGCAGCAAGTGCTGTCTGATCTACAGCATTTAGCGTGTGTTCCTGAGCAACCTGCTTGTCTGATCCCTGTTCTTGTGACCCGGCTTGTCTCGACCCTGCTCTGATCTCCACCTGCACTGACCTCGGCTATCCACGACCACTCTCCTGCCTGCTCCCTTGTACCTTTGCTGCCAGTCCATTAACGAACTCTGCCTGTGCCCAACCATTCTTCTGCCTGCCCCTCCTGTACTGCTCCACCAGCTAGCTACCTACCCGGCCTGTACCACCACTCTATTCAACTAGCATGAGACCGGAAGCACCTCTTCAGTTGTCACTGGTGACCATGTCAACCCTCGTGCCATCCTCACTCCTGAGCCTCCTGTCTACTCTACCAGTGGTTCACGAATCAGGGTCGCAAGAGAGGTTACTCCTGCATAAGTCAGGCTCATCCACCAGGTATGTGACAGTATCCACAGTATACCCAACCAGGTCCTAGAGACAGGAAAGGAAGTAATAGAAAGGCAATATTAACAGATTAGATAGAAAGTCAGATAAATCCAGGGCTGAGTTGCTTAAGGACCCTAAAGTAATGCCCTCATAGTTCAGATTTCCAAAAAGGGGGACAGATTAAATTCATTGTTGAGGCCTAAGGAGCTGAGGCTGCCCAAATGGTAGATCCACATTTTCTCCTTTTGTTGGAGGACCCTATCATAGTCCCCCCTTCTTGCTGGTAAATTTAGTCAATATATCCCCATTGCTTTTAGGCCACTGCGGTTGGCATTGTGAAATTTTAGAACATGTAGAGCTGCTGGTCTTTCATCATCCCTCTGAAGTATACTCTGAATATGCTCGCTTTTTTTTAGCGGTCGTTTAGTTTTACCTATATACATTAGGTTACAGGGGCAGGTGATCATGTACACAATACGGGATGATGTAGAACAGTTTATGAAATCATAGATCATATACTGTTTTTGTTTAGTTGAATCAGTGAAGTGGTCTGTCTTCTCCATATATTCAGTAGGTGCCAATGCTGTTGAAAAATCTTCTCTACCTGTTTCCACTGGGAACCAAAGTGGGTTATGATTCTAATCTCCCCGGATTCACTGTTTCATTGACTAGAGGTAGGATTGGTGGACTGAAGCAAATTGTCTCTGGCCATTTGAATTGCTAGTTTTTTGGCTTTACACAATCATTTATGCGAATAGCCTCTGTCTCTGAATCGACGATACATGGCGGGCGCCTCCACGTGGAATTGTTGATCCATGGAACAGTTCCCCCAAATCCGGAGGAACTGTCCCACCGGAATTCGCGATTTAAGGGGATATGGGTGATGGTTAGATACGTGTAGCAGCATAGCAGCTGTTGCCTACCTCAAGGTAAGAGACTCTCACCTAAGTTAGCACCTAAGCCTGAGCACACAATTCCCAGGCTTGAACTTTGTGGGACTGTACTAGCCGTAGAAATTGCAGATTTTATACTGCGTGCGCTAGACATTTAAACAGATTACATCAAATTCTACACAAACAGCAAAGTTGTTTTGGGTTACATATACAATCAGACAAAACGCTTCTATGTCTATGTCAGCAAGCACGTAGAAAGAATTTTAAAATCCTCAAGGCCAAACAATCGCATCATGTTCGGAGCATAATCCTGCAGATCATGCCACCAGACCAATGTCTGCAAGTGTCTTTGCAAATTCTTCTTTGTTAACAGGACCTGCAATCCTGCTGGATCATACGGAAGAAACTACATCTGAAGTCTTCAGTCTTCCAGATCCTGACAGCTATCCAGAGATTCGTCCTGAAGTCAAGACCTTTGCCACTGATCTGAACCCTAACCTCCAAATTGGAGACCTTGTTCTGCTCAAAGACCAGCAAGCCAAAAGAATTGAATGGCCCATGGGACTCATTCTAAAGGCCATCTGTTAGGAGAAGATTGGCTAGTTCCCTGTATTCTGTGTTCCTGACCATTTTTTTTTTTTGAGTTCAGGCGTTGGAGTGCCGACACCGCCTGGAATGATGCGGCACTCTGTTATCAATTCCGCTTAGGCCTGTCAGAGCCACTGAAGGATGAGCTCGCCCGTGTCAGGGTGCCTGCGACCCTGGAGGCCCTGATAAACCTGGCCATTCAAATTGACCGGAGGCTCAGGGAACGCCGGGCCGAGTGTGCTGTTTGCACATCCACCGTTCCACGCCTGACCTGGATGATGCCCCGGGTCCCTAGCCATGTGGCTCCCGCACCAGCTTCAGCTGCACCAGCAGACCTACCTGAACCCATGCAGATCGGTCTCCTGCACCCGTCTCTCACTCCAGAGGAGAGACAGCGGCGCCGGTCGTTAAACCTATGTCTATACTGTGGAGAGCCCAGACACATGGTGAGGACCTGCCCTGCCAAAGCCAGTAAGTGGCACCACCAGACCAACCAGGATGTAGCATCTGTCAACCGTAATGTGTCTCACCTGACTCTCCTTATCTCTTTACAGTTGCCCGGAGGGAGTATCCAAGTTCCAACAATCATTGATTCAGTGGCTTGTAGCTGCTTTGTAGACCAGGCCTTTGCAACACTACATCAGATGCCCCTGCGCCCCAAGGCACACAAAATGACTGTTCGCCTGGCTGACGGGACGACCATTAAATCCGGCCAGGTCACCTTGGAGACCCATCCGATTCCCGTCTCTACAACCGAGGGACACCAGGAGCTACTTATACTTGATGTCATCGCCTCACCTCTGTTCCCCCTCATCTTGGGGCTGCCTTGGCTCCGGGCACACAGCCCCAACATAAACTGGTCCTCTGGACATGTCCAATTCCTGTCTCCTTACTGTGGCCAACACTGCCTGCTTCCATCCCGGAATGTGGGCCCCTCACTCTTGAGACGCTGATTCTGACCCAGAAACTTGTCAAGCGGTACCCTCAGTGTACCATGAATATCTCGATGTTTTCAGTAAAAAGGGGGCAGACCAACTACCACCCCACAGGCCCTATGACTGCCCCATAGAGCTACTGCCAGGAACCAAGGTCTCTTTCGGACGCATTTACCCACTGTCTGACCCTGAGTTGACGGCCCTCAAGGCTTATTTAGATGAGAATCTGGCCAAGGGGTTTATCAGACCCTCTACATCTCCTGCCAGGGCAGGCATTTTCTTTGTGGAAAAGAAAGGCCATACCCTCTGCCTGTGAATAGATTATAGAGAGTTGAACCGGATCACAGTCAAGAACCGCTACCCCCTTCAGCTTGTTCCTGAACTTTTTCAAAGGCTTGGTTCGGCCACCGTGTTCACTAAACTGGATCTACGAGGGGCTTACAACTTGACTTGCATCAGGGAGGGCGACGAGTGGAAGACCGCCTTCTGGACTCGTTTTGGCCACTACGAGTATCTTGTCATGCCCTTCGGGCTCTGCAATGCTCCAGCCACCTTCCAGCATCTCGTTAATGATGTGTTCCGCGATTACCTGGACATCTTCGTCGTAATCTACTTGGATGACATTTTAATTTTTTCCTCATCACTGGAAGAGCACCGCCAGCATGTCAGCTGTGTCCTCAGCCGATTGCGGCAACACAGACTTCATGCTAAAGCCGAAAAATGTGCTTTTGAGTGCTCAAGCATCCCCTTTCTTGGACAGATCTTATCTGTCATGGGGGTTACCATGGACCCTCAGAAGGTCACAGCTATTTTGGACTGGCCAGGACCTGTGGATGAGAAAGGGGTCCAACGAGTCGTCAGATTCGCTAATTTTTACAGGAGGTTCATTTACAAAACAGGGTCAACGGTTCCACTGGCCATCTGAGGTGCAAGACGCCTTCCGCGCCCTGAAGAGACTTTTTACCACAGCACCTATTTTGAAGCACCCAGATGCAACCCTGCCTTATGTCCTGGAGGTGGATGCCTCGGAGAGGGCTGTGGGAGCGGTCCTTTCCCAGAGACGGGGAGCGAAGGCATTCCTCCATCTGGTAGCCTTCTTCTCCCGCAAAACTCTCTGCTCTCCTCAGACCCATCACAGAACTTGTTCTACTCTTGCCTTTTGAAAACTGAACTTGCTTACTTGGGTTTGTTGGATCCAGTTTACATCACAAGAAGAACATGCCTTGAACTTTAATTTGCACTTCTTGATGCCTTATTGATGCCTTATTGCAGTTTCTATTGTTGCATATACATCCATGTTTTTTGTCTTTCAGGTCTTCAAGACAACTACAAATTGCACCATTGTTTATTTGCATTGCATAACTACCGTTATGATATAACATAGTGGTATTTACATTACCAGACCGGGAGTGTGCTGTTACACTTATCATGTAAATGTAATGCTATGCATATTAATGTTTATATAATTGGTCATTATACTGCCATCTTGTGGTTGTTCTAGATATTGGATTACCCTATTTTGTTTTCTGAGTGTGTTCCCTCACATAATCTGAGGTAATTTCGTCTTCCTGGTTCACCCTGTTTTACTTCCTTTTCCTGTTCCTCCTTCACTCTGTCTCATGAGGGGAAGAAGATGGCCGCACATGTCTAGGCCGCACACAATCTACTAGCATCCTGGAACACATTACCATTTATTGACCTGCAGATACCATCTTTCAACCATCTGCCACACTTGTTGTCTGCTGTATCTGCTATTTGCTATAAATCTATGCTTACGGACGAATCAGTGTCTGGTGAGTTCAAGCTATCTGATAAAGACTTCCATGGTGATTATATCTGCTTATACAGGCCAGGCATAGAGGTCTCGGCAAGGGATAAGTCACTATTACAACAGTTGGAGTCAGAATACCTAGTATCTGTTTTGGGGGAACCCCATGTCAAATTTTTTGTAAACAATAGTTTTTGGGGTATTTTTTCTTAATTTGGTGTTTAGAGAAAATTCACATTTAGTTGACATATTTCATGGCTTACCTAGTCCACAAAATAATTAGTAGAGCCCTGAATTTCAGCTTTGGAACAGGGTTTTTTTTTTTGTTTGTTTCTTTTAGGGGTTTCTTCCCCCTCCCCCATTACACTTTCTACTCAAGGACTTGCACAACCAAATAATTTTGTATGCAACTAGATTTAATATAGATTTGAAGGGGTATGAATTGTTTGCACTTTGTGTCTGCAAAAATCAAACATAAAGCAAAATACAATCAACTTTTTATTTCAACATTAGTATAAACAATTGGTATGTTAATGTACTTGGGCCAAAAAGTAAATAAAAAAAAAGGAAGGAAATGATGCTTCAGCATTTGACAATATAGTAAGAACGGCCCTGCTCAAAAGAGCTTACAATGTACAAGGGTAAGACACTAAAAATTAGACACATTAAACAAATCACATTAAAAAAGCAGTGATACAAATCAAGCTAATAACAAGCATGATTTACCTTTTTTGTGATCAGAAGTTCTCGCCCCAAACCCCAAAAAAGATATGTGGCAGTGATACAAATCAAGCTAATAACAAGCATGTCTATCCTTGTTTGTGATCTGAAGTCCTCACTAGAGTTGAGTGAACCCAAACTTTAAAGTTCGGGTTCGTACCGAACTTTGGGGTGTCCGGTACCCGGACCCGAACCCGGACTTTTGAAAAAAAGTTTGGGTTTGGGGTACTGGTATTTTATTACACGTGTTGAATAGCTGTGTTTCACTGGTTTGCCCTTAGAAGCCATCACAGCCATGCCTACTAATGGCATGGCTGTGATTGGCCTGTGTATCATGGGACCCAGCCTCTATATGGGGCTGGAGTCACGTGCTGCATGTCATATGCTCTCAGGTTAGTTTAGGAAGAGGATGCTGCTGGCTCTGTGAGGGACAGATTGCAGATATTATATAACATCTCATTCTGCATTACTGAACGATCTGATTGTGGACTAGGTAGAGATTACTAGTACTGCTGCTTTGAGGGACAGATTGCAGACCTCATCCTGCTGCACAGAACGATCTGACTGGACTAGGTAGAGTCTACTGCTTAGAGGGACAGATTATTGTTCTAAAATCATCTTGAAGTTCTATAGGGAAAGGTTCCAGCTGTTGCTTTAAGGGACAGATTATTGTTCTAAAATCATCTCGAAGTTCTATAGGGAAAGTTTCCAGCTGTTGCTTTAAGGGACAGATTATTGTTCTAAAATCATCTTGAAGTTCTATAGGGAAAGGTTCCAGCTGTTGCTTTAAGGGACAGATTATTGTTCTAAAATCATCTCCAAGTTCTATAGGGAAAGGTTCCAGCTGTTGCTTTAAGGGACAGATTATTGTTCTAAAATCATCTCGAAGTTCTATAGGGAAAGTTTCCAGCTGTTGCTTTAAGGGACAGATTATTTTTCTAAAATCATCTTGAAGTTCTATAGGGAAAGGTTCCAGCTGTTGCTTTAAGGGACAGATTATTGTTCTAAAATCATCTCCAAGTTCTATAGGGAAAGGTTCCAGCTGTTGCTTTAAGGGACAGATTATTGTTTCTTGCACAAAATTAAAAAGTGCATCTACATTGCTGGTTTAAAAAAATAAAATATTCCAAAAAATACATTTGGGCCAACGGTGCATTGCTTGCACAAAAATAAAAAAAATGTCTACATTGCTGGTTAAAAAAAAAGAAAATATTCTAAAAACTACATTTGCGGCCAGCGGTACATTTCTTGCACAAAAATAAAAAAACAGTGTTGGCCACTAGAGTTGAGCAAACTTCTAGAAGTCCGGGTTCTGCTGGTTCGGCCGAACTTCGGGACAAAGTCCGGGTTCGGGTCCGGACAGAACCCGAACTTTGTCCCGGACCCCGAACCCCATTGAAATCAATGGAGACCCGGACTTTTAGGCACAAAAAATGCTGTAAAATAGTCCTGGAAGGTCCTAGAGGTCGGCAAAAGGAAGGAAATGTGGGTAAGGGTGGAACAAGTGACCTACAAAGAAATGGGGACAGGGAAATAACTTTAAATATTTAAAAAAAAATAAAAACATCAAAAATGCAAAAATGGAGATCATCTTCAAAATGGGTCTGAAAAGTATTAATTAACATTAGAGGCCATAGAACTGTTCTAAAATCATCTTCAAACTGTGTCAAAAAAGTATAAATAAGCCGGGAGTACCCATATCACTGTTATGCAAAATGTGTGTGTCACTTTAAATGAAACCGGGAATCAGTGCACATCTCTTCTACACAATTATTTCAAGTCTGTGTGTCACTTTAAATCAAACCATCAATCATTGCACATCTGTTATTCACACTTCTTTTTAAAGTCTGTGTCACTTTAAATGAAACCGTCAATCATTGCACATCTGCTATTCACACTTCTTTTTAAAGTCTGTGTATCACTTTAAATGAAACCGTCAATCATTTCACATCTGTTATT
>BLSH010418800.1:104598-121091 GCA_018402905.1 Glandirana rugosa
CAAGATTTGATAAAGGTCTACATACTTCTTGTCTACATTACACACTTCTTGTAGAAAAGATCCCTTTCTTTTCTACAACATACACTTATTGTCTACACGTTAGTAATCGTCGTTATTCTTTTCACTGTGTCTGATTTTTCTTCACACTTCTTGTGAAGAAAAATCAGACACAGTGAAAAGAATAACGGCGATTACTAACGTGTAGACAATAAGTGTGTGTTGTAGAAAAGAAACGGATCTTTTCTACAAGAAGTGTGTAATGTTTACATCTGTTCTTCATACATCTGGAAATAGTTTAGAACACTTTACCTAAAACCGGGTGCGGAACCATACACCTGCTCTTCAAACATCTGGATATTGTGTTTGAAAATACGGCATAGAGAAGAGCAGGCATATGGTTTCGCTATTCACACACAGTTTGCAGATGTTTTCAGAACAGTGATATTATATCACTGATATGATATCACTGTTCTGAAAACATCTCTAAACTGTGTGTGAAGAGCGAAACCATATGCATGCTCTTCTCTATGCTGTATTTTCACACACAGATTCCAGATGTTTGAAGAACAGGTGTATGGTTCCTCCCCGGTTTTAGGTAAAGTGTTCTAAACTATTTTCAGATGTGTGCAGAACAGATGTAATGTTTGAAGAACATCTATTCTGGTGCAGAACAGATGTTTGTGAATAGCAGATGTGCAATGATTGACGGTTTCATTTAAAGTGACACAGACTTTAAAAAGAAGTGTGAACAGATGTGCAATGATTGACGGTTTGATTTAAAGTGACACACAGACTTGAAATAATTGTGCAGAAGAGATGTGCACTGATTCCCGGTTTCATTTAAAGTGACACACACATTATGCATAACAGTGATATGGGTACTCCCGGCTTATTTATACTTTTTTGACACAGTTTGAAGATGATTTTAGAACAGTTCTATGGCCTCTAATGTTAATTAATACTTTTCAGACCCATTTTGAAGATGATCAACATTTTTGCATTTTTTATGTTTTTATTTTTTTTTAAATATTTAAAGTTATTTCCCTGTCCCCATTTCTTTGTAGGGCACTTGTCCCACCCTTACCCACATTTCCTTCCTTTTGCAGACCTCTAGGACCTTCCTGGGCTTTTTTACAGCATTTTTAAGATTTTTCATTAAAATTACCAGAACCCCGGACCCGAACCCGGACTTTTTTTGAAAAGTCCGGGTCCCGGACACCCCAAAGTTCGGTACGGACCCGAACTTTACAGTCCGGGTTCGCTCAACTCTATTGGCCACCTCCTCCACCGCCACTTCCACCGCCTCCTCCAACTCCAACTCCACATCCACCTCCATTTTTTATTTTTTTATGTGATTTTAGCTTAAAAATTATTTTAAGTTATTTCCCTATCACCATTTCTTTGTAGGGCACTTGTCCGACTCTTACCCCCATTTTCCTTCCTTTTGCAAACCTGTAGGACTTGCCAGGACTTTGTTACAGCCATTTTTGTGCCTAAAAGTTCGAGTCCCCATTGATTTCAATGGGGTTCGGGGTACGGGATAAAGTTCGGGTCAAGTTCGGTCCCGGACTTTTTCCCGAAGTTCGGCCGAACCTGCCGAACCCGAACTTCCAGGTGTTCGATCAACTCTAGTCCTCACCCCAAACCCCCAAAAAGTTACATGGCAGAATTATCATAAGCAAAAACAGACAAAATGAATACAAAAGCCAAAAAGGCAGCACACAACTACATGGACACACACAGCAGGAATGAATTAGCCAGAACCTTCCTTTTCATCTCCACCATTGCATAGCAGTTGTAAGTCTAACATGTGAGATTTAGAAGCAATCATCAAACAACAGCCTTAGTGGGGCATGGGTCAGGAATTATGCACACCCCAACCCCCCCAAAACCCACAAAAATATATCTATTTGTAACCCAATATACACACTGCAAAGAAAAATTCAGGCCTGTTCTTAGGCCAAACACCCATCACAAATGCTGGGCTTTAAAGTGGTAGTAAACCCTCCTATCATTTTCAGCCAAGGAAGCTGCCATCTTGGCCTCTCTTTAATCTACAACTGCCATGATGCTGCACATGTGATCAGCTATGACACCAGCCATTGGATGGTTTTACAGTTTGGTTTAGAGCACAGCCAATGGGAGTCTTACATTTCCGGCACGTAACTGGTTTTTAAACTGTTAAATGGATGGGTTTACTACCGCTTTAACCACTTCAGCCCCGGAAGGATTTCACACTTTAGGACCGGAGCCCTTTTTGCGATTCGGCACTGCGTCGCTTTAACTGAAAATTGCGCGGTCGTGCGACGTTGAACCCAAAGGAAATTTGCGTCCTTTTTTTCCCACAAATAGAGCTTTCTTTTGGTGGTATTTGATCACTGCTGCGTCATTTCTGATCGCCGCTATAAACAAAAGAAGAGTGACAATTTTGCAAAAAAAAACAAATTTCTTACTTTTTGCTAAAATACAAATCCAAAAAAAAATATATAAAAAAAAAACATTTTTTTCATCGGTTTTGGCCGATTTATATTCTTCCTCATATTTGTGATAAAAAAAAAATCGCAATCAGCGTTTATTGATTGGTTTGCGCAAAAGTGGTCGCGTTTACGGATGATGAGAATTCATTTCTGGGGTTTTTATTTTTTTTTATTTTTTACTAGTAATGGCGGCGATCTGCGATTTTTAGCGGTACTGCGATATTTCAGCGGACATGTCGGAACATTTTGACACTTTTTTGGGACCATTGGCTTTTATACAGCGATCAGTGCTATAAAAATGCACTGATTACTGTGTAAATACCATTGGCAGTGAAGGGGTTAACCTGCAGGGGGCGCTCTAAGGGTTAACTGTGTTCCCTGGGCGTGTTCTTACTGTGTGGGGACTGCCCTAGCTGGGGAAGGCAAGTGATCACAGCCTCCATGTAGTGGAAGGCTGTGATCACAGCACTTCCCCCTCTCACAGAACGGAGGTCCGTGTTTACTTACACGGACCTCCGTTCTTTCACTCCGGGGGGGGGAATCGCGGGCGGCCGGCGGAGATCGAATCTGCCGCACCCGCTCCCTGGCCCTCCCCGGACACAGTGAGCGTGCGGGCATGCTCACTGTGCGCGATCTGGCAGCCACCGTCATATGACGGCGTTTTGCCTTACAGAGCCACTCTGTCGCCGTCAAATGCCGATCAGCGGTCGGCAAGCGGTTAAATAACCTAGCTAAGCTTTCTAGGACACCATTGTAATTGATTCTGTCTCTTGAGTTGGCCTCAAGTGCTCACACCTGTTCATTAGGAATGCACACTCTTTACAAATAAAAAATGCCTCAGCATTGATATCTGTGCAGGTTAAAGCTCTAAATAATACATGTCTAAGGCTCTGCCTATGATCAGTGATTCCACAAATCTTCAAATCAAACTTATATGTTGATGGGCATGTGGACGGTCCAAAACAGGAAATTACAACTTTGTGAGGGGTGCTTCAGACAAATTGGTGAAAAAGCGCATTCATCATTCATTATAAGCATACAACATTAAAATATGTGTGCTGCATTACATCAGACTTAGACATCCATATCTGGGCCAAAACACCCCTGTTCTAGATTTGGTGCAAACCAACACTTGCTTGATTTATAATGCGATTTCTTGGGGTTCCATTATGTGAAACCCATCAAAAATGTCAGCACTGGTGAAAAAAGAAACTTTAATACCAGAACACACAAACCTCTAGCCAGGTAACAGGATTGGGATTCAAACTCAGAAACTCAGTGCTGCTAGGCAGAAATGTAAGCCTGTGAGCTTCTGTGCTGCCACGTGTTTTTAGGCTGCATCTCTGTGGTGTAAAACAGTCCTAAGTCGAGTTGAGCGAACACCTGGATGTTCGGGTTCGGCGGGTCCAGCCGAACTTCGCAAAAAAGTTCGGGTTCGGTACCGAACTTGACCCCGAACCCCATTGAAGTCAATGGGGACCTGAACTTTTCGGCACAAAAATGGGTGTAAAAAAGTCTTGCCAAGTGCTAAAGGGCTGCAAAAGGGAGTAAAATGGGGGTAAGAGTAGGACAAGTGCCCTACAAAAAAATGGGGATAGGGAAAATAACTTAAAATCAAATAAAAAAAATAAAAATGGGAAGGGGGGATGGATGTGAAGTAGGAGCCTAGAGGTTGACTAGGCCGTGACCGTGGCAGTGTAGGTGGAAGTGGCAGTGGTGGAGGAGGAGGAGGAGGTAGCCAGCACTTTTTGTGGTTTGTTTTTTTTTTCTAATTGGGGTAGCCCCCAAAATATTGAGGCATATTCAAAAAAATAAGTATACCAATGGCTGTGTGAGGCCTGTCTAAATGTCTATTCTGCACAAGGTACAGACAAGTCTTGTGGGATCCATGCCTGGTTCATTTTAATAAACGTTAGCTTGTCCATGTTGGCTGTGGACAGGCGGCTGCGCTTGTCTGTGATAACGCCCCTTGCCGTGCTAAACACATGTTCAGACAATACACTGGCTGCAGGGCAGGCCAGCATCTCCAAGGCATAAAGGGCAAGCTCAGGCCATGTGCCCAATTTGCAGACCCAGAAGTTGGGGGCAGACCCATCAGTCAGTACGTGTAGGCGTGTACTGTTCCACCATGTTGCTGAAATGTTGCCTCCTGCTAAGACCTTGCCTATCAGCTGGTGGTGCAGTTTGTTTTGGCATGCTGCTGACAAAGCTTTGCCACATTTTGGCCATGCTAACCCTGCCTTCTGAGGTGCTGGCGGTGCCACAGCTGCGTTGGTGGACTTTTCCTCCTCCTCCTCTGCCTTTGCCTTGTGCTTCCACTGAGCCCCCGGTGTCATTTGGGAATGCACTCAGCAGCGCGTCTACCAGTGTGCGCTTGTAGTCGCGCATCTTCCTCTCATGCTCCAGTGAGGGAATTAAGGACGGCACGTTGTCCTTGTAACGGGGATCCAGCAGGGTGGCCACCCAGTAATCAGAACAAGTTACAATGTGGGCAACTCGGCTGTCGTTGCGCAGGCACTGCAGCATGTAGTCGGCCATGTGTGCCAGGCTGCCCAGAGGCAAAGACAAGCTGTCCTCTGTGGGAGGTGTATCATCTGTGTCCTCCGTATCCCCCCAGCCATGCTCCAGTGATGCCCACGAGCTGCGTTGGGTGCCACCGTGCTGCGGTTCCTCCTCCTCCTCCTCATGATCTTCCTCGTCCTCCTCATCCTCCAGAACTGTGCCCCGGCTTGAATATTTTTTACCTGGAATATGCTGGTGCAGGAACCCACCCTCCGAGCCACTTGTGAATGACTGGCCTGATAACCGTGGAAATGACCCCTCTTCCTCCTCCTCATCCTCCTGTGCCACATCCTCTTCCATCATCGCCCGAAGTGTTTTTTCATCGGCACTGGCCATGTTGGTGGAGTACTCGAAACACCACAATACGGTACACAGGTCTCCCATGGAGGCCCACTCGTTGGTGGTGAAGTGGTGCTGTTCTGCACAGCGACTGACCCGTGCGTGCTGCAGCTGAAACTCCACTATTGCCTGCTGCTGCTCGCACAGTCTCTCCAGCATGTGCAAGGTGGAGTTCCACCTTGTGGGCACGTCGCGTAGGAGGCGGTGAGCGGGAAGGCCGAAGTTCCACTGCAGCGCAGACAGACGAGCAGCAGCAGGGTGAGAACGCCAAAAGTGCGCACCGATGACCCGAACTTTCTGCAGCAGCTCTGACATATCCGGGTAGTTTTTTAGAAATTTCTGTACCACCATATTCAGCACATGCGCCAGGCAAGGGATGTGCGTCAAACCGGCTAGGCCGAGAGCCGCTACGAGATTTCACCCATTGTCGCACACCACCAGGCCAGGCTTGAGGCTCAGTGGCAACAACCACTCATCGGTCTGTTGTTCAATGCCCGTCCATAGCTCCTGCGCAGTGTGGGGTTTATCCCCCAAACATATCAGTTTTAAAACAGCCTGCTGTCGTTTCCCCCTGGATGTGCTGAAGTTGGTGGTGAAGGTGTTACTCTGAGCGGATGAGTAGGTGGTAGAGGAGGAGGAAGCGCAGTAGGAGGTGAAGGCAACAGGAGGCAAAGAAAAATGCCCTGCAATCCTCGGTGGCGGAAGGACATGCACCAAATGGCTAGCCGCCTCAGGCCCACCCACCACTACATTTGCCCAGTGTGCAATTAGCGAGATATAGCCTCCCTGCCCGTGCTTACTGGTCCATGTATCAGTGGTTATGTGGACCTTGCCACAGATGGCGTTGCGCAGTGCACACTTGATCTTGTCCCCGACTTGTTTGTGCAGGGAAGGGATGGCTCGCCTGAAAAAGTAGTGGCGGCTGGGAACCACATACTGTGGGACAGCCACCGCCATCAGGTTTTTAAAACTGTCCGTGTCCACCAGACGGAATGACAGCATTTCAAAGGCCAGGAATTTGGAAATGCTGGCATTCAGGGCCAGGGATCGTGGGGGGGGGGGGGGGGTAGGGGAGTACTTCCTCTTTCTCTCCAGTGTTTGGGAGATGGAGATCTGTAAGCTTCCATGGGACCGTGTGGAAATGCTTGGGGACGGTGGCGGACATGGTGGCATTGCTGTCACATGCTCTGTTTGCTGGGTGGCAGGTGACACTGGCACTGTAGAGGTGGAGGAAGAGGCCGAGGCAGCAGCAGAAGAGGAAGCAGGAGGAGGCCGAGACCTTTCTTGGATTTTGAGGTAATTATTCCAATTCACCTTGTGCCTTGAATTTAGATGCCTGATCATGCAGGTTGTGCTCAGGTTTAGAACATTTAGGCCTCGCCTCAGGCTATCACTGCACAGCTTGCAAATCATTTGTGTCTTGTCGTCAGCACATTGTCTGAAGAACTGCCACGCGGGGAATACCTTTGAGCTGCCTTTGGTGTGCTAGGTCCCTGGGTGCGGTGGGTAGTAGCAGGCCTACTGTATAGGGAAATTTCGCTCCACTTTTGCAACCTGCTTCCTCTTTTGCTGTGCTGGTGCCTCTGTGCGACCATCACCTCTTTCTCCAAACTGCACACGTCACTCGCATGACCCTCATTCCATGTGAGGTCTAGAACCTCATCATCCTCCATCACATCATCTTCCACCCACCCTTCACCACTGCCCTCCTTGTCAGTCTGCACACTGAGGAAAGCTGCAGCAGTTGGCACCTGTGTTTCGTCATCATCAGAGACGTGCTGCGCTGGTGTTTCCATGTCCTCATCCTGCAACAGAAGTGGTTGGGCATTGGTGCACTCAATGTCTTCCACTTCTGGGGCAGGGCTATGTGGATTGCCCAAGGAAAGCACACCAGGAGAGTCATCAAAAAGCATAAGAGTCTGTTGCATGACTTGGGGCTCAGACTGCTTGGCTAATTTACAAGGGGCTGAGGTGAAAGACAAATGGCCATGGGGTTCAAGTGCCAACTCTGAGCTTTCATCAAGGGACCGGGAGGGAGACAATGTGAAGGAACTGGAGGCATTGTCAGCCACCCGATCTACTATCGCCTGTACTTCTTCTGGCCTCACCATTCGTTGAGCGGCATTTGGGCCTACCATATAACATTGAAGGTTCTGTCGGCTACCTGAGGAAGGTGTTTCATTTGTACGTGTAGTTGGCACAGATCGACCACGTCCTTTCCTTCCAACAGGAGCTTCACCAACACCACCAACACCAGCAGCACCAGCAGCACCATGACCACGTCCCTAATTTGATGCTCTCCTCATTCTGCCCACAAATGTACTGTGTAGCACTATTTAAGTATTTATTAATACAAAAAAATGAATAATAAATTATTCTTCTTCTACAGGAGCAGCAGGAACTTCTTCCTATAGAAATAGGAGATGATTTTAGAACAATAATCTGTCCCTTACAGCAACAGCAGGAACCTGACCCTATAGGAGTAGGTGATGATTTAAGAACAATAATCTGTCCCTTAAAGGACCAGCAGGCACATCCCCCTTTAGAACTAGGAGATGATTATACAACAATATTCTGTCCCTTACAGCAACAGCAGGAACCTGACCCTATAGGAGTAGGTGATGATTTTAGAACAATAATCTGTCCCTTAAAGGACCAGCAGGAACATCTCCCTTTAGAACTAGGAGATGATTATAGAACAATAATCTGTCCCTTACAGCAACAGCAGGAACCTGACCCTATAGGAGTAGGCAATGATTTCAGTACAATAATCTGTCCCTTACAGCAACAGCAGGAACCTGACCCTATAGGGGTAGGCGATGATTTTAGAACAATAATCTGTCCCTTACAGCAACAGCAGGAACCTGACCCTATAGGACTAGGAGATGATTACAGAACAATAATCTGTCCCTTACAGCAACAGCAGGAACCTGACCCTATAGGAGTAGGCAATGATTTTAGAACAATAATCTGTCCCTTACAGGACCAGCAAGAACCTCTCCCTTTAGAACTAGGAGATGATTATAGAACAATAATCTGTCCCTTACAGCAACAGCAGGAACCTGACCCTATAGGAGTAGGTGATGATTTTAGAACAATAATCTGTCCCTTACAGCAACAGCAAGAACCTGACCCTATAGGTGTAGGAGATGATTATAGAACAATAATCTGTCCCTTACAGCAACAGCAGGAACCTGACCCTATAGGAGTAGGCAATGATTTTAGAACAATAGAGCAGTAGACTCTAACTAGTTCAGTCAGATCGTTCTGTAATGCAGGATGAGATGTTATTATTTCTGCAATCTGTCCCTAAAAGTAGTAGTAGTAGTAATCTCTACCTAGTCCACAATCAGATCGTTCTGTAATGCATGATGAGATCTGCAATCTGTCCCTCAAAGCAGTAGCAGTAGTAATCTCTACCTAGTCCACAATCAGATTGTTTGGTAATGCAGGATGAGATCTGCAATCTGTCCCTCAAAGCAGTAGTAGTAGTAATCTCTACCTAGTCCACAATCAGATCGATGAGATGTTATTATATCTGCAATCTGTCCCTCACAGCGCCGGCAGCATCCTCTCCCTACACTAGTCAGAGAGCATGTGACATGCAGCACTAAGTTACTCCAGCTTATAAAGAGGCTGGGTCACATGATGCACTGGCCAATCACAACCATGCCATTAGTAGGCATGGCTGTGATGGCTTCTAAGGGCAAACCAGTGAAACGCTTGTTGATTGGCTGCCCTGCAGCTATTCAACATGCGTGATCAGATACCCGAACCCAGAACCCGAACCCAAACTTTTTTTCAAATGTCCGGGTTACAATTCGGGCTTGCTCAACTCTAGTCCTAAGTTCCAGGGGTACAAGAAGTTAATCAATGCAGATGTACTGTGGAAGGCCAGAGAGCCGGTGAACAACCTATTTCTGGCATATGCCATCTGTTTGAAGGCTGGTTATGGCTGATTACTGTCAGCATGCTGAGAAATAAACAGCTGTCATTTTGTGGGTTTTGGCTTGGTAAGAGGCTGCAATTAGTGATGGTGGGGAAATGTTAAGGCTGATTAGAGCAATTTGCAATGGTGGTGGAATCCTCCTACACATAAATACTACATTTAGACATAATTTAGGGAAGGCCCTGAGTCAGGAGTAATGTTTCACAACATTGGGAGATCAGAGAACTTCTCTACATAAAGTGGCATGTTTGGGATTTGAAACCAGAACCTCGGTGCTGCTATGCAGAAGTGCTAGCCTGTGAGCCACTGTGCTGCTGCATGTGAAACCCTCCTACACATAAATACACAGATACTGCATTTCTTTGGACATATAGGTGGTGGAATTACATTAGTTAGGAGTTATTCTTCTTAATTTATTCTGTGATATTTTGGTGGTTCTTGGTGTGTGAGTGTAGAATAGTGATGTTACCTTATTTTTGAGAATGATATTTTTATTTCTGATGTTGGTACACATATCACAGTTTTTGGGATCAAATTAGGATAATTTGGAAATAAAAAACACACAAAATCGTGACTCATTTTGCATCAGGAATGGTATTGTTTGTGGTTTGTAAAGACACCTGTGTGAGTTTGGGTAAAGATTTTTGTGAGATGGACAGCAATAAGTGAAAGTGATAGAGAAATATATATTTTACCAAAATATTACACATTCTAGCATTCTTAAAAACAAAATAGATGATGAAAAAGCAACATTATTGCAAGGACAATTTCTTTGACAGAAAGATACATTCATCTCAACATGAAAAGTATTTATCCCGGTGGAGACGATCGAAGGACCCCTTTGGGGAGTGTGGCCCTCTGGGGGAGGTCCTAGGGGAGATGGGGGGCTATCAACTCTCGGCACAGTTTGATCCCATTGGGGGTGTCGGGGGTCTGGGAGCTTTCCATCAGGGTGTCTCCTAGGCTGAGTCACCTGGGGGTTGCCCTATGGAGGGTCACCATCCCTGTGGGGCTGGTCTTGGAATGCCCTAGTTTAGTTGCATGGTCTGAGATGAGGGTTAACTTGATTTATACTTTGTTCTCATAAACTAGTACAATGGACTTCTGTGATTCTGAAGCCTTGATTCTCCATTTTTTAGATTGTTTGACAGCCTAATCTATTCACCTCGATCTTCACTTTACCCCTCTCTTATTGGATAATGATTGCTCTACTTAACCCCTTTTGTATGTACTTCAAATACAATTTTGTAACAGGTATTTGATTATTGTTGGTAGAGTTTTGAAAATTATTTTATGTTAAATGCTCTGTTATGTAAGATAAACTTCAATAAAGAATATTGAAATACGAAAAGTATTTATTTGGGGAAGTTTCAATTGAACCATTAGAATCAATGGCTGAAGCTTGCAGTGGGCTATATAACTCTCATTTTCACTCCCAAAAACGCTTTTTAATCCAGCGCTAATTTTGGTATTTACTATAGCTCCCTGTAAAAAAAGGCAAGTTAAAATGGAAGTAGTTTGCATCTGAGCATAGTCAGTTGGGCTGGCACCTAGTTGTAAAGAGACAGGGAATTTATCTCTTCTCAGACTTTTAAAGATATTTCAGTGTAGAAATTACTTTTTCACACACTTTAAAAGCAGATTATCTTTAAACAATATACCACATATTTCAGTACCATTTAGGTGATCTTATCATGCTCTAAACATTATTTCCATGTGCAAGTCTCCAGGTCCTAACAAGAGTAAGGGTTTGGGCTCTATCTGTTGTCTGGGAGCTATAGTGAACTTGATTTTGGAGTATTTGTTCGCCAGCCCTATTGCGAATTCTGTTTGGGCGCTAATTAGCTCCATTTGCAGTTTTGAGAGTTAATTACCGCGAGATCACATATTCACACTATAGTAAATGGCCCCATAATGGTCTAAGTAGAACTGCTGATAAGCTCTCACATTAAACAGCGCCAACTCAGATCATATAGCAAAAAACACAAATTATAAGAAACCACATAACATAAATGTCCATAAAAGTCCAAATAAAGATTGTGCAATAACAATGTCCCCTCAATCTGTATGAAAGTGACAATGTGCATAAAGTGTTCTTCAATGCTCCATACAAGACTGTGCTCAATAGTGACAAGTGCCAGGTGACCCTCTTGTGCCCTCACTCACCAGAATAAATTGACCTGCTGCTTTTCAGTCAGCCAGATCATAAAAGCTGAAGTCTGGTGAGGGTAGATGTCTTGATCAGGCGAAACTGCAGGGGTAAGCCCAACTTGTGACCAGCAAAGCCAGAGGAATCCTGAACGCTCAGAAAAATACAAAGGAAAAATCCATAGTGCAGACTGTAGTAAAAATCAATTTATTGCGCATGAACTGCTACTTACAGGAAATCGGATAGGAAACAGCATATAGTAATCAATCTCCAATAATCATGCGGTGACTGGCGTGCGTTCCACCTCGTAACCACCGCCGGCAGATGTGACGACGACAGCTGTGACGGACCGGAAATTACATCAACGCGTTTCGCTCTGAGGATAGAGCGTCACCACGGACGATGTCACGGTCCATCACACACTATTTTATCTCAAGTGTTGCCACCCATTCGATCATTAGACCAATGGGAGACTGCACCAAAGACATCTCCTACCGTCCCTCACAGCCGCGTGCCACATTTAAAGTTCACCCTCTAGCGGTAGATTAAGAGAATGGAATACACCGCTGCCTTGGATCCACATCTAGTACAAATTCATGCTGTGCACATATTACAACAAATCTGAAAAATTAATATGCAAAACCGCATACTCTAATATAAACAAAACATACCATATAATGGGATCTACACAATATTAAAATCAATAAAAAACATTAGATAAATAACTAAATCAAAATAAAAACAAAGAAATATATATATTTTTTTAATATATAAATTATTATATATGGAAAGTGTGGGGGAATTATTTTAGGACAATGGAGAATATATAAATGTAAAGGGCAGAAGAGATATATAAAAATATTTTTAGAAATAATTGAATCATATTAAAAAAAAATAAAAAATCATCAAGAGATCAACCGGCCCAAACCTCATCTCATAATGATTTAGGATTAACAAATTCCAGATTTCCACACTGACAATACCCTGTAAAAATACACTGTAAAAATACTAACCAGTCCAAAACCATAACAAGGGCACCAGCAAGACAACCCACATGTATGACATTCTAACGGCCATCACCAATTGGATAGAAAACAATTGATATTGAGATCAATGTTTAGCCCCAGTGGATCCAAGGTGCCCATCCTATGGATCCACTGTGTTTCATTCTGGGATATAAAAAAATGCATATTACAGCGCACACATGATACATACTCCTGCCAGGCTGTTTAAAAGCATCTAAACGTATATAGCAAAAAATGCAAAAATACGGGGGTTTGGTCACACTGAATGGCCATGAAGTGCTTAAGCCCACTGACTGCTGCAAAGTACCCCGTTTTACCAGTGGGTTCCTACACTAACCTTAGAGTGAATGCTCCTATCTCTTAAACCATGGAAGCCAATGCCTCTCTTTATGGGAGACCAGAGGACACATCCCATGGATCAGGTGGACACTGATTGGGGGTAATTAAGGAGGATGGGGTTCGCCAACCCAAAAGGTCTGGTCAGGACCACAGCATACAAAAAAATAGATATTTGGGAGAGGTGCGCATGCGCGGCGCTCTGTATTGGACGTTTAGTCACAGAGCTCCGCGCCGCTCTGCATTCCGGCGTCCCCGACAGCTGGCCCGGCGGCGGGTGGAACTCCAGAACGGGCAATTTTGGCTCCTCGGACCCCCAAGCACAATCCGAGCGGAGTTTGAACCGTCGCCCGGCTCATATTTAAAGCCCCCGGGCGCAGGAATACCCTGATCCGACTCCCCAAGATGGCGGACGGACGGATCCGACTCAGTTAAAGCGGCACACGATCGGGCATATACCAGCCTGAACACAGACCACCAGGTACTGCAGCCAGGCTTGGGGACACAAGGGAACCAGCGCTTTACAGGAGCCAGAGCGGGAATCCTCCTCCCTCATGATACAGAGACTCTCTCTATCCCAGGTTTTCACACGTCCCTGAGATAACTGCTCCCGCAGCTGAACCTTAAAGGAGCCTTCCCTCTGCACCTGACCACCCTCTCCCACAGCTGCAGAGCTGTCCACCTCAGAGAGGGGAACCTGGACTCCCTCTTTATCAGCTTGGGCTATCCCTTTGACCACTGTACCCTCTGGTATCCCACACAACTCAGTTATGCATGGTTATAATCCCTTGAAACTGGAACTAAGATCTCCCTCACAGCCAGGGGTTCCTTTGTCGTGTGCACAGTACAGTTTCTGCCTTCACTTTGCCTGCATTCCAGGAGGGTCTGAATGTTTTCTCTGGCCTCATAATATTCCTTCCTACCTCCCTTAGACCACTCGTCCTCTATACTGTTTTCATTTCTCTACCAAATATTTGCTGGATCTTAGACGAGTTTGGAAAGCTTTCAGGGCTACAGGTGAATTACACTAAATAATCTCTACGCAGCAAACTTCCCTTCCATGTTTCTGAAACTGGGGCAGGATTTGCAGACATGGGGAAATCTAGGGCTCTCGTGGTTAGGCAGGGTCAATTCTATTAAAATGAATTTGTTACCTAGGCTCCTTTACCTATTTCGGTCGCTCCCAATCCCAGTTCACATAGGACCTCTTAAAAAATTTCAAGCCAAAATCATACGCTTCATATGGGGCAACAAAGGGCACAGGCTAAACAGAGAGACCATGTTCCGACTCAGAGAGCATGGGGGCCTGGGACCAGCAAATCTATTATGGTATTATCAGGCTGCCCAACTTTCTCAGCTCTCAAATGTCTACTCAAAAAGTGTACACCCCGACTGGATTTATATGGAAAGACAAGCAATTCCTAAACACACTATCAACTTTCTCTTATGGTGTCCTCCCAAAGCAAGACCTCCCGTAATGGTTCCTACTCTGTCTCACTCCCTGACCCTCTGGGATGGCATCAAAGATAATAGTAATTTGACCTCCCCCTGGCGCCCACTTTCCCACCTATTCCATAATCCGCTGTTTCCTCCTGGGATGGACATTAGGGCCTTCCATTGGTGGCTGGACAAAGGCTTGTATAGAATTGGTCATTTTGTTAATTCCACGGGCCCACTCTCTGTAGCACAATGTGTAAGCAAATTGGACATGCCCAAGACTGAGGGGTTCAGACTTCATCAAATTACCCACTTCCTTAGATCCTTGTGGAAAGACAAGTCTTCCCCCTTATCTCTCACAGCCTACGAGGCCTGGTGTGGTCAAGCCATGGAGCAGAGGGGGGCATTTCAGTGATTTACCGTTCCCTAGCCTCCTCTTCGGATAAAACACGATACATGAAGGATTGGGAGTGTGAGCTGGGTTTGAATTGGAGCCTGGAGACTTGGCGCAGGGCCTTCTCTGCAGCCACGAAGGGCATCTACAATACTACCTTGGTTGAGGCTCACCTGAAGGTTCTGACGCGTTGGTACTTGGTCCCCTATAGACTCGCCAAACTTTTTGCAAACTCTACTCCCTTATGTTTCCGCCAATGCGGCCTCACAGGCACGATGGTTCATACCTGGTGGGAATGCCCTAAGATCAGGGGATTGTGGAATAAAATATTTAATCTCATCAGGAAAATTACGGGTCTCACAATTCGGAATACCCCCCAAATTGCCCTGCTCAATTTTATGGGTCCTGAGATCCCTTCTCTAACTAAACGCCTCATAACCTTCATTCTGATCGGCACTAAAATATCGATTGCTAGAGCTTGGAAACGCCCCCACGTTTCCTTCAACCAGGTTAAAAAGAAGATTTCCTGGATTATGACTCAAGAAAAGACGGCTAGCATTCTTATGGATTCCGTTGAGAGACATGATGCAATCTGGGATCCCTGGCTTGCATACCTTTCTCGAGCTTAAATTATTGTGCTTCTATAAGTTCTTCTTTTCCGGGGGTGGGTACACTCCATGTTACTGGCACTTCCACTTTCCTTCTCTTGTCTCGCTCCCTCTTCTCGCTGGTTCTTGTACTCTTCCTCTTTTCTTCCCTTTTCCTTTCTGTATGCCCCATTAAGGCTTAGCTTAGGATCACAGTACTTGCTTGATATTCTGGGATATTACACATGTTGATTGTTCTCATCTCTTCTGTGCTTTTGATGGTTTTGCATTCCAGGGTAGCCTGAGTTGTATCTTGATTTGAAATATCGCCTTTTACTTAGATTTGGCTTGGTGACCTGTGGGGCCCCCCTGGGGCTGCCTACCCGGAGATGGGAGGGGTTGGGCCTACCTCCGCGGCACAGTTTGTTCCCACTTGGGGTGCTGCGGGGGATTGACTATGTCTGCTCCCTTCAAAACTTCCCCTCCGACGGGGGTAGCTACAGGGCAGTCTCATGGTAAGAACGGTCACACATACTTCACAATTTAATTTGCATTATGTGTTACACCAGTAATATATCTGTTCTTCTATGCAATGTACTGATATTTTGATTTTCTTTTGTGCTTTCGCTTAAAATCAATAAAAATCTATTGCAAAAAAAAAAATAGATATTTGGGGGGAACACCCTACCAAACGCATGGTGCTGCTTGTAAAGACCAACAGACAAAAAAATGCATATTACAGCGCACACATGATACATACTCCTGCCAGGCTGTTTAAAAGCATCTAAACGTATATAGCAAAAAATGCAAAAATACGGGGGTTTGGTCTCACTGAATGGCCATGAAGTGCTTAAGCCCACTGACTGCTGCAAAGTACCCCGTTTTACCAGTGGGTTCCTACACTAACCTTAGAGTGAATGCTCCTATCTCTTAAACCATGGAAGCCACCGCCTCTCTTTATGGGAGACCAGAGGACACATCCCATGGATCAGGTGGACACTGATTGGGGGTAATTAAGGAGGATGGGGTTCACCAACCCAAAAGGTCTGGTCAGGACCACAGCATACAAAAAAATAGATATTTGGGGGGAACACCCTACCAAACGCATGGTGCTGCTTGTAAAGACCAACAGACAAAAAAATGCATATTACAGCGCACACATGATACATACTCCTGCCAGGCTGTTTAAAAGCATCTAAACGTATATAGCAAAAAATGCAAAAATACGGGGGTTTGGT
>BLSH010418800.1:127475-142480 GCA_018402905.1 Glandirana rugosa
ATGTGTATATTAAAGGACTGATGGAGAACGTGAAAACTTCCAGGACCTCGTGGTCCCGTTACCTTTGCGGTGGGGTCATTTTTGGGGCGTTTCCATTGCCCTGGTGCTCCAGGACCTTCAAAAGTGCAAGAGGTAGTCAGGAAATTATATGTGTAATTTATGTACTTAGAACGCCTGATGGTGGTCCCTGCATGTTAGGCCTCTGTATGTGGCCAGGCTGTGTAAAAGTCTCACACATGTGGTATCACCATACTTGGGAGGAGTAGCAGAATGTGTTTTGGGGTGTAATTGGTGGTATGCATATGCTGGGTGTGAGAAATAACCTGTTAATATGACAATTTTGTGAAAAAAAAAAAGGAAAAAAAAAATCTTCATTTTGCAAAGAATTGTGGGAAAAAATGACAACTTCAAAAAACTTGCCATGCCTCTTACTAAATACGTTGGACTGTCTACTTTCCAAAAAGGGGTCATTTGGGGGGTATTTGTACTTTTCTGTCTCGTTAGAGCCTCAAGAAATGAGACAGGCCGTCTTCAGTTCAGTGATTGGCACCATAGCTTGTAGACTCTATAACTTTCACAAAGACCAAATAATATCCACTAATTTGGGTTATTTTTACCAAAGATATATAGCAGTATAAATTTTGGCCAAAATTTATGAAGAAAAGTTGCTAATTTGCAAAATGTTATAACAGAAATAAAGAAAAATGCATGTTTTTACAAATTTTTCGGTATTTTTCCATTTATTGCTCAAAAAATAAACACCCCAATGGTGATTAAATACCACCAAAAGAAAGCCCTGTTTGTGGGGAAAAAAGGACGAAAATTTCATATGGGTACAGTGTAGTATGACTGAGTAATTGTCCTTCAAAATGTGAGAGTACTGAAAGCTGAAAATTGGTCTGGTTAGGAAGGGGGTTTAAGTGCCCAGTGGTCAAGTGGTTAAGGAAGATGGGGTTCACCAACCCAAAAGGTCTGGTCAGGACCACAGCATACAAAAAAATAGATATTTGGGGGGAACACCCTACCAAACGCATGGTGCTGCTTGTAAAGACCAACAGACAAAAAAATGCATATTACAGCGCACACATGATAAATACTCCTGCCAGGCTGTTTAAAAGCATCTAGACGTATATAGCAAAAAATGCAAAAATACGGGGGTTTGGTCACACTGAATGACCATGAAGTGCTTAAGCCCACTGACTGCTGCAATGTACCCCGTTTTACCAGTGGGTTCCTACACTAACCTTAGAGTGAATGCTCCTATCTCTTAAACCATGGAAGCCAACGCCTCTCTTTATGGGAGACCAGAGGACACATCCCATGGATCGGGTGGACACTGATTGGGGGTAATTAAGGAGGATGGGGTTCACCAACCCAAAAGGTCTTAAGCACTTCATGGCCATTCAGTGTGACCAAACCCCCGTATTTTTGCATTTTTTGCTATATACGTTTAGATGCTTTTAAACAGCCTGGCAGGAGTATGTATCATGTGTGCGCTGTAATATGCATTTTTTTGTCTGTTGGTCTTTACAAACAGGACCATGCATTTGGTAGGGTGTTTCCCCCAAATATCTATTTTTTTTTCATTCTGGGATATGGCCCTGGTAAGGTTGGTACGTCTCCAATGTTTCTCAACCCTATCAATACCACAATAGGATAGCTGGTTGGGGTCCCTATTATGGACCAACCTGAAGTGGTTCGAAAGACTATGATGTTTAAATCCTTTTTTTTCGTGTAGTCCGGCCAATATATTGAAGGCCACATGTACAAGTGAGGAGGTAAGTGACATGAGTGGTGTCACAGAAAATACATTTCCTAATTTCATATGACTTCCCCGTTGCTGCAGACTCAAAATGTGTTGTTTTCCACTTTCTATAAGCAGAAGTTCTGTACATAGTGCATCTGCCACAACTGAAAAATCCAACTTGATCAAGAAATGTACATGTTTTAATTGGAGGATCAATAACATGCTATTTTTAGATGTAAAGAGGGGGGCTTTGTATACACAAAATGGGGTTTTCTAGGTAAAACCTTTTTCAATTCCTTATCTCTCATCAGTAATGGCCAATGGGTATTGATAATTTTCTCAAATTGCCTATATTCTTTAAAATAACAAGTCATAAATGATACACCTAAATGTAAATATATTAAAAGCAAGTAGCAGCACATAAAAAGACTAACTAGGTCAGTTGAATAGCAAAAAAGTCCAAATATGAGAAAGGCACACAAAAATCAATGATAGACCTCAATAAAAACCAATAAAGTGTCCGTATGAAGGTCTTATACAGAGAAAGGTTTCTCATGAAGGAAAGGCTGACACCACGTGTAGGAAGGCTGGTTAATCCATAAACACGTTATGCAATGAATGAGAATCCACCACCAATAAATGAAAAGCCGTTTACCAGATCTGTATGTCTTCCAAATTAATGGAGTAGCCAAACCTCGCTTGTAGGGACGTATCGACTCCCTTATGAAACCAGGTGTATCTCTCAAGCCTTCACCAACTCAGAGTGTAAATCCTCCAGCAGTACTCAGAGAAAACAATAGCAAAAACACATGCCCATAGCGTAATCCAGTTACCATTTTATTGTGCACACATAGTAAACATAGTTAGTAGCACTCACATTTAGGTTGTATGGAATGCAGCATGAACTGGATAAAACCAGCATATGCAGAAACGATCGTTCAGAGCACAGTATCGCACGTCTGGACGTCCACCCGACCAGTTTCATAATACCATTGACATCGTCTGGGGCGTGGCCTCCAAACGTGCGTTGCGCTCATATAGATGGTACCCAGCTAAGGGCGGAAGAACAGACCTCTGACCTTCTGTCGGCATAGGCAAAAAGGGCAATGTTCGTTGTACATCCCAAACGTTCAAAGCACAGCATTGGCATGCTAGAAGGGTTCATAACTAAAGTACCCAAAAATCCACATTGTGCAATAAAGAATTCTAATTAGAATAAGCATCGACATCCGCTGGCAAGACTGGAAGATCTTACAGAGGCACTGGGATGTCAATAACTAATTGGCTCCATCATGTGGGCAAAAAGAGAAATGACAGCCCACCTTCCATAAACAGTATAACTCCATGCCAGCCTCTGAGGTCATGGTAGAGTTCCCACCCCCACCAGGGAACCGAACCTATCCCTGACACACAAGAAATTTTTTTTTTATAAAAGATACAATAATACGTAACTAAAATCAATACATGAATAAATAAAACTAATAAAATCACAAAAACCATTCAAAAAGTATATCTCAACTATTATTAATAAAACAATTCACATCCCATTCGACATTTAAGCCGAATGGGGAATAACATTTCAAACGATAAATCCATTTTCCCTCCATACGTGAAATTTCTCTTCTTATATTACAACCTCTCCAATCAGGATTTAGTTTATCGATAGCCATAAACAGTGTCTCCTGTGGTGACACAGGTCATAGTGTTTAGACACACTGTGGTTCGGAAAACCTCTCTTGATATTCCCTACATGTTCTTTTAGGCAGACCTGTAGGGCCCTAATGGTCCGGCTCACATATTGTTTGCCGCATTTGCATTGCAGCAAATAAACAACATTTTTTGTAGAACACGTGATAAAGGAATTAATGCGATATTCACAACCAGTTTGAGTAGACCTAAAGCTCTCTAGTCTCCTCCCCCTAAATGAATTCAGAGCACAAATGTTGCATTTACGACAAGGGAAGAACCCTTTGAGGTCCTGGAAAAACATTGGCTTGATCGGACGATCAACAACATTCCGTGCAATCTTATTCCGCAAAGAGGGTACACCCCTAAAAATAACCTTAGGATGTGATGGTACGAGAGGACCCAATACTGTATCATTTTTCAAAACTGACCAATGTATTGTCAAGATGTTTTTTAGGTCATAATGTTGTGCAGAATAAGAGGTCAAGAATGCATTCTGGAACAAGCCTTCTTGGTTGGGCCTATTTTGCTTCTGTAGTAAGCTACTCCTCTCCAGAGCTGCCACTTCCCTAATGGTAGAATCTAGATTATCTGGATTATACCCTTTCTCAACAAATTGCTTTTTGAGCACCTCTGCCTGTCTACAAAAGTCATTTATATGGGTGCAATTGCGCCTAAGTCACAAGAATTGTCCTTTTGGGACAGCCTTAAGCCATGCTGTATGGTGACAGCTGTCCGTCGGGATAAAGATGTTTCGATCCGTTGGTTTAAAATGTGTGGTGGTAATAATATGATTATCACAAAAGTCAAGCAGAGATCCAGAAAAGAAATCTGCTCCGTGCTGGCTGTATACTCAAACTTAATCCCTGTGTTGTTATCATTAAGGTTAATCATAAATTCATCCAGAGAGGAGGAGTCCCCATCCCATATGAGGAGGACGTCATCTATATACCTCCACCACAGGATAAGCTGTGGCGGCCGGTCCTTAAAGATGATGTCCTCCTCCCATCGGGCCATAAAAAGATTAGCAAGGCTCGGTGCAAATTTGGCACCCATTGCAACACCACATTGTTGTAAATAATAACCACCATTAAACCAAAATAAATTATGTTGCATAGCGAAAGACAACAGAAGAATAAAGGTCCTCTGTTTGTCTAATAGAGAATCCACAGATTCAAGATAATAGTATTTCACTCTAATCCTTGTTGATGGGATATTATGGTGTATAGGAACGCCATATCAGCAGTGGCTATGATATAACCCTCCCTCCACATCAGATCTTGTAATAGGTGCAAGGTGTGAGTGGTATCTTTTAAATATGATGGCATTGTTGATACCAAGGGTTGGAGAAATTCATCCACATATTTACCTATTCTTCACGTGAGGGAGTATATGCCACTGATGATGGGGCGTCCCGGGGGTTTTTCAGCATTTCTATGTACCTTTGGTAAAAAGTATATTACGGGAATACGTGGAGCAGATGGAATGAGGTAAGCTTTTTCTTTTTTATTAATTATACCTTCATCAAAAGCCGTATTGATTAGACCTTTCAACTGACATCTGTATTTAGTAGAAGGATTATTTGGCAATAATTCACTCTAATTTTTATTTTGGAATAGTGGCTCCCTATCTCAATTTCTTACTAGATTTTTAGTAGTCTCCAAGGACTTTTTCTTGTATCCCTTTTCCACAAACCGTTGGAGATCGCAATTGTGTCTAATTCTAAGCATTTGCCCCCTGGGAACACCATCCAACCACCTTGGGTGGTGGCAACTCATCAGGGGGATATAGCCATTGCGATCCACTTCTTTAAAATAGGTGCGGGTGCATAGTCTGTCTCCACTCTTGTAGCTGGTAAGATCTAAGAAGTTGATACTCTCCTGGCCAATCTGTTCAGAGAAGGAGATACCTAGGGGGTTGGCTCCCGTACTGTTCAGGAAATCCATGAGCGACTCTCGCGTGCCCGACCACACGATTAAAATGCCGTCAATGTATCACCTGAACAGTTTGAGCTGGGGGGTGGTCTAGCAAAAATGGCCTTCTCCTCCCACCAGCTCATAAAAATGTTGGCCACCGATGGAGTGTATTTAGCTCCCATGGCGACACCCATAACTTGTTTAAAGTACCTTTTGTCAAACCAAAAGAAATTGTGACTCATGGCGAGCTCTAATAGTTCTATCAGAAAGAGTTTCTGCTCTTCCACCAGGTCCGTCCCATCCAGTGCCCATCTCACTGCACTGATGGCATGGTCCTGTCTGATATTGGTGTAAAGAGAGTTGACATCAACACTCGCCAATAAACAGTCTTTATCTACATGTATAGTTTTAAGCAGGGAGATGAGATCTTTACTGTCTTTCAAATAAGCTGGGTACTTCCTGGTTAGTGGCTGCAAAAAACCATCTATTATATTCACCTGCACTAGCAAAATGAGAGCCCACTCCGCTAATAATTGGCCTCCCAGGTGGCTTGAGGGGATCTTTGTGAATTTTAGGGAGTTGATAAATTACAGGTACTTTAGGTGCATCAGGTACCAGGTAACGTGCTTCCTTCTTATTAACAATGCCCTTTTTCAAACCTCCTTTCACTATTCTTTTTAATTTAGCTTTAAACTTATTTGTTGGGTTACCATTAAGTTCCTCATAGGTCTCTTTATCATTGACTAGTCTGTGAATTTCTTGTAAATAATCTGATTTGTTAAGAATAACTAGGCCGCCGCCTTTATCCGCGGCTCTGATCACGATATCTTTTTTCTTTTCCAATTCACTGAGACCCCTTTCTATATCCCTCTTATGTCTGGTAGGTCAGACCTTAAAATTGTCCAGATCTTGTTCCACAGCTTGCTTAAAACTTTCTACAAAGTGGTTACCAGTCTCTTTGGGATTGAACACAGAACAGTTTCTAAGTGTTGATTGCTGGTAGCTACTGTGATCAGGATTATTGGTGACTGGATTTAATAAAAAATATTTTTTGATGTTAACTCTTCTCACAAACTTCTGTAAATCAATAAAAAGGTCAAACTTATTGAGATGTTTGTCAGGTGCATACTTCAGTCCTAGAGCTAGGAGCCGATACTCCTCTTCAGAAAACTCAATGCTACTAAGACTAAAGATGCCATTTTTTAGGTTGTTCTTTTCCTTTTTCCTTTTCCCTCCCCTGCATCCTCTGGCTCTTCCCTGTTTACGGGGTTTGTAGACTCCTGTGGAGGTCCCATGGGGTACCAGGGTCTTCACTCCCCTCCCTCTAAAGGATGTGGATGGCTTTTGTTGCCACTCCCTCTCATATTGGGTCCACTCCTCCCCCTCCTTGGGGGTCCTCCAAACCCCCTTCTTTGAAAATCCCCATGCTGATTCAGATATCCAGAATGGCCTCTACTGCCTCTATAAGAGGGATAAGGAGCATGGTACCTAGAGGTCCTGTAGAGGCTACCATGATATCCATAATCCCCTCCCTCATTGTAATAATAATTTTGGGAATAGTAACCATGAGGGGATTAAGGTGATTCCTGCTCCAGAGGGGCAAACCTGCTCTGTGTGGGAACAGTTTATTGGGGAGTCCTGGGGGGTTTGGTTCCTACAGCCTTTGGAACAAACCCCTACCATTATTAGCCACTGATGTCCTTGTCTGGACAGGAGTAGCCACATTGGTCTCTGAGGCCACATGGACCATATCACTAACATCACACTGTGAATTAGGGGCTGGGTTTCCCTCTGATGTCTGCCATTTATACACGTTATTGTTTTGATAATCGTTTGCGTCTCTAATATATTTCTTCCTTGTGTTCTTTTGTGCCTCTTTGTCTAGTTTATTGGCAAATTCCTGTAGCTGCTTAATTTTTTCTTTATATTCTACAATGTCTGCCAAAGGTTCAATTTTAGATTTAATGGTATTGATAGAGGTCTCAAGATTCTTTAATTTGCATTCTTTCCTAGAGATTAATATCTCCAACAATTTTTTCTCTACCCCATTAAAAAAATTGAACCAACTCCTCTCATGATCTAGGCCCTCAAGACCATCATTAGGTGCCAAATCCCACCTGCGTGATTATTGGGGATTGATTCCTATATGCTGTTTCCTATCTGATTTCCTGTAAGTAGAAGTTCATGCGCAATGAATAGATTTTACTACAGTCTGCACTATGGATTTTTCCTTTGTATTTTTCTGAGCGTCTGGATTTCTCTGGCTTTGCTGGTCACAAGTTGGGCTTACCTCTGCAGTTTCACCTGATCAAGACATCTACCCTCACCAGACTTCAGCTTTTATGATCTGGCTGACTGAAAAGCAGCAGGTCCATTTATTCTGGTGAGTGAGGGCACAAGAGGGTTACCTGGCACTTGTCACTATTGAGCACAGTCTTGTATGGAGCATTGAAGAGCACTATATGCACATTGTCACTTTCATACAGATTGAGGGGACATTGTTATTGCACAATCTTTATTTGGACTTTTATGGACATTTATGTTATGCGGTTTGTTATAATTATTTGTGGTTTTTGCTATATGATCTGGGTTGGCGCTGTTTAATGTGAGGGCTTATCAACTGAGCAGGTATTTTCCTGAGTACAGCAGCCCCCAGCCTTTAGTGCATTTATTGTGAACAGAACTATTGTGTGTACAATTCAATTTTGGTTTGCCACTTAAGAGTGTATCACTTCCACAGCGCAGATATTTCTAGTTTAACCACTTCAGCCCCGGAAGGATTTACAGCTTTAGGACCGGAGCCCTTTTTGCGATTCGGCGCTGCGTTGCTTTAGCTGACAATTGTGCGGTCGTGCGACGTTGTACCCAAACGAAATTTGCGTCCTTTTTTTCCCACAAATAGAGCTTTCTTTTGGTGGTATTTGATCACCGCTGCGTCATTTCTGATCGCCGCTATAAACAAAAGAAGAGCGACCATTTTGCAAAAAAACCCAAATTTCTTACTTTTTCCTAAAATACAAATCCAAAAAAAAAATATAAAAAAACATTTTTTTTCACCGTTTTTGGCCGATTTATATTCTTCCTCATATTTGCGATAAAAAAAATCGCAATCGGCGTTTATTGATTGGTTTGCGCAAAAGTGGTCGCGTTTACGGATGATGAGAATTCATTTTTGGGGTTTTTAATTTTTTTTTATTTTTTAGTAAAAATGGCGGCGATCTGCGATTTTTTGCGGTACTGCGATATTAGGGCGGACATGTCGGAACGTTTTGACACTTTTTTGGGACCATTGGCATTTATACAGCGATCAGTGCTATAAAAATGCACTGATTACTGTGTAAATGCCATTGGCAGTGAAGGGGTTAACCTGCAGGGGGCGCGCTAAGGGTTAACTATGTTCCCTGGGTGTGTTCTAACTGTGTGGGGGCTTGCCTAGCTGGGGAAGGGAAGTGGTCACAGCCTTCATGTACAGGAAGGCTGTGATCACAGCCCTTCCCCCTCACACAGAGCGGAGGTCCGTGTTTACTTACACGGACCTCCGCTCCTTCGCTCCGGGGGGGGCATCGCGGGTGGCCGGCGGCAATCGAAGCCACCGCACCCGCTCCCTGGCCCCCCCCCCGAACACAGTGAGCGCGCGCGCTCACAGTGGCTCTGTATTGCGGCCGCCGTCGTATCGCGGCCGCCGTCGTATGACGGCGATTCGTGTTACAGAGCCACTCTGTCGCCGTCAATTGCCGATCAGCCGTCGGCAAGCGGTAAGTAGAACTGCTGCCACTGCTGCCACCAGAATGGGATGAATACACACTTTCTAGCTTGTGGGGTAACAAGCTCAAGCAGACTCAGAGTAATCATCACTGGGGCAGGTTAACTGAGTGATTAACCCTTTACATACATATGCAGCAGCTTTAACTATGGAAGCATGCACCATTGACAGCATCTGCTATTTCAATTCTGAGCTGCAGTAAATCACTAGGTTGTCAGCAAATCAACCTCTAGTGGCTCTGATTTTCGGCACAGTGCCAAAAATTAGAGAGCAATGGAGCATGTGCAGAGCAGGGTGAGACAGGGTATTGCTGGATTTTAAACAGTATAGGCACTTATTTTTAAGTCAAATCAATGTTTTTTCAAAGATTTTAGAAAATGCCAAGTAGAAACATAGCAACATAGAGACATGGAAAGCTAAGATGCACTTGCTAAAAGGATGATTCGTACAAGAGCTCAAGCCTGTATCAACAAAATATAACGACAATCATTAAAGTGGTTGTCAACCTGTGACAACCACTTTAACCTACAGGTAAGCCTAGAATAAGGCTTATCTGTAGGTGCCCTGCATAACTCCCAAACCTGCATGGTTCAGGAGATATGCAGTGTTCTGCATGTGCCAACGTAATTTCGGCACATGCGCAGTGAAGAAACGGCCTCCGTGCCGTTTCTCCACTGAGACTGTGCTTTGACTGGTGGCTCCCGCGCGCATGCGTGGGAGTGACATCATGCGACTCTGGGCAGTCGCAAAGCCGGAGTCGCGGCCCCGGAAGGAAGAGGAGCAGAAGATGGATGCCGCCAGCACAGGGGACAGCGCTGGACGTCGCTGGCTTTGTTTGCAGGTAAGTGGCACATAATGGGCTACTATGCGATGCATAGTAGCCCATTATGCTTCCAATTTACAGGGGTATGTAGAGGAAGTAAACCCAATCTGGGTTTAATTCCTCTGTAAGAAATGAGTCTCATCAAGAGCAATATAAAAGAATAAAAACAAACTAAATATCAACAAAAAAGAAAGCATCCAAGCTGCTATACACCAAAAATGATTAACTAAATAATGTAATATAGCCATATAATAATAGAGAAAAGTAGGAGGGGTGGGCCTAGGGGGAAGTGAGAATGACAGGGAGACTAGCCCATCACTGAGATGAATCAAATATCTCTTAGGGGAGAAGCTAGTACCCAGAAGCGCCCAAAACTGAACAAAAAGAAATAAGTATAATAAGTATAGTTAGTTTACTGAGTGACAAAAGCACGAAAGTTGTTGGAGTCACTGTAAGCCCTCCAGCAGGTCCATGTAGAATGGAATTTATTTGGGTCTGTGCTATCTTCCACTACAAGAGTCTCCATTGCCATTAATGTCATTGAGTATCTGGGTCCACTCGAGGATATGAAGAGGGGCAGTAGATTTCCAGTGCGTGGAGATAGCAACCCACTCAGCCAACAGACAATTAAGCAGAATACCCTTCTTAATGCTAGAGAAGGACCAAGGTATCATTAACAGGAGGGCAATTTCAGGAGAAGCCTAGACTTTTTGAGATGCACATTGTATTATTAGAAATGAAAACTTTTTGCCAAAAAGTGGAAATCAAGCAGCATCCCCACTAGATATGGCAGAAAAATCTCTTACTCTCTCTGCACCTCCAGCAGGTCTTAGGTAAAGAAGGGAACATACAATGTAGGGCCACTGGAATCCTGTACCATTAGAATTAGATTTTATAACTTTTTTTCCTGAGAAAATTAAGACATGTAGAGCTTGTGAGTGAAGATAAAGCATTTCTGCCAGTTGTCCACCAAGAATGTCCTGTGTAGAGAGGCTTCCCAATTGGCAATAAACAACAGGTCCATCTTGGAGGTTTCCCCTCTCAACACGCCACATCACAGGGAAACAATGTAGTCTGCAAGAATAGTGATTATAGAGATGTGGCAGAAGAAATATAACAAGCTATATATCTATAAGCTATGATATAATATGTTTAAGTTGATAAACTCAGTTGTGATAAAGTTACGGTTAGACGGCATAACAGCTGGTAATTAATCTAGGGCTCTACTGATGGTGCAGGCTGCGTGAAAGTGCTTCATCTGTGGCCAATGTGCACACTATAGAGAAGTAATTTTTTTAGTCCGTAGTCCAGAGTCAAAAGAGAGATTGTCAAAAATGGGAGTCAAAGGACCTTAACAATGGGAGAAATTGTGGGGTATGACAAATCTGTCCAAAATGGATAGGAAATGTTGACCCAAAAATGGTAAAGTGAAGGAGGCCATTGAGTAGGGGTAGAGAGAGCTTGTTTCAGTTGAACTAAGCGCTTATCAGTGGAATGGTAGAACCAGTCAAAGAGCCTATTTAACAGTGGGGCTCTATGGTACCCAAGTACCCAGCTCCCACTTCTGCTCGGGCCTCCTAGGCGACTTGAGCAGAAGTTCTTCTCTCCCCCTCCCTCCCTGCAATCTTCTGGGATACATCACGGGTCCCAGAAGATTGCCTGGCTATTAAGGAGGCACAGCGCAACACGCATGCACAATGTGCACCCAGCTGTGAAGCCGCAAGCTGTCACAGCCGAGTGCCCAAACTTGTGATGCTGGTCCCGGGGAGAGGTGATGGAGAGAAGCGAGGGTTCGGGCAGCCGCATCGCTGAATCATGGGACATGTGAGTGTGCATTTATTAAAAGCCAGGAGCTACACTTTTTGCAGCTGCTGGCTTTTAATAAATTTAAAAATGACTGGAACTCTGCTTTAACTTTAAAATTCCTAAGGTCTCCAAATCATTCATATTCTTGCAGTACATTGAGGAGGCTAATTGATGCTTGGGTCAAAAACAATAGAAGGTCATCAGGAGAGCTGATCAGCGGCTCTCCTGACAGGGGGGTCTGCGCTGATAATCAATGAATTGATTATCAGTGCAGACCCATCAGTGATGCTCACCAGTCCCCTTCAGTGATGCCCACCAGTGCTTGCCAGTAATGCCAATCAGTGCCCACCTGTACCCACGTGTGATGCCAATCAGTGCCATCAGGGATGCCAATAAGTGGCCAGTCAGTGCCCATCAGTAATGCCACTCAGCGTCTCCTCATCAGTCCTGCCTAGCAGTGCCATCTATCAGTGCTGCCCATCAGTGCCACTCATCAGTGCCCATCATTGCTGCCCATCAGTGGCCATCAGTGCTGCCTATCAGTGCCCATCAGTGAAGGAGGAAACTCACTTATTAACAAAATTTTATAACAGAAACAAAGAAAATGTTTGTTTTTTTTTCAACATTTTCATTTTTTGTATTTGTAGAGCAAAAAATAAAAAAGCCAGTGGTGATCAAATACCACCAAAAGAAAGCTCTATTTGTGGGGGAAAAAAAGATAAAAAATGAATTTGGGTAAAGTGTGGCATGACCGTGCAATTGTCATTCAAATTGCAACGGCACTGAGAGCTGAAAATTGGCCTGGGCAGGAAGGGGGTTAAAGTGCCCAGTATTGAAGTGGTTAAAGGTGAAAAAGTGAAGTTTGCTTAGTTTTTGGTTCATGAAGAGGTTGGATCATTTGCAGAGTAGCTCCAATCTGATATAGCAGACTATTGTATCATGCTCAGCAGACACACCCTTAATGCCAACTATTTTCGGCTTGTTCACCAAATTTGTCCTAAGCTGGCTTAACCAGTTCAGCTCTCACATCTGTACAACCCCTGTTGACAAACAGGGCTTTATTTTTGTAATATTGTCCTGAAATTATGATTTTATATTTTATGCAATCCATAGACGAAAATTAACTAAAACACGTGCCTATTCACTACTTTGATCAGTGTTACTTTAAAAACATATTGATACTGTAGATAAAGAAATATACATTTTATAATATTGCTTTTTCCACCATAATTTGCAAATATATTCTTTAAAAATCAGACAATGTGATTTTCTGGATTTTTTTTCTCATTCTGTCTCTCATAGTTGAAGTGTACCTATGATGAAAATTACAGGCCTCTCTCATCTTTTTAAGTGGGAGAACTTGCACAATTGGTGGCTGACTAAATACTTTTTTGCCCCACTGTATATAATTTGTCCTGTTGAAAACGACAACAGAATCATGATTCAGATAAAACACATTTCTTCTACTTTGATCAGTGAAAGTTTTAAAACAAAAAAATATTGTTACTGTAAATAAAAGTATATATTTTATTACATAATTTTGTTGCAAAGTTATTTTCAAATAAATTTAAAGGCTAATGTGACACAAAGAAATTGCCAAACAAAGCAAATACAAATTTAAAAAATGGAAGTACTAATGGTTGGAAAAACAGAAATAAACAAGGGGTTAAGGGGAAAAGAAGAAGAACAAGTTAGGACCAATTTGGGGGAAAAAAGGGTAATAAGGGTTTAAATATGAACATTATTTTATTTAAGAAAAATAATTGCTTTAATTGATGTAATTTGCAGATTAAAGCCCATAGCTTTGGGCAGAAAAATGAAACATAGTATATTCAAAAGTAATAAGGTTGCATTGTATCATGCCTGAATAGTGCTTATAAACATTGTGTCAGTTCAGTTTTATGACAGTAGCAGCAGAACAGATCAGCTTGAAAGGAATGTAGAAACATCTTAGCCAGGATCTGTAAAGCCGCTTAATGTAGCCTGCTTGTAAAGTACTATGGCAAGCTGATCTTAAGACAGTATGTTAAAGTTTAATCTCTTGGTGCTGAGTGCACACAAATATGCGGCCTCTTTGAGGCCAGGCTCTGGCACTGAGCGGCCACACATTTGCATGCAATAGCGCCAACCGAGCTGTGCCAAGAGCGTGCGATTTGTACTCTTCCGGCAGAGTGACCAGCGGCGCACGGAAAGAAACAGCGATCGGGAGTTTTTGGATCATGTGTACGCCATGACAGCCAATCACGGTGGTCACATGGCCATAAGCCCTGCCCTGCCTCTCAGCAATGAAAATGCCTTAAAGGGCCAGCGGGAACTGGCACCAAGGGGTTATGCAATTATAGATTATGGTCTGCATTTTTTTTTTACTACTAGTGCTGAGCAGACACCTGGATGTTCTGGTTCGGCACCGAACTTGACCCAAACTTGACCCGGACCCCATTGAAGTCAATGGTGACCCGAACTTTTGGGCACAAATATGGCTGTAAAAAAAGTCCTGGAAAGGGCTAGAGGGCTGCAAAAGGAAGCAAATGGGGGTAAGAGTGCCCTGCAAACAAAGGTGGATAGGGAAATAACATAAAATCACATTAAAAAAAATAAAAATGGGAGGAGGAGGTGGATGTGGAGTAGGAGCCTAGAGATTGACTAGGCTGTGACCGTGGCAGTGTAGGTGGAAGTGGCGGTGGAGGAGGGGGAGGTAGCCAACACTGTTTTTTGTTTGTTTTTGTTTTCTAATTGGGGTAGCCCCCAAAATATTGAGACATATTAAAAAAAAACAAGGATACCAATGGCTGTGTGAGGCCGGTCTAAATGGCTATTCTGCACAAGGTACAGACAAGTCTTGTGGGATCCATGCCTGGTTAATTTTAATAAACGTTAGCTTGTCCACGTTGGCTGTGCACAGGCGGCTGCGCTTGTCTGTGAAAACTCCCCCTACCGTGGTAAACACACGTTCAGACAATCAGAGGCGGCTCCAGACTTTGTGAGGCCTTAGGCAAAATTTAGACATGAGGCCCCACTTACGCCCATAACGGGAAAAATAATTCAAGCGATAACAAAATTAACTGTATAAATTGCATATATTAAGAACTTTAACGTGCGGTGTCAGTGTTCTCCCTATCTCAGTGCTGGTGTCAGTGAGGGAGATAGCAGCAGAAAAGCCAATCAGCAGGCAGTGCCAGCGCAGGATGCAGAGTGCCTTGGCTACTGTGGCTGTGCTGGAGGAGGGGGGTACAGAGGTGGCTGTGGTGGAGGAGGGGGGTACAG
>BLSH010418800.1:202280-238802 GCA_018402905.1 Glandirana rugosa
GATAATAGATAGATGGATAGATAGATAGATATGGGATAGAGAGATAGAGAGATAGATAGATAGATAATAGATAGATAGATAGATAGATAGATAGATAGATAGATAGATAGAGATAGATAGATAGATAGATAGATAGATAGATAGATAGATAGATAGATAGATAGATAGATAGAAAAAATAGTTTTAGCTGAATTGCAAAAGGTGGATTATTAGAGATGAATAGACAATCAGACAGACGGCTAATAGGCTAGAGATGGTATAAACTAGTGTCTACATGTTCCTAATATCCTTGATAAAAGGTAACACAGTGGATAGAGATAGATAATAGATAGATAGATAGATAGATAGATAGATAGATAGATAGATAGATAGATAGATAGATAAAGCACTAGCGTCCATGCTGAAATGAAAACTGCATCGGTAAGAAGTTCCCGGCTTCCAGAGACAACTTTCTTGTTCCTATAATAAATTGTCTCTTGTGTGCTTGTAGATGGCGATGAGAAATAGATCAAATAAACTGCCTATTTATCTATCAATCGATCTATCTATACAGTATGTATGTATAAATAATCGATAGATAGATAGATAGATAGATAGATAGATAGATAGATAGATAGATAGATAGATAGATAGATAGATTGATAAATCAATTAAATAAACTGCCTATCTATCTATCTATCAATCCATCTATCTATTTATCAATTATTTATACATACTGTATAGCTATAGATCGATAGATAGATAGATAGATAGATAGATAGTAATAGATATATTTATATATGTGTTGTACGTGTATGTGTGTGCGTCTCTCTCTCTCTCTCTCTATATAATATATATAAAATATAATCCTGTATAATAATAATATAAAAATGTAGGCACACAACACAATACATATTGATATAAAACAAACACTATATAATTGTGTATGTCTCTATATTCAAATTCCACAAACACGCACACGTAATAATTAAAAATGTATATTTGTGTCCATGTGGTGTGTGGTGTGTGCTTGTATAGTTTGATGTTTTATGTGTGTGGTTTGGTGTGTAGTGTATGTTTGTGTGTCTGTATACACACATAACCAAAACATCAAAACAAGATGACGTGTAATTTAATTTGGTTGTTGTGTTGCATGGAAACTTAATTACTGCGTTCCCTTAGTAAGTTTATAGTTTAGTAATAGTATAATAATAATAATAATAATACTGAAGTTTAGTAATATATCAGCTATGTAACTTATTCGATACTATGACTAATGATACACAAATAATATAGCTAAGCACGATGTAATATGTGTGTGATTGTGGTATCTTAGTATATAGATATATTTGTGGAATATAAATATATAGAGACACGGAAACTATAGGAATATTAATCCACGAAGGAAACTTGATGCATTTCTGCTTAGAGGACAGGCGATTTTATGGCCTGCATTGGTTTATTTCCTTTCTGTATGTATTATTATTATTATTATTATATGTATGCTAATTCTTGTTTTCTTGTGCTTTCTTCTGGGTTGATATAATTCATTTGGTATAGATTTTCAGTTATACACAATCTGTATTCTATGGCAGTGCAGGTCCTGTATCTCTGAGACACATTTGAGGCTTTGTGTCGCACTGAGGTTGTATGGGGATGAAGTTCTCAGACAATATATGGTTTATTTTCTCTATAATTCCTGCTGCAGTCAGTCTCTCGGGAAGCCCCCTTCTCCGCAGCCCATAGGTGTTGTTTCAGCTTCCATTCACCATGGGGAGGGCAAAAAAAGAAAAAAGTAAAGATGCTCATTTATGAAGAATATTCCCAGAGATTATTGCTTTGCAGTAATTAGAGCCCTGGGGTTTAGGGATGTTCTTTTAGCAAATGTATATATATTTTACCTTTTTTTCTTTACTTTTCCCCCAATACATTTCTAGAAATGTTTGTTTTTATGTAAGCTGTGGTTGGCGATTCTGTTTTGTATTGAAGTCAATGAAAAGGCTGTGTATGAGCGGAAGAAAAGAACTTGCTGTTTTGTAACGTTTAGTTGTCACCATGAACTACTTTTATTTTCTGCTTAGACACAACTCTGAAATGAATGGCATAATGTGCTGTCAGTATTTTCTTTATCCTAATGGAGGTTTGTTTTGCGCAATATTTGCCCCATTGTGAAAACTGCGTCCTTTTTGCACCTCTAAAATTAGCGTTTTGTAGGCAAATGTGCCGCTCTAGAATGAGCGAATAATCCATTGATTCCCATAGTTACCTGGCCCCATTGTTAGGCTTTGTTTTTCTTTGGTTTACTGCAGATTGGAATTTATGTGATTTTATGACATTATTGATTTTGTGGTTCAGAGTCTTGCCAAATATTACTGGGATGAGATTGCAGGTTGTCAGCGGTGAGTGTGCTGGAAGGAGAGGCAGCAACTTCATTGATTTATGAAAAGTAAGTTCACTCTTTATACAAAGAGCTGAGATGTCCAGAGGAGAATATGCTGCCCACAGGAAAACCCTTTAGTAAATAGCGCCTAAACTCTCCCCACATCGCTTTATCTTTCTGCATATTTCACATCGCCATCTACAAGCACACAAGAGACAATTTATTATAGGAACAAGAAAGTTGTCTCTGGAAGCCGGGAACTTCTTACCGATGCAGTTTTCATTTTAGCATGGACGCTAGTGCTTTATCTATGTATTATCTATCTATCTATCTATCTATCTATCTATCTATCTATCTATCTATCTATCTATCTATCTCTATCCACTGGGCTACTTTTTATCAAGGATATTAGGAAAATGTAGAGATTATTTTATACCATCTCTAGCCTATTAGCCGTCTGTCTGATTGTCTATTTATCTCTAATAATATCTATCCACCTTTTGCAACTCAGCTAAAACTATTTTTACTATCTATCTATCTAATCTATCTATCCATCTATTTATCTATCTATCTATCTATCTATCTATCTATCTATCTATCTATCTATCTATCTATCTATCTATCATCTATCTATCTATCTATCTATCTATCTATCTATCTATCTATCTATCTAATCTATCTATCTATCTATCTATCTATCTATCTATCTATCTATCTATCTATCTATCTATCTATTTATCTATTTATCTATCTATCTATTCTGCACATGAAGAAAATTCTGATACTATTTTATATTTCCTTCTTTCCTTCCTTCCTTCCTAAAATGTAAATGCTATTTTATAGCACCCCATTTCTATCTATCTATGTATCTATGTATCTATGTATCTATCTATCTATCTATCTATCTATCTATCTATCTATCTATCTATCTATCCATCCATCCATCCACCCATCCATCTCTCTCTCTCTCTCCATCCATCCACCCATTCATCTATCTATCTATCTATCTATCTATCTATCTATCTATCTATCTATCTATCTATCTCTATGCACTCCCTGCACATGTAGAGAATGCAGGGCCTATTTTCTCTGATCACGGATAAAGTCTAAAAAAAGGACGTCCTAAGTGGTTTTATAGGGGAATAATTAGCGATAGGACTCATCCAGTGCAGCATTAATAGCTCTGCCTCTGACACATCTGTGGAACCGAGGAAAGTGTTCTGTTGGATTCTTTGGCAACCCTGTAAACAATAAGATAGAGAGGGTCTCAGGGAAAATTCAATTTATTGCAATATGTTTGTCTTGTTACGTTTGTAAAAGCGGTCACAGGAAGAGATAATAGAAATGGAATCCTTTATTGTCACGTTGTAAATTAGGGACACTATTTTTTTTATCATTCTATTTATGTGCCCTGGGTGAGATAAGTCTGCCATCACCATGGCATGGGCAATCCTGAGTCGTCCATACATCCACTTCTGTCCGCACACTATTATAGAGTCCAGTCCTGTGTATTTGTTAAATGCTTTACCAATACTCGAAATTATGGATAAACATTTTTTTCCACCAACCAAGACCCCATAGAGTATAATAATTTGTACCAGGAATTAATGTTAAATTTATTTCAGGAAAAGGTAATTTTTTTTTTTTTTAGTCATTCTTATTCATCAGGTCCTCAGACCCCAAATGTCAAGCAGAGGAATTAAGTAGCTTGTCATCCAAAGTAAAGGCTCTATTGTGAAGCCCCACTGCATGATGTCATCTATGTGCTGACACAATGTGGTTACCATTTTATCAGTCTACTATGAGTCTTTAAAGCAAGGGGTTCATACAAATGGGAAGAGTAGAATTTGCAGTGGGAGAGTAATTGTGTATTGCTTGTTGTAACCCCCACCCTTCTAATAAGTGAGCTTCTGAAGAACTGCATCTTTAATTCTTCCAACCTAAATATACAACTAGGCCTGTCATAGGTAGACAGACATAGGTATAAAGATAGATAGATAGATAGATAGATAGATAGATAGATAGATAGATAGATAGATAGATAGATAGATAGATAGATACAAATATAAATATATAAATCTATTTCTCTATTGCAATTGTTTCAAGTTGGTCACAATAATGTTTCCCTAAGAGTTTATATCCTCATATCAGCACAAACTTTACATTATTTTTTCAGCTATTAAAAAAAAGAGTCCAGTATATATTTTGGCTGATAAAAATCAATAGTCTGTCTGGATACTAAATAAATAATTTTTACACTGAATCAGGGAGCAAGTGTTCACTGTTCAGTGTTTGGGTATCTGAATATAAAAGGACTAGAACATAAATTAATTATTTTGTAAATAATTCCAAAATACTGCATCTTGGTCTCTTTTTTCTTTTCTTTTCTTTTCTTTTCTTTTCTTTTCTTTTCTTTTCTTTTCTTTTCTTTTCTTTTCTTTTCTTTTCTTTTCTCTTTAGAAATATACTTTTACAGTTTTTGCTCTTCTTACCAAATAGTGTTTTAATTTCATGAGCATTAGTTTTTTAAGTTCTGTGATAACATATATTGGCAAAAAATATTTATTTTTTCTTACATGAGAAAATATAGTCAACATTACTGTATACTTTTAGTTCCAACAATAAATATGTACAATATCAAATTCTGACAATAAAAAGAAGCAGATGCATTTTAGTAGATAACAATGGGGCTAGAGAGTGAAATATTTTTTTCTTACAATATTTTTTTTCACTAAGACCTTTTTGACTGGCTATCACAGTGATCATGTGAACAAGAACTCCCCTGATTGGCTCCTGGCCATATCAGTCTGGTGACATTGGGATCACAAGTTTCAGGTGCAGACATGAAAGTAAACCATAAGAATTGGCTTGTTTTGTTGCATGAATTATGATGGAGTGCTACATCCTGATGTGTTTTTCATGACCTACTGTAGGCATTTATGAAGCTTTTTTATTATAAGGAACCAATGTTGCTGAGTGTAAAAGTTAAATTTTTTATGCATTTGCAATATGGTGTATTTTAAGTGAGTTTTGAATATGTTTTACATGTGTTGTTATTTATTTCAATATATGCTGTACTGGAAACTGTACCAATTTCCCCCCCTAACACTATACACATAAAACACATACATGTGAATGTGGCCTAATTGTGTTGATAACTTGGAATAAATTAGTACACTATATTGTCAGCATAAATTGAATAAAGTTAGAGAACATTTTATACAGGGGAGATTTATAAAAATGGTCACTGGCCCAATAAAGTTGTGTTCTGGTCAAGAATCACATAATGAAAATAAAATAAAATAAAATTATATATAAATATATATATATATATATATATATATATATATATATATATATACACACACATATTTAAAAAAAAAAAAAACGATTTTCTTTTCTTTTACCCTTGCAGAATTCTTGGTGCACACACAAACATTTTGTTGGCACTTATATTTACCTCTCTGCAGTATCATTATCCAGTGTCAAATGCTTTACATTTCATTAAAATGATAAAAATCCCAGTCAGAAAGCATTTCAGGTTCATCTCCATATCTGGGGGTTGGGCAAATGAATTGTGGGTGACAAATTGTTTGAAAGCTCAAAAAAGAGGAATATGTTGTATGGCGAGCATGTGATTGTCCTGATGCATCTCCATTAAGTATTTTTTAGAAAAAGTCCATTATTCACAATATAATTTCCTGTAAACACTATTGTTCTCACCAGTGCAAACCAACATTGGGGTTGTCTGCACAACAAATAAGCAGGCACAACTGGGTGATAGGAGTGTGCATGTTTATTTGCATACCTGGTGAAAACATAGCACAGTATTTAGATCATGTCTGCCATTTGGCATCTCCTGTCTATGACTAACTCAAGGGGAAGTTGTATCCAAGGACTAATTTAGCCTTTGTTCATCCTAGATTCATAATTCTGTACTTATATTTATTCGTTACAGGAACTTATACAGCACTGCCAATTTTTGTAGCACTTTACATATATAGCTTACACTCACATCAGTCCCTGCCCTCAAGGAGCTTACAATTTAAGGCCCCAAACTCACATTCATACACATATTAGGGCCAATGTAGACAGGAGCCAATCTACCAGCATGTCTTTGGAGTTTGGGAGGAAAGCAGAGTAAACCCATGCAGGCACAGGTAGAACATGCCAAATGCAGGCAGGTAGTGCTATGGTTGGGATCTGAGCCCACAACCAAAGTGCTGCAAGGCGAAAGTGCTAACCACTTAGGCACTGTGCTGCCCCCATAACCTGATTTGATATTTAATTATGTGCATAGGCCTATTCTGAAACAAAAAGTGGAGCTATCAGACCAAAATTAAATATGCCAACACATAGCAATTAATAAATAAGAGAAGGAAAGCGAATAACATTTCTTCAGAATAATATTTAAAGAAAACTGCTGCTGGGAGAAATAGCTGCTGACCTCCTTCTGAAAATGCTAGTTTTCTGGTTTTCTCCAGCTACATTGTGAGGCTGTAATCTCAGCCTTAGCAGGAATTTTCATGCAGCTGGTGTCTTCAGCTTTGTAAATTTTTTGTGGATCAAAATTATTAAAGCCTTTGAACAGATATAAAAGCCACATAACCAGTAAGTTTATATGAGAGCTTAGTAATGACAGCCTACACTTATTCTCAGTAAAGGTCCCTTTAAACTCGCTGCTGGCCACTAAGTAATTACAATTTTCATTGGGGATTATTGAGATTGACTTCTATGAATTTTATGGGGATGATGCGGTATCAATGTTATGATATATTTTTATATTTTTGAAATATAGCATCATACATTTAATCAATAGCAGGTTAAAAACAAAAACACTGACTTTTTTGTAATTAGTAAAAACCACCACTTAAAAAAAGAAAAGATTTTAGACAAATGTTAATATTGTACACATAACTGTTAAAGGTCCTACTTCAACTCTGTACTGGATGGTGGATGCTATTGAATGTAACAAGTCACAAATAAATTGTATAGCAGGAGCCATACAATGGGGGCTTCTGCCTGCTTTACCCCACTGCCCCATTGCCCTAACCTTTTGGAAGAGCCCTCTCAAAAAATAATATATATATATATATATATATATATATTATATATATATTTTTTTTCCAGCCATGGAGTATAAGGGATCATTTTCAAACTCTCCCACCCATTGTCCAGCCCAACTGCTCCCACTCTTAGCCCTATGCAAATACTGACCTTTAGAAGTCAGTATTTTGGTGTGCTAGCAAGGTGTAGGTCGGGTTGGACACCGTATTATGCTAGCTATACAATATATGTGTTATATTTATTATTTTGCAGACAAATCAGAATTCAAGTGGATACATTTTAAAGCATTGTGAGAAAAGTGTATTTTGACCATTATTATATTTTTCCCTGCATAGTTTTATTGTTGTTAGAAACACCACTATGGAGTTAATTTACTAAAACTGGAGAGTACAATATTTGGTGCAATTTTGCATGGTAGCCAATCAGCTTCTAAATCCAGCTTGTTCAATTAAGCTTTGACAATAAAACCTGGAAGCTGAATGGTTTCAGTAAATCAACCCCTATATAATCCAAGGCTTTCCATCAAGGAATTCCTGCCCATTGCAATTGCCTAGTAGTTTTATTGTACACATTCTTCTTTCTATTTTTTTTATTTTTTATTTTAAACTCTTCTGCTTTTCTTTTGAAATCTCTATGACTCTTTGTTGATTCAGATATCCAGTGTAATTAAGCATCTGATGTGAGTAATACCTCTGCTAAGTTTCTTGTTATATGTTTTCATAATGCTTGTGTCTTCAAATTGCTAGCATATTCTGTAGCATCATCAGAGTTAAGCATCTTATTTTATTATAATACAAAAAAAAATCTGTATATTTCCAGGAGATATTTATATGTACTTGGTGCTGAAGATAAGCATCATGTGGAGGTGTAATGTGAATGCATGATCTTGAACAATCTATGAGTTACGTTACAGAGCTTAGATATCAGTATGTTTTTCCTAAGCATTTAGTTGGCCCCAACATTATTGTCTTAGAGCATATGACTGGATAAGAAAATCTAATCTGAACTGCACCCCTCCAAGAACAATTGTCTGGGGTGTCTGCTGAGGCAGCAAGGTGGACATAAACAGCCAGATCTTCCCCTGTTTTAGCACCAGTAACAATATTTTTATATATAATGGACAATTTATGTTTGAAAGCCTCATATTCAGCCTGGATTTCTCAAGGAAAGAATGCAAATGCAGTTGTAAGTCTATTATTAATATGGTTGGGCTTTGTTGTGGAACCCCAAGGGAGGTGCCTCAGTAATAAGCAACCAAGAAAAATAGCTAGTACTGTATATATTATGTATTATTCTGTACCATTGAAGGTACTGATTTATTTCCTCTCTTTTCCCTCCCATCAGTCTCTAAAGTCAGGAGCCAAAAGAAAATATTTCTACGTAGTTTACTTCCAATGGTCAGTGGAGTCCCCAGTGAAATACTAAAGGGCCATGAGCTGCCTTGATATAAGGTCTTTCAGTGTCTTAAAGAGTAGCTATAGAGTTTGAAACATGTTTTTTTTTTAATATAAATATGTGAAGGAGATAATAATAATTAAAATTATCATATCAGTGTGGGTTACTGATTTAAAAACCTTATTTTTAATTATTGTTTGCAATTATATGTAAAGTATATGGGGTATTTATTCATTAAATATGCATGTTCTGCTTCTTGGTTGATTCTATTATCACAACAGAAGGTCTACCATACAGGGTCCCTATGACTGACAATAGTAGACTTCTCTGCAGTCTCTAATGATGTGAAATATCCACAATGCTCCCGGTAGCCAGAGACCATGTGATCTAGGGGCTAGGCTGCAAGCATTTTAGGTTTTAATAGTAATATAATAGTTTATTATGTATAGTATGAAAGAAGTATTTTTTTGTATTCTGAAGAACAATGTGATTTAGTACGCTATTTATTTGAAATGTAAGTTTTAATGATAGATCTAGTTTAACTCTTCAAAGAAGTGCATGACTTGGGGTGCTTTCCATCTTACAGGGGTTGATTTACTAAAACTGGAGGGCATAAACTGGTGCAGCTCTGCATAGCTTCCAGATTTTTCTGTTAAAGCTTAAATGAACAAGCTGAATTTAGAAGATGATTGGCTACCATGCACAGCTGCACCAGATTTTGCCCTCTCCAGTTTTTGTAAGTCAACCCCACAGATACCAAAGGCTCTAAATTAGACCTCCATTACCAGCCATTAAAAAGGGCTAATTTAAAACAATTCAATAGACCAGCAAGTATCTGCTAGCTCTAGATTGTCCACAAACCAGTATATAACAGGATCATGTGATTGAAGAAAAATTAGATCAACTGCCATGGTAATCCTTAAAAAAGACACATTTCATAAGACTTTTAAAATTTTGTAATGCTCGTGTTTTATCATGTACAGACATGAATGAACTATTAAATATCTCCTCTCTGTACTGACTCTCACATTTGAAACTGGTTTGAATTCCAATCTGTCACAATTCAGTCACTTATGTTCTTATTATAAAGGAAAAAATGATGCCAAGATTTGTAGCACAACATGATTATTATACTGCCATATAGTCAAGGCTAATTTAAAGGGAACCTGTAATGAAATAAATGCCCACTTCTAATGAGGTTAGTTGCCTTGCTGCCTCGCTAATCCTGTGATTGCCCTGCATGGTAACCTGGAACCAGCATGCATTCAGGGATATCAGGACCTATGTGATTCATTTTAGCTGGCCAATTGCTAAATAGTGAGGATCAGAATGTCAGCAAGGCAATTAACCCTTTCAATAGGAGTCCATGAATGACAGTGTGCTTATTTCCCCCAAGACAGGTTCCCTTTAAAGGCAACATGTCTTCAATCCTTGTTTGGATGTGTTGCAGATCACCACATGCCTGCCTTTGCTTCAAAGATGCAATCAGGTTAAAGCACACACGATCAGATTATCAGACACATTTTCGTCCGTTTTTTGTTGCATGTTAGTCTGATATCGAAAGGGAAGAGGTTACTCAACATACAAAACTTCTCATACAACAGAATTCAACTTCAGAAGTGATGTCATATGTTGAATTGTTTTGTATGTGTTCTTTCGTTTCTGACCATGCGTAGTCTTGCTCCAGTGATTTTTTTTGGACTAAAACTGTACTAATTAATTGAAAATTGGACATTGTGTTCACAAACGGCAAACATTTTCAAGCCTGCACATGAAGTTTTTGTTGTCAGAAAATGCAGATTCGGCTGTTGAAAGCACCATAATAACGATCAGAAAATCGGCAGTTCTTTCGTCGGATGAAATTTTACTTCCGATTTTTTGATCGTGTGTACGGATCTTAAGATTCAGACTAGTAAAAGGGCTTTCAATCCTACTCCCTGTCAATAGAAACAGCTCACACCCCCATTGTGTTGTCATGATATCAGCAATGTATATTCTACCAAAAACCTTTATTCTTTACATGTTGAATAGATTGACAAACTATTAGAATCTCTACTATATTTAATTGCTGCTTGGGCCTCTGTTGGGAAAATTTCTTCTCATTGTACTGGTGACCATTTTCAATGAGCTAGGATGTGAGGAAATCCCTGACACACAGATATCCATAAAATCTGACATTAGTTCTAATTCTTCCCTAATTCTTCTCCATTACAGTAAAAAGTCATCATTGCAATCTGTTCAGTGATGAATTATAATAAAGGCATAATGGGCGGTGGCCGGTGGCCCTCAATTTACAAAGATGCTAAAAAACTTCTGCACATCAGCACTGTTCATCAGTTTAAGATAATTTATTAATTATGTACAACATTTACACCTCCCTTGTACTAGTAAGAATAATTTCCATTATCTGACATCATGACAGATACAAACACCTCCATAAAACTTTATCTTTATGCATGGTTCCATGAAATTGGCAGAGACGCCCAAGAATTCTAAGCATCCTGGGAACCACAATGTACAATTAATCTACCGCTGTGTATGTGTCTGCAATGGAGAGATCTCCCATCCCCATAACTGCTGTCACTAGGAAAGGAAATCCCAACCAAAATGGACACCAAATGCAATAAAAACCCTTCCCTACTCTGCCCAAGACATAAAAACAGGTTTTTAGGTTTAACCGATTAAATTATTTTACCCAAAAAAATGACTAGCAAAAAACAGGTAGGAATGCTCCTAGCTCCTGCTGCATATCATAATTCTTAAAGTGACTTTTAAAACTATATAGATCCTGTGGCTTGGATCTTACTTCTGTTTACTAATGTTGGGACCCGCTAGCACAACAACTGTTACACTAATACAAGTGCAACTGTTATGTACTAATAAAAAAGTCAATAAACCAAGTGTTGCGCTACCCCTCAAAAATCAAACTTGGGTAAAACTGTGCAAAAGCCTGTGTGTAAAATCCAGTTATAATACCTAAAACTCAAAATATAAACCATAAATAGATAATACAACTCATACACAATGATATAAAAAATCTAGTCAGTGCTCATAAGTGCAAAAACCATGCACATTGTAAACAAGTGCTTTAAAGTCCAAACATTTCTCCTTCAACTGTGTATAAGTCCTTATTCTCATATATAGTGCTCTTCTTTCCAAAATATCCTCCAAATCTCTTCCAATATGGTAACAGCGTGCTCCTATGCGTGTTGTTATATTATGCACTTACCAGATGTTTATGACCCTCTTACATTCATAAGTGGGTCTCTACAGGCCTCAAAACAGCTCTCCTTCCAATCAGCCTTCCAGCCCTCCAACCTTCCAGGTCCCCCAGACAGTCCCTCTTGGCTCCAATCTTGTAACATTTCTGAGTTACCATCTGCTCTTTTGTTGCGATGTCACAGAAATAGAAGACATCTTGATGAGCATGTTTGATTTTTGAGGGGTTGCACAGCACTTGGTTTATTGTCCTTTTTATTTAAATCTTCAAGTGAACCTGTGGCGATGCTATGCATAGTAAAGTATTTCCATCTTACTAAAAAAGCAGGACACGGACTTTAAAGCAAGCTCTTGCTGACCTCTGTAGCTGCTGGCACTGTAGAACAATAAATCTCCAAAGTTCACAACAGAAGCACTGAAGTCATCCAAGTTTTTCTCTCAATAGCTCAGCTCACCCTGAGGTGTAGCAGAGCTCCTGTTCTGGAATTACAATACAGATTATTATTAAGCAGACTACTAAACTATTGCTGGAAGGTGATAGCAGGGCGATCTCAACTGTTTGTTGACTCCATGATGGATCGATGACTACTTGAATGTCTTCAGTGTTTCTGTTGTGAAATTTGAATATGGATTTCTCCACGGTGCCAGCAGCGACAAAGGGAAGTAAGGATTCTTTTAAAGCCCAACTCCAGGTGTAATAATGCTCCCCTGCAGTGGGGTTGCCTCTGTACTGCAAGGATTAAGCACTTGTTTACATCTAGGGAAATGTCCTATACACATCGCCTGGCCACAAACTCACTTTAAAGCAATACTAAAGGTTCGCTTTTTTAAAAAATAAATAACAAACATGTCATACTTACCTCCTCTGTGCAAGGGTTTTGCACAGAGTGGCCCCGATCCTCCTTTTCTGGGGTTCCTCCGCGGTGCTCCTGGCTCCTCCTCTTTCCCTGGGGGCACTCGTGAGGGTGAGCTTCCGTGTCCTGCTGCTGTGTACATTGACACAGGCGGCAGGACTCGGCCCTGCCCCCTGGCTCTTGGCCAATGGCTCCCCTGCTATCAATCTATCCAATGAGCTGCTAGGCTCGTCCCAGGTGCAGGAACAATCGGGCTCAGGTAAGGGTTGCTGCAATAAAAAAGGTTTTTCACCTTAATGCATAGAATTCATTAAGGTGAAAAACCGGGAGGGTTTACAACCCCTTTAAGTAAAACAGAGTGTTAACCATATAAATTAAACAACTGTTCATATAAATTTCATAATTTCCCAACTAGGATTTGTAAATGATCACATAATTTTGTTTGTTGCTGTGTTTTTCCAAAACAGCTGAATTAATCATGAAAGTTTTGTAGAATGACCAATTAAGGAACCTTTGATAAGCCATCTGATTACATCATGTCTAACTGAAAATGTTGATGTGTCTTGCTGCGTTTTACAAATTCGCATTTACAATCTTAGTTCACCAGTTTCTATAAATGTTTCCATAATTGCATCGTACTATTCACCATCACCAACATCACTTCTGTACCAGTCCTACATCTCATTAAAATTCCATAACAAATAAGTAATAAGTAAATAGAAGTGCCTAGGGGGTTGATTTACTAAAAGAATAATTTCAGTTTGTCCAGTGAACCCGTGTTTGCTTTAAAGCCCAATCATGTGCAATGATTGCGCCTTTTTTTTAATTTTATTTTTTTATTTTTTTTTTAGTTTGACTTCATATGATTGCATGCTTGCAGTAAACTCGGCAACTCTGGGTTAGGGAAATTGTGAAATTCTTTTATACAGCCTTTTTATAAAAATAATCTGAATGATCAATGATGAATAACAAATACTCATAAAAATACTTTGGTACTTGCCTTGTTTATGGGATATGTATTTGGCTCAGTCTTTTTGATCTAGAACAGAGAAATAATTAAAGAAGCAAAGAATAAGAAGATATAATGTACAGTCATGAGCATGGATGCTATAAGGTGACTGTGATACAGATTTTCTGAATTATTTTTTAAAATTCTCATTGCTTTACCTAAAATGTAGTAGAGACAAATTTGCAAACTATTGGGGTGATTTACTAATACAACAGGAATTTAAGCTGATCTGTGAGGGATGGGTTAAAAGAATAATTTTTAATGATTAAACTAAAGGAGTAGGGTAATGCAAAATAACCAAAATGACCCCAATCATATATTATAAAAAATGTATTTTAAATAGCTGCATGATTCAGAGAGGTGATGCCTGGAACCGCAAGCCAATCAGCCCTTATGATATTACACAGTACACAAAGCTTGGGCTGATGAGAGAGGAGTGCAAATGTTTGTCCTTATCAGTTTGTTGCTATTCCTTCAGCATCCAATCACAGGCTGAGGTGGTCCTTGACCAAGCTGTATTTCTTTAACTGCAATAACGAAAAGTGAGGTCAAATCCTGGCAGATATATCTGGTTTAGAAAATCTTATGAAGGAAATTACAACTTTTTGGCCAGTAAAATATTTCACAGGTAGATATCTCAGATGTAAATTTACCTGTTTACCTCTATATCTACTTTAAATCTTGCATTTATTACATTTGTCACAGTGCAAAGTGACTTTGGGCATCAGTTCCAGGTTCATAAAATGCTTACTGTGCATTGACACCAGATTAGAAGAATTCAAGAGAATTCAATGCATTGTCCTTCAGAAATAAGGATTTTGGGGTCATTTGGCATTATTATCTGTATATTAATGACATTTTATTAATAATAATTTAGCCTTAACTAATACACATCCCCAAAAAAAAAACCTTATTTCTTGGTGCCTTACTTTTTGGACCTATTCTCCAGGTTATTTAGGGTGCAGATTCAGAAAATTGCATTGACTAGGCTGCATGAGCTCTATTTTCTTAGATTTTGTCAAATTTATATCATTTTTTTGTTTTTGAAAAGATCTTGCTGATCAATTTTTTCTTTTGTTACCTAATGTGTTTTTGTGTACAAGTTAGCAATTATAGTGAGAGCATTTACGTACTTCCAACTGTAATTTTACATTGGAAACACTGGATTATAAAGTGTAAGTTAATAACTGTTTATAGTTATGATCGTATAGAAGTTATGTGTATATTGCCATTCATATTGTTTCATTTTTGCAGATCGAGCACTGTAGAGGATATGGCTACTTCACAATGGTGCTGCCTGAATCACCCCAACATATATTGCTATAATTATATCCTGGTTTTTGAAGGGAGACCAGAGTGAGGGGTGATATATGGCATTTATGCTGTATCTCCAAAAGTAGAGCTGATAGGGAAAAACTGTCACATTCACATATACCCAGGAACAGGTTTAACATTCGAGGCACCAAGATTTTGTTGGCCTGTGTTGTTAAAGTAAATCTGCAATTTGGAAGCATGGAGACAAGGGTTTCGTTGAATTAAGGATATATTGATAACCCAGGCTCTCAGTAATGCTTATTGTTTGTAATGTTTGTATCTGATTGTACCCTGACATACAAGATTGTACTCTTGCAACGCTGTATACCTATGCCTTTACCAGCCTCAGTAAATTCTCTTTGTATCTATAGGATACTAGATCAAAAATCTTGTGCCTTACTACATGCTGTACGTTTATATTCTTTGTACACTATTTGTACTCAATAAAAACCCTTTGGAAAAAAAAAAAAAGGACATATTGATAATCTCTTAACCACTTTCCACCCACGCTATAGCCGAAAGACGGCTATAACGCAGGCTTCCAGTGCTGGGAGGGTGTCAAAAGATGCTCTCCCATGATTGCACTGCTCGCCAATGACCGATGATCACGGAAGTGAGACAATTATCGGCTTTTGTTCTCCTCGTGATCAGCGTGAGGAGAAAAGAAGAAATCCGGTAACCGGCTTCTGCTACAGGGACATCTGTCCCAATCTATGCCCACCAGTGCTTCTAATCAGTGCCAACCAGTGCCACCTATCAGTGCCCTCCAGTGCTACCTAATAGTGCCCATCAGTGCTGCCAAACAGTGCTTACAAGTGCCACCAATCAGTGTCCATCAGTGCTGCCAATCAGTGCCTATCAGGGCCTCTTCATCAGTGCCACCTATCAGTGCTGCCTATCAGTGCCTTTCAGTGATGCCTCTCAGAGCCCATCAGTGCCTCCTCATCAGTGCCCACCAGTGCCATCTAATAAGTGCCCATCAGTGCCACCTAACAGTACCCATCAGTGCCACCTCATCAGTGTCTCTCAGTGCAGCCTCATCAGCGCAAATCAGTGAAGGAGAAATATTACCTGTTTGCAAAATTGAGGGTGAACACACTATGAAAAATACTTGTTTTTTTCCTTTAGTAAACTATAAAAAACCCAGTGACGATTAAATGCCACCAAAAGAAAGCTCTATTTGTGTGAACAAAACTTTGTTTTGGTATAGTGTTGCATGACCATGCAATTGTCGTTCAAAATGCAACAGCACTGAAAGCTGAAAATTGGCCTGGGCAGGAAGGGGGTATTAGTGCCCAGTAAGCAGGTGGTAAACCTTCAGAACCCCCAAATTAGTTGTTTGTATGATTAACCATTTTCTCTTGTGTATTTTGCATTGGTGTTAAAAAAAAGAAAAAAACATGTTATAATGAATTGACAGCACTAAAAATGAATACACTGCCCATACACCATTGCATTGTTTAAAGTTGTGACTCCATGAACCACTGAGAACTGCTTGCGGCACATTGCAGGTCCCTGAACCACAGTGTGAGAGAACTACTGCTATACATGAAGAGGAATTTCAGCGAAAAAAAAAATCTTTGCTAACCTAGGACTTTAAGGACCAGAACAGTGAATGGAACTTGAATGAATCTGACTGAAGAATATTTGCGCTCAGACTGGGAAATTAGATCCTAATCCATTTGACCTAAAGTTTCTGGTGCATTTTTTTGTTATAGGGTCATTTGCAAGTGCATAGCGCTGTCCTAATCCTTAGCATTGTCATCTGGCTTCTTACCAAGTCTCAGTTGTAACATTCATGTTTTTCTTGTTTTCCAATTTATCTCTTTTCTTTTAAAAACTGATTAAAACATGTAGACTTGGCTGTCCATAAGCTAACTGATTTTATGTAAAAGATTTAGCAAAAAGGTACCAAAGCAGTGATGAATGCTTACAGTGTATATGAAGCCAACATTCTTTTGGAAACCCAGTCAAATTTGTATTGGTCCCAAGATTTGCTGTATTTCTTCTGGGGGTGATTCACTTTCTCTATTTCTCATGGTGACCGCAGTCATTGAGACTGAAATTAAGGCCTGGTTCACATCTATGCAGGTTGCAGTTTGCATAGTCCAGGTGCATTTTGCATTTTTCAATACACGTTTTTGATCCATTGAAGTCTATGGAACCAAAAACCAGAAAAAAAGTTCCTGGCCCTTTAAATAAAATGCACAGATGTGAACTACATCCATATGAAACCATGTTTAATGGACTGTAGTGTGTTTCTGCAAAACGGAAAATGCACTAAAAATGCATAGGTGTGAATCAGGCCTTAGAGAAGATTTCTCTCATTTTGTCAATATTTATTTTCCCTTTTTGCCTTGTCTCTTGGGTCAGGAAGTGAAGATAAATCTCCCCAATGGGATGCAGACAGCAAAATGACTTTGATATCCTTTAACATTAAATAAATATCTCTTGCAAAATTTTTGAAACAAACTGGACAATTATGTACACACAATGGCCAGTCATCCCTAAAAATTGCATGAATATCATAAGAAACTCACAAAATATAGGCTATATATTTGTTGGCTTATTATCCATTCAGTGTTGTGAAGGCATTTCGTCTTTTTATATTTAACAGGAATGACTTGTGTATGGGCAGCCTTCACTTTTTTGGCACTTGGTCAGATTTGCTTTTGAAAACCCTTTACAGGACTATGAACTGTCCTGAAAGTTCATTATTCCTAAAAGAGCAGAAATGTTATGGCTTAACCTGTCATTCACCTTTCCAGGCTGGGAGATTAGGATATTGTAGCTTGCAGTTTTGTATATTTGTGTACTTTCCTCTTTATTCATCATTCAAATATGTTGACGTATTTCTCTAGTTAATTTTTTTTACATTTTTTTTAATGTGAAAAATGACAAAGCTGTTACGCACATGCCTTCCAAATATGACAATCATGAGATTAAATTGAATTTTTATTTTACAAGAACCAAAGGAAAAGTAAACAGGTACAGGTCTATTTTGTGGAGCAGTAAGCTGTAATCCCTACTCTTTGCTCCTTCTTGAATTATTGATGTCAATTGTACCTTGAATGTTCTTCATATGAATTGGACTGCTTGTATGACCAAACTCAGCATAAAAGAAGAATGTGCTAAGGACAATGTGATTAGAACCCGCATTTGCTCCAGACAGGCCAAATATGTTTGATCTAGGGCAGCAACATTTTGGGGCAGGTGTTGCTATATGAGTAAACCTTATAATCGCCCTATTCTTACCCCTTCCCACCAGTGCCAAAGGGCTGGTCATGAAATACAGGCTTTTGCGCTGTGTATTGCAAATGATGCACGACCAAGATCTCATAATATTAGAGGCATGTACAGACTGAACCCTCTGCATGATGCTTGTCATTACATATTAAAGTCAACCAACTAGGAATTTAGCATGCATCCGTTTTCATAGTGCACTGCTGCACACACATAGATGTGAATAGTTGTATTGCTTGTAATGTGTTGGATCTTCAAGGCACCTGGCAGGACATTCATGGGAAAGCACATTTGTATGAACAAGCCTAAAGTAAATAACAACAGAGGTCTGCTAAGTTATATTTTCATCGAAACTGGCCTTATAAAATGTCATTAACCTCAAATATTTTTTAAGTTTGTTTTTCTTTACAATTAGGTTCTGTTTTCTTGAGCTGAAGCTGTAAACCTTTCAAGTTCTCTACCTTAGTAAATACCTGGTTGATCCGGCCATTGCCATTAATTTGACTTTTGTCTGTGGCAACACAATTGCAGCCAATCTTATGGTTGTTGAGTTGCCACCTTTAGTGTGAACTTTAGTGTGCATGAGCCGCATATTTACAGCAAGGAACCTGTCTACTTCATCTTTGTTCCTCTGTAAGCTGCTCCACTTGATTATTTTTGTCACCTTTAGGGACAGTTCCAGCACTTTGGTTGACATGTCCTACCTCCCTCCTCCTCTTCCCCCATGTATCACCTTGTCATTTTGTGGGGCAACTTTAGCAGGGATAATTGACAGCGGCTTCTTCCCCCTGCTAGCAGTCCCATATAAAGCTTTTTTTTTAACACATGACCACAACAGTGCCAATTAGTGCTGTGCAAGCATGGAAAGATTATTCAGACTTAAGTAGGAGATGTCTACTAGATGCGTCATTGAATTCGTGCTTGGTCCTTCTCCAGATTTAACAGTATAGCTGGGAGCAAGTAGGAAAAGTCCCATGATCCCAACTGATCTATTTAGAGGTATTTAGGATACTGATTTTGATTTCTAACACATATCATTGATTTCAATATGTTAAATTAAGCTGATAGATATAATGAAGTTGCTATTTGTTTAATATCACTTTAAACTCCCTGGGGGTATGATTATTTCAGATTTTTGGTGCTGAAAGCGATACCATTATTTTGCATTGAAATTTGGCGTTTTATATTGTAGGCCTGTCATTTTTAGGAATAACTCACCTAAATCTGTCCAAACAAGAGTCTAGTAGACATCTTGGGTATGATAAAGTTTGAAACACAAAATCATAAATTATAATATATATGAAATATATAATTATATATATGAAAAAAAAAAGAATATATAAAATAACTATAAATAATTATCAAAAATGATAATATAATAATAACATTTATTCAATAATGTAATCTAGTCAAAAACATAGAAATTTGCTCAGTTGCAGAATTGGCGCTGTCGTCACTTTCAGTGTCTGATGATAAATTTCCCCAAAAATCAGTATCACTCAATTCTGCAAATTATTCTTATTTACCATCGGTGTTTTCTAGCTGATTAAAAAACGCTTTTGACGTAAAGGGACGCTTTTTTATGCCATGAACGGTCTCAAGTTTCCAGGCAGAAAGAATGGCATATATAATATAAAAGTGCATGCAGGGCACTGGGCAAACCACTAGAGACAAAGGGGATGTGAAATTATTTCATACAGTAATGTAATCTTACAGATTACAGTGTACTGTATGTATACTGTGTGTTTCACTTTTTGAATTTCCCGCTAGGCTCCGCCCCGTGTGACACTCGCAGGGAACGGAGCCCAGCACACAGAGGTACCGGATAGAGGACACAGCCCGCAGACACAGCGGGGGGACATCGCTGGATCCAGGGGACAAGGTAAGTAACACTGCCTAGAACCAGCGATGCAATCCCGAGTGTGGCTCCGGGTTACCACTATTTGCAGTGAAAACATACCCCGAGCCACACTCGAGAATACCGTCAAGGAGGTTAACATATCTCAGCACTGTTTAAGAAAGTTACAAAATTACTATTTTTGGGATCCCAAGACCTCTAAAAGTCAAGTTAATGTGGATAAGTAGCAAACATTAGGATCTTTAGGCCACTCCTTAGCATGCCAATTTGTCACAGCTGACTGAGTCTGAAACAGGCAAAAATGTCCATTTTTTTGCATGCTAGTTTCCATATCTAAAATGAAGAGATTATTATAGTTTCAAAATTCTCCTACGACAGAATAAAAATTCGGAAGTGATGTAACTGTACTGATTAAACAAAGATTATACAATCTGGTATCATACAAGAAAACTTTTGTGTTTGTCCCTTCGGATAATTTCAGACGAAATCTGTGTACTAATGATCAGATTATCGCACAATCGCTTTGAAAGTGGTATTTTTTGTATGATTTTATGATTGTGTGTATGGGCCTTTACTTAGACATATGATCATTTTTTTATTTTAAAACCATGTCTTGCTCTTCCATTTGACTGTCTTTCTTTAACATAAAATATTTTAGAAAATAATGCATTATTTTCAATATGAAGTTAAGATCAAGAACACGGGGCATGACCCCAAAACTAGCAGGAGGAAAGTTCAAAGCCAAACTTAATAAGTGGTATTTCACCAAAAGAGTAGTTGATGCTTGGAATAGTCAGTCAACAGTAAGTGGATTGAAACATGAAACATGCTTGGGACAAACATAGATCTGTACGTTTATATCCAAAACTAGTATAGAGGCACTCACGGATCTTGCAGAGGAGGTAGAAGCTCCATCGAAACGTTGACAATAAAAAAACACTGCTGTTTTGATCTACCTCCTCTGCAAGACCCACCAGTGCCTCTATACTAGTTTTGGATTTGTATGGATTTCTTTGAGGGTGAGCACCTGGGCATTTATCTGAAACATAGATTGCTGTGGTTATCCTTGGGACTACTGTATATATATATATATATATATATATATATATACACACACACATATAATTATTACAGGTACTTATATAGCGCTGTCAATTTACACAGCACTTCACACATTAATTATACATTCACATCAGTCCCTGCCCTCAAGAAGCTTACAATCTAAAGGTCCCTAACTCACATTCAAACCTATACTAGGGTCAATTTAGACAGGAGCCAATTAACCTACCCGCGTGTCTTTGGAGTGTGGGAGGAAACCCACACAGGCACAGGGAGAACTTGCAAAGTCCGTACAGGTAGTGGTGTGGTTGGGATTTGAAACCGATGATCCTAGTGCTGCCAGGCTGAAATGCTAGTCACTTTTTTATATATAATAGGGCAGACTTGATGGACCTCTTGGTCTTTTTTTCTGCTGCCACTCTTCTGTGTTTCTATTATTTTGAGCAATGTGATCTGAAGAGGAACTCACAATTGCAAAAAATTTGTAAGCTCCAGGTAGTCAAACAAATTACAAATTATTCAGATCTAAATATTTCCACCTCCTTCTGTTCTTTGCACAAGTCTTTAAATTATATATTTATTTCTAACATTCCTCTTGGGATTCCCCATAAAATTCCTGCGGATGTCATCCTCTGCTGCTTCAGACAAATGTCTTTTCATCTCACTTAGTGTGTACACAGCACCATTTAATAAGTCTAAGCAGGTCTGCACCGTCATGCTTGACGTTCTACTATAGCTAGGCAATCTACTCAATGCACTACAGGCCAAGCAAATGAAGCATGAGAGAGAAACCTAACAAAAATATGGCGATACAACAGTCAAAGAGGAATCTGTAGACAGCTGGAGCAAACAGGCCTAGAAAAGTGACAGGGAGTAGGAGCAGTTGCCTTGTAACCTGTAGAGAGTGTTCTGGGGGAAGGATCTGATCACAGCAATGCCTGGACTCTGCTTGTCCTGGCTACACTGGTTACCAAGGGCTCAGCTCACAGGGGCTAAGCCTGATCTTTGTGAATGAAGCAAGAAAACACTCGACAGCTCGTGAATAATCGTTTTAATGAGTGTGTAAAGCGTGCGACGGGGTGTTCAGATCTGTCGGGTTAAACAAACAACTTGTACCCAGAGAAAATCCTATTGTTTAAGTGCAAAGTGGTGTCAGTTCAATTTCCCGGCTCTTCCTAAAACCTACAGATCAAACGCAGGGGTGTCTTGTGTTCTCCCATTAAGAAAAAATAACAATATTTTACAAACGTGAGTTTGATCTGCTTTCCTGGTCAAGATCCTTCCCCCCTTAATCCTCTCCTTAACCCTCATTGCTCCCTTTTGCCCCCTCTTAACCTCTTTCTACCTCTATTGGTACTTCCTATTCCTTAGCCTGCCCATCGTTTACAACTATTACAACCTCTCATCACTTTTCACAACTGCCATATAGGATATTTGCTGCAACCTTCTGTGCAGCAATACAACATTTACTACACTGGTTACACAGATATAAAACAATATTAAAAATGTTGAAATGGTATATAAGGGCAACCTAATTAAATGACATTTCAGTTTGATTGAAACAGTTTCTACAAACTTGCATAAAAAACACTTAAAGGACTTCAGGAATTATCAAACCCAAATATACATATGCTTAAAATGAACATTCAGTTGGAAAGGAGTATAAGAAGCAAATTTGCTTTCTTGAATTCCCATAGAAAACGGATGGTTAAAATAATTTATTATGCACTTCTATACATTTGCAGCTATCTAAAAACTATTCTTTACGGCTGAAAAATGGCAAATATCTGTTCTTTTTTTTTTCATATATGAGTGTTTCAACTGGTTCTTTAAAATGTAGCTGTACTTTTAGAGCCAGCTCACACTGCTACGATGCGAAAACCCATGCAAATCCAGTACAGGTTCCTGCATGTCACCCGCCGGTGGTTCACACTGCCCTATGCGAACCGCTGGGAGAGTCAATACAAAGTTAATGACACTCCCAGATTGGTTCACATATTGCTGTGTGAACTGCCAATTCGGACAGGAATCGATTTGCATGGGTGTGAACGCTCATGCGATCCGATTCTAGTGTGGACAAAAAAAAGGGTCCTGCATGAGTTTAGTCCGAATGCAATGCAAATTCAGCCATACTTTCTGTATGGCTGAATTCTCATCACCCAGACATCGCAAATGATTTGCACAGCAATGCGGTATAAATCACATGCGATGTCTGACATTTCAGCAGTAGGAACCAGCCCTTATAGTAAATATTAGGATACCAAGGTAGTGGGTAAGAGAGCTGGAGCAAAAAAATGTAGCATACTTTGAAAAATGTTATAGGCTGAAGGTTTTTTAACCTTGATGCATTCTCTGCATTAAGGTAAAAAACCTTCTGCATGCAGCTCCCCCAATCCCCCCCCATTGGCCTCTTATACTTACCTGAGCCCGATTTCGATCCAGTAATGTGCACTAGTGCGGCTGCTCTCTCAGCTCTCTCCCTCCTCATAGGCTCAGAAGTCTATGGACACACAGAGCCGCCTGGGGAGTGAGCCTGCTCAAGTGCCCCCATAGCAAGCACTGGCAGCCTGGTGGGGGACCCCAGAAAAGGATGATCAGGGCTACTCTATGCAAAACCATTATACAGAGCAGGTAAGTATAATATGTTTGGTATTAAACAAAAAAAAAATTCAAAGGTTTAAGACCCCACCCCCTCCATCTCCTCACTGGCTGTGATTGACAGCAGCCAGAGCCAATGGCTCATGCTGCTGCCAAAAGCCAATCAGGAGTGCAAGTCCCTGGAGAGCCCAGGCTCTCGTGGACATCACTGGATCTTAATGAGGCTCAGGTAAGTATTAGGGGGGCTAAGAGATCAGAGGGAGCAGTTTTAAGGTTAGATATATCCCAGAATACTACTTTAAGTAGGAATACAATATACATGACTCTTTGATTTAGGCATTCGAGTTATTATGGCATATGGATAGATGTGGTGATTGATAGTGCCTGGTCTTTAGTTACTGGCTGAGCCCTTTAACACATCTGAATAAACATGGAAAAGTTTTGGAACTACCACAGTAGGCATCATTTTGCACATGCACGGGGGGGGGGGCAGGTGTGCACAGATGTCCTGGAAAGCCATATATGCACAGAAGAGCTTCAGGGTTCTTTTGGGACCCCCAGACTGGACAGAATCCTTTGGCACTAGTGATGAGCTTGGGCGAACCCACAAGGAAGCCGGCACTGCACACTGCCAATCATAGGCAGGCCAGTCGGGAAATGCCTCGCTGCCTATGATTGGTGGTGTGCAGTGCTGTCTTCCTGGTGGGTTCAATCCGAACATGCCCAAGCTCATCACTATTTGCTACATAATAACAAAAATGGTGGCACCAGTGGAGGAGGAGGCAGAGCCAAAAGGAAGAGGAGTAAAGTTCCTCTTTAAGGTGATACCTGATAGATATTCCACCTAACCACTAATGACAACAGCATGAAAGAGCACAAGTCTAGAACATAATCCGGGACTGGGGGTGGCACCTAAATTTCACTTTTGGTTATAACAGTAAATAGACAACTATAAAACCTGACAGGTGTTCTAATCCCTCTCCATTCTATCTGATTAAATAAAGTTTTACATTTAGTTATACTTTAAAAAATCCCAACTTCAGGATATTAGCAACATCCTCCCATCCCCCTATAAGTGAGGTCTGGTATGAAAAAAAAATATCCAAATGTCCATTTTACTTACCTAAAATCATGGCCACATGACAATCCCTCTCTCTTCTTCTATTTACTTATTGGGTCCTTCTTCAGGTGTCCATATCACTGCCTGCTTGATGTGCACACCTCCTATTGGAGGTGGGGGCACTGGCTGGGTCCTCTCTCATAGGCTCCAGAGGCAGCAGAACCCATGGGGGTGGAGAGGAGACCTTTCTCCAAGAAGATAATGAGCATAGAAAAATGTCAGATCCTCAGGGCAGGAAGTTAGCTTGGCTCATAGAGAAAACTGTGACTCACATCCATTACACTGCAGGATGGCTTAGGAAGAGGTGTATGGAATCAAGACTAAGACATTTTTTTCTTGAGCTTTAAGTATAATTCTATTGTCACATTTAAGCATCTGTACACAACATTTAAATTAAACTTGGCCTTACAATACAAGGTCCACTTATTACGTACTGTCCCCTTCCCCCATTTATAAACATGCCATTATAGTTAAAAAAAAAATAGCGAAGAAGAACTTTAAAAAAATGTTCCATACATTCTTTGCTTAGGTATAGAATCAAAAAAAACTAACATATAATATAGTTTTCACAAAAAAAACTAAGGATTAATACTTAGTACATTGACAATTGTGTTCTACATTTAATATGCGTTTGAGGGGGTCATAATGGAAAGATCTGGAACTCAGTGTTTAAGTTGGAACATTGGGAGCAGATTTTATTTGTGTTTATTGTGGCATTTGCCACACATCACTTTGGGGGAGATTTACTAAAACTGGAGGGTGCCAAATCTGGTGCAGCTGTGAATGGCAGCCAATCAGCTTCTAACTTCAGCTTCTTTAATTAAACTTTGACAATAAAACCTGCAAGCCAATTGGTTTCTATGCAGAGCTGCACCCGATTTTGCGCTCTCCAGTTTTAGTAAATCAACTCCTTTGAGTTGCATTTTTAAGAATGAGGACATCCTTTTTACAGTCCCTGACAAAAGTCTTGTCGCTTATCTATTTTGTAGAAACACCTGCTATTAACCTGACTTTTAATTAATCAATTGGTGTTAGAAATAGCTCATATGAAAAGCTAAAACCCTCCCAAATGATGTTTAATGCACTGAAATAAATTAGTTTCACTGAAAAAAGATTTATCATTTAATCAAGACAGAAAGGTAAAATTTTGACAAAAGTTTTGTCGCCTATACAGAAATTGAACAAATTTACTGCAAATACAAAAATATGTCAGCAAATTAAGTAGTGGTGCTGTGAGATCCAAATTTAATAACTTGTATGACTTCCATCAGCTTGGAGGACTGCATCCATGCTGTTTGGCAAGGATTCATACAATTTATTGATGAAGTCATCAGGAATAGCAAAGAAAGCAGTCTTGCATGCCTCCCAGAGTTCATCAATATTCTTTGGTTTCGTCTTCCATGCTTTCATCCTACCCCACATATGCTCAATGATGTTCATGTCTGGTGACTGGGCTGGCCAATCCTGGAGCATCTTGATCTTCTTCGCCTTGAGGAACTTTGATGTGGAGATGGAAGTATGCAATGGAGCACCATCCTGCTGCAGAATTTGGCCTCTTTTATGGTTGGGAATATAAGAGGTAGCTAAGATTTCTTGGTATTTTAGACTATTGATGTTGCCTTCCACCCTGCAGATCTCTCGCACACCCCCATACTGGATGTAACCCCAGACCATGATTTTTCCGCCACCAAACTTCACTGTTTTCTGGGTGAATCTCGGATCCATGCGGGCTCCAGTAGGTCTCCTGCAATATTTGCGGCGACTGTGGTGTAATTCAACAGAAGAGTCATCTGAAAAATTCACCTTCTGCCACTTTTCCAGCGTCCTTTTAGCAGGCTGTGGGCCTTGGCAAATGCCACACAGTTTTTCAATTGTCTTTTGTTTAGTGCTGGCTTCTGGGCACTGATTCCGGAGGCCATTTCGAGACAGAATCCGACAAACTGTTCTGGTTGACACAGGGACTTCAGGTGACCAGGTCTCGTGGAGCTCTGCTGCAGTGGAAAATGGGCTGGCCTTGGATTTTCGAGCCAACAAACGGTCCTCTCGAGCAGTTGTCTTGCGGGGTTTGCCTGACCTGGGCTTGTCAAAAACATCTTAAGTCTCTTCAAATCTTTTTTTTATCCTCCGTACTTGACGCTGAGACACATTGGATCTGGTCTTCAGCCTCTTGATAATCAAAACTTTAGTCTCAGGGTGAATCTTAGGCATGTTTGCAGAGGTTTAGTTGCAGTTGTTGTGAAGGTCTAGTGTACTGGGGTTCTTTTTATACACACCTGAGACCTAATTGATCCATTATTAGTCACAGGTGAAGCTCTTATGACAAGGTGACAACACTTATGTCTTTGCAAAAATTGACTCAATGGGCTTTACCAAGCTGTGAATATTAGAATACTTTTTGACAGTTTCGTTTTGCACTGAAACATTATTACAAAAGCTGTTGGGATTAAAATGAGCCATTTCTTGTAAAAAAAATCTTGATTAGAAATATATTTCAGCGGCACTTCAGGTCAATTTTTACACAAGCGACAAGACTTTTGTCAGGGACTGTACAATTCAATGGAATGCATGTGAACACGTCATACGTACATGGTACATACATGGCAAATCTATAGATAAAAAGCATCAAGCTTTCAAAATGTTTATGCAACTTTGGAATAATATTTAACTTTCTTTAACACTTAAATATAAATGTCTTTATTAAGACTATGTTCATATATATGCAGGTACGGGAGTGCTTGTAAATTGCATGCATTCCCACACCCACATGAAGCCACACACAAAATGCAGTGCTGCACAAAAAACATGTGGGGTAATGACACCCCCATGCAGTGAAAAATATGGTGTGGTTTCCCGCACACCAAAATCGCATGGTGACAAGCACCATGCCATTTCCTTGCAGCTGCATTTAAAAAAAATGTGCAGGGACTTTTTACCTGCAGAAAACGCACACACAGCAGCTCATTCAACCCCCAGCATGTAGAGTGACATACATGTAAACCGGGGCTTGGGAAGTTCCTCTAACAACGGTCAGAAAACATATGTATATGGAGCCTCCTGTAAACATTCTGGCCCCCCACATAATGCGGGACCCCTAAAGAGTTGCATGATCTGCTGTGGCTATGGTTACTACTTGATGGAACTTGATCATGCTTTCTACATATCTGTTTTAAAATAGCCCATGGTTAATGACATGTTTTTTTCTTAATGCTAGTATGCACAAAATGTGACTTTTTTGCATTATTCTCACTATCTTGCCCATTTGTGATTGGCTTACTCCAAATTTTATTGAGCTAAACATGGAAGCTTTCACATTGACTGATCCACATCCATCTGTTGGTAGTACATTAGTTTAAGTGCTGATTGAATGCTGATTTATCAGCATGACCATTCGAAAAAAGCTGGTCATTAGACTGGCTTCTGTTGAACAGACAGTGGTACACACTTACTGAAATTCTGAATATTTTAGACCCAATGACATCATCACTGGGTCCCTGTACTTCTTGATGCCAAATACCTTGATGGTTGAATGTCAATCTGGATGAGTGGGCATTCCTAGGCAGACCGCATTTGCATGCAGACCACTTTTGGTGATGCCCACACATGATGCTGAGCTCTCATGATTGAACTCCAATATATGAAAGGGAGGGACCAGAGACAGTCATTAATCTGACTTGCTGTAGTATCTAATACACATGGTAAGAACATCACTGTGTACACTAATATCATAGTAAGAAATTTCAGTAATTGAAGTACAGAAGAGGAGCCGGTACAACTGTGTAAGACTGAAGGCAAGGCTCAAGTTCAGATTTAAACTGAACTTTAACCTGTAAACCATAAACCTAAGCCTTAAAGTGGAAGAAAATACTTAGTCTAACTATTCTTAAATATTCTCTTCCCCTACCGCCTACCCAGTGGTGGTTGGTGCTCAATACTTTGGGGGGGGGGGGGCGGCAAACCAATGCCAATCCAACTAGATGGACGGGAAGGTGGCGTCCTCTCCCGCGCGCGGGAGATGAATAGAAAGGCGGTGTTCCCCCCCTGTGGGTGATGGACGGGAAGGCGGCGTTCTGGGCTGTATACTTACGTTGGTCCAGTTTGGCATAATGTAAGTATGCATATCTTATACCAGATTGGTCATTGGGGCAGCTGAAAATCACTGTAATAGTTAGTACTACTACAGTGATAGCTATGACCTTTTGTGTCCTATGTGAGCAGCTTCCCCTCGGCACATAGACCACAGGGGGCCACATGCTTGGTATTGCTGCCATTCATAGAATGCCTTGTATTTTTTTTCAATGACTACAAGGCATTTTCTTATTGAAGGATGTGGAGGGGAGGGACGGTGATGTCTCGAGCTCCACCTTGTGCAAGCAGAAAATGCCTAGTGTTCATTGAAAAAAAAAGCAAGGTGTTTACTGGAGGCAGTGGCAAGCGAGCGACCCTCTGTTATCAATGTGCAGAGGGGATACTGCTCGAACAGAACCCCAGCAGGACCCAGAAGATTGTGGGTATCACTATAGTAGTGACAACAACAATAGTGATTTCAGCTTCCCCAGGGACCTAGCAGGTATGAGATAAGCATTCGTACAGTGATTGTAAATGATCACCTTGTAAAACAACCCATTCCATTTGAAATAGAAATGAAAGGCAAAACATTTTTGTATAGATATAAAATAAATCATTGTAAATACCTGTTTTCCCTTTTTTATAAGTGATCATATTCCTTCTGTTTTCAGCTGCGTAAGAGCTGGGGAGGAGAAGCACCAGAACACTAAACTTGCTAGTGAATGGCTGTACAGTGGGGGGCATGTGAGGACAAGTCTGAAAATTGGAAGAGAGTACACTTGAGTTCACCAGCATAGCTAGATAACTGACCATGGTGTGTTCTCCTGCTTAATGTGGTCAGTTTTTAATAAGAAACAGAGGGACTGGCAGAGACACCACAGATTTTATACAAAGGAAGCAATACAAAGAGAACAGAATACTTTCTCATATAAGTACATGGTACAGCAGGCACATATCAGGAATATGAAGTGTTGGAGCAACAAATGTTTTAAATTGTGTCATACTAGACCAAAGTAAGTATGCAAAAGAGATTTTCCTTATGTTGCCATAGGCAATAATGTTACACAGGTTTTTAGAAAACACACAAAAAGGTGCAGCAAGCAGGATTTGTCAAAAAAGCAGTACACTGCCCTCTAATGTAATGGAGTGATGTGCAGAGCTTCATCCCTTTAACATGCTGCGATCCTGCATTGTAGCACACATAAAACACGGGCCATAATTGTGAACCCTAACCCCAAAACATAACCCTTAGCCTAAAACTAACCCCTAGACTTAACAAAACCTAATAAACCTAAACCCCCTGGGGATGGGCCGAACCCCCCCCGGTTTGGTTTGCACCAGAACACCGCAAACAGGCAGAAACTTTGTGCGAACATGCAAAACCTATTAAAGTCTATGAGACATGAACATGAAAAATCAAAAGGAACTCATTTTAAAGGCCTATATGCAAGTTATTGCCATAAAAAGTGAATGGAGACCCGGGTACTGCCCTAGGGGACATGTATCAATGCAAAAAAAAAGTTTTTAAAACAACAGTTTTTTCAGAAGCAGTGATTTTAATAATGCTTAATGTGGTTGTAAACCCTCAAGGTTTTTCACCTTAATGCATTCTATGCATTAAGGTGAAAAACCTTTTCACCTGCAGCAGCCTCCCCCCCCCCCGAGCCCCCCTTTACTTACCTGAGCCCAAAACGATCCCGCGGCAGGGACGAGCCTCACAGCTCACCCGAGCTGCTCCAGTCTTCATTGGCTGGATTGATAGTTTGGGAGCCTCCCGCTGCTGTCAATCAAGTCCAGTGACACGGGAGTGCCGCCATGCACGGGTAACCCCAAGGAAGTGTGGTGGTCACTCAAGAAGAGGAGGAGCCCGGAGCACCGCTGAAGGACTCCAGAAGATGGGGTTAGGGGCCACTCTGTGCAAAACCGCTGCACAGAGGAGGGGAGTATGACATGTTTGTTTTTTTTGTTTTTTAACCTCCCTGGCGGTATTCCCGAGTGTGGCTCGGGGTGAAATTTCAGTACCAAGAACGGTAACCCCGAGCCACACTCGGGATTGCATCGCTGGATCCAGGCAGCGCTACTCACCTTGTCCCCTGGATCCAGCGATGTCCTCCCGCGGTGTCAGCGTGTCTGTCCTCCGCTCCGATGCCTCTGTGTGCCGGGCTCCATTCCCTGCGAGCGTCGCATGGGGACGGAGACCGGCGGGAAATTCAAAAAGTGAAACACACACAGTACATACAGTACACTGTAATGTTATAGATTACATTACTGTATGAAATCATTTCACACCCCCTTTGTCCCTAGTGGTTTGCCCAGAGCCCTGCATGCACTTTTATATAATAAATGTCATTCTTTCTGCCTGGAAACATGAGAATGTTCATAGCAACCAAAAAGTGTCCCTTTACGTCAAAAGTGGTTTTTGATCAGCTAGAAAACACCGATAGTAAAAAAGATTCATTTGCAGAATTGAGTGATACTGATTTTTGAGGAAATTTATCATCATAAACTGAAAGTGACGACAGCGACAATTCTGCAAATGAGCAAATTTCTGCGTTTTTGGTTTGATTATATTATTGAATAAATTTTATTACTATTACGGTATTATTTTTGATAATTATTTTTAGTTATTTATTATATTATAATTTATGATTTAATTTTTCAAACTTTTTCATACCCAGGATGTCTACTAGACTCTTGTTTGGACAGATTTAAGTGAGTTATTCCTAAGAATTACAGGCCTACAATATAAAACGCCAAATTTTCATGCAAAATAATCGTACCGCTTTCAGCACCAAAAATCTGATATAATCATACCGCCAGGGAGGTTAACCTCCCTGGCGGTAATCCCGAGTGTGGCTCGTGGTAAAATTTCAGTACCATTAGCGGTAACCCCGAGCCACACTCGGGATTGCATTGCTGGATCCAGGCTGGGTTACTCACCTTGTCCCCTGGATCCAGCGATGTCCTCCCGCGTTGTCAGCGTGTCTGTCCCTCCACCCGATGCCTCTGTGTGCCGGGCTCCGTTCCCTGTGAGCGTCGTGTCGCACGGGGACGGGGCCCGGTAGCAAATTCAAATAGTGAAACACACAGTACACATACAGTACACTGTAATCTTACAGATTACATTGCAGTATGAAATCATTCACATCCCCTTTGTCCCTAGTGGTTTGCCCAGAGCCCTGCATGCACTTTTATATTATATATGTCATTGTTTCTGCCTGGAAACATGAGAATGTCCATAGCAACCAAAAAGTGTCCCTTTACGTCAAAAGCGGATTTTGATCAGCTAGAAAACACCGATAGTAAATAAGAATAATTTGCAGAATTGAGTGATGCTAATTTTTGGGGAAATTTATCATCAGAAACTGAAAGTGGCGACAGCGACAATTCTGCAACTGAGCAAATTTCAGTGTTTTGGTTTGATTACATTATTGAATACATTTTATTACTATTACATTATTATTTTTGATAATTATTTATAGTTATTTATTATATTATAATTTATGATTTCATGTTTCAAACTTTATCATACCCGGGATGTCTACTAGACTCTTGTTTGGACAGATTTAAGTGAGCTATTCCTAAGAATTACAGGCCTATAATATAAAACCCCAAATTTCCAAGCAAAATAATCGTACCGCTTTCAGCACCAAAAATCTGACATAATCATACCACCAGGGAGGTTAAAAACTGTGAGCCTTTAATATCACTTTAAAGTGAAACAATAGAAATTAAATATTCCTTTAAATATCGTGCCTGGGGGGGGGGGGGGGTCCCCTTAGTCTGCCTGTAGAGTGGCACATCTGTGTGATGTTTAGAACAGTGCTGCAGCAAAATGACATTTCTAAAGAAAAAAAGTAACTTAAACTTGCTCGCAGCTTTAATTTATTGCCCCCTCCCAGCAATTTAGATAAAAAAATCAAGGAAAAAAACAGCGTAGGGTCCCCGGGTCTGGTATGGATTTGAAAAAAAATTGACGTGGGGGTCCCCCCCAAAATCCTTGCCAGACCTTTATCCGAGCATGCAACCTGGCCAGGCAGGATAGGGGGGGACGAGTGAGCGCCCCCCCTTCTGAACCATACCAGGCCACATGCTCTCAACACCCCAAAGCACCTTGTCCCCATGTTGAGGTTATGGGGCCTGGTACAGTTCAGGAGGGGGGGCGCTCACTCGTCCTGACAACCCTGGGCTGTGGTTGTCAGGGTCTGTGGGCAGGGGGGCTTATCGGAATCTGGAATAACAAGGGGGCCCCCAGATCCCGCCCCCCATGTAAATGGGTATCGAGTACATCGTTCCCCTACCCATTCACCGAAAAAGAGCTGAAAGTGCCAAGCGCAACGGCCAGAGATCCACAACGCAAAATAAATATACAATAATATGTGGTATTAAAAGTCCATAGGGTCCATATAAGCACAAAGGGCAGCCATTCAATGGGAGCTGAAAGCGAAGCTCAAGAGCACTGAAACAAAAGCAAAGAGAGAGGCGCCTCTAAGTGTAATAAGTAGGATACAGATTTATTGCACATGGCCAAATAAAAACTAACATGGAGTACATAAATGTAGGGCACATCAAAGAATCCACAGGGAAAGAGAAGCCAATCCAACCGAAGGTGCAATCATGCATCTGGGTGCTGAACAGCAGCGTCTCGTGGCAAACGCCTCACGGCGATGGAAACGCTGGCAGGTCCACGGGGCGGCTCAGAGCGAGGCTTGGAAAGCACAATGGAGAAGGCGTGGGAGGATGGCATCATTAACATGAGACGCGTTTCGATAGTGAGCAGACTATGTTGTCCTGGTAGCTGCTCTACTTCCTCAGGCAATAGGGGCAAAAATGTGCATACCAGAATGTGTAACAGAAGGGCAGATAAAGGACTACAAAGGGGAGGGGCATATCGGGAGACAACAAACTATTGGCCAAATGAGAAATACATATACATAGCAATAAATAAACATGGATTAAAAACCTATATAATATACATATTTTGAAATACAGGATATATACAGCCAAAGTGGAAAGAAGGGGAATATGACCAGCCTAGAGACAAAAGATATAGAAAACTAAGAACAGAAAGCAGAGAGAAAGTAAATTCCTCTTTTTTCTATTTTTCTTTTTGTCCTTTCCCTCTGCAGGAGATCAGCTGTACTGAGATGAAAAAAAAGGGTCAAAAACTAACATTTTATTTAAAAAATGGCAATTGTATATGGCACACGGTGGTTTGGCAAACAAAATATTCTTTACTTATGGTATACATTTAGTTGGTGGTGGACCTTTTACATGTGAAGTGAATATAGTGCAGTCAGTATAGTATATATACAGTATCTCACAAAAGTGAGTACATCCCTCACATTTTTGTAAATATTTTATTATATGTTTTCATGTGACAACACTGAAGAAATGACACTTTGCTACAATGTAAAGTAGTGAGTGTACAGCTTGTATAACAGTGTAAATTTGCTGTCCCCTCAAAATAACTCAACACACAGCCATTAAGTCTAAACCGCTGGAAACAAAAGTGAGTACACCCCTAAGTTAAAATGTCCAAATTGGGTCCAAAGTGTCAAAATTTTGTGTGGCCACCATTATTTTCCAGCACTTCCTTAACCCTCTTGGGCATGGAGTTCACCAGAGCTTTACATGTTGCTATTGGAGTCCTCTTCCACTCCTCCATGATGACATCACAGAGCTGGTGGATGTTAGAGACCTTGCGCTCCTCCACCTTCTGTTTGAGGATGCCCCACAGATGCTCAATAGGGTTTAGGTCTGGAGACATGCTTGGCCAGTCCATCACCTTTACCCTCAGCTTCTTTAGCCAGGCAGTGGTCATCTTGGAGGTGTGTTGTGGGTCGCTATCATGTTGGAATACTGCCCTGCGATCCAGTCTCCGAAGGGAGGAGATCATGCTCTGCTTCAGTATGTCACAGTACATGTTGGCATTCATGATTCCTTCAATGAATTGTAGCTCCCCAGTGCCGGTAGCACTCATGCAGCCCCAGACTATGACATTTCCACTGCCATGCTTGACCGTAGGCAAGACACACTTGTCTTTGTACTCCTCACCTGGTTGCTGTCACACACGCTTGACACCATTTGAACCAAATAAGTTTATCTTGGTCTCATCAGACCACAGGACATGGTTCCAGTAATCCATGTCTTTGTCTGCTTGTCTTTAGCAAACTGTTTGCAGGCTTTCTTGTGCATCATCTATAGAAAAGGCTTCCTTCTGGGACAACAGCCATGCAGACCAATTTGATGCAGTGTGCAGCGTATGGTCTGAGCACTGACAGGCTGACCACCCACCCCTCAACCATTGCAGCAATGCTGGCAGCACTCATATGTCTATTTCCCAAAGACAACCTCTGAATATGATGCTGAGCACGTGCACTCAACTTCTTGGGTCGACCATGGCAAGGCCTGTTCTGAGTGGAACCTGTCCTGTTAAACCGCTGTATGGTCTTGGCCACCATGCTGCAGCTCAGTTTCAGGGTCTTGGCAATCTTCTTATAGCCTAGGCCATCTTTATGTAGAGCAACAATTCTTTTTTTCAGATCTTCAGAGATTTCTTTGCCATGAGGTGCCATGTTGAACTTCCAGTGACCAGTATGAGAGAGTGAGAGTGATACCACCAAATTTAACAAATCTACTCCCCATTCACACCCGAGACCTTGTAACACTAATGAGTCACATGACACCAGGAGGGAAAATGGCTAATTGGGCCCAATTTGGACATTTTCACGTAGGGGTGTACTCACTTTTGTTGCCAGTGGTTTCGTTGTTAATGGCTGTTTGTTGAGTTATTTTGAGGGGATAGCCAATTTACACTGTTATACAAGCTGTACACTCACTACTTTACATTGTAGCAAAGAGTCATTTCTTCAGTGTTTTCACATGAAAAGATAGAATAAATATTTACAAAAATGTGAGGGGTCTACTCCCTTTTCTGAGATACTATATATATATATATATATATATATATATATATATACATATATATATATAAAATTAGGCTGTATATATATATTAATACACTGCCTGCATGCCACTAACTAACCTGCCTAATCTAGCTCAAGTTCTCTCTATCTCCATCCACTCCAACACACTACACACACCCACTTTGTGTCAGCAGCCTTATATATTGTGGTGCGTGGACTTGCCCCCTGAGCCATGATTTTGCCAAATATTGCTCTAGCAGCACAGGGCGCTGTGATTGGCCAAAGCATGCAGTTCAGGTGCATGCTTTGGCCAATCATAAGACGTCAATGCATTGCGATCTCGCAGTACATTATGGGCGAGCCGCGGCCCTCGAATTTGCCGCAAACGTACCATAATGTTCACTATTCGGCGAACGCCCGATGTTAGAGTCGA
>BLSH010418800.1:248494-265768 GCA_018402905.1 Glandirana rugosa
GTAGGGACCATCGGGCCCCAATGACCGAGGCAGACCCCAACGGGACCCAATGACGGGCAGGGAGGGGCCTCCACCCACCAGGGAGAACCCGACGTCTGCCATGTATGGGGTGGGGGGGGGGGAGGGGTCCCGGGCAGGAAAGGGTCACACCTCCCCCAGCACACAGGGGGTTAATCCGGGCGGTGTGTGGGGTGATCGCTGTATGGACAGAATACTGGGATCCATCCCTCATTACTGGAGGAGCATATAAATCACTTGGAAATGAACGATTCCGACGGATCCGGCAGGTTGCCGTCTTCTGACATTTACAGACTATAGACCGGTGTGTCTGCTAAAGTAGGGTGTGTGCGCTGATCGGACGGACCGATAGACATCGGGCGATATATTATAGTGTGCGGTGTGTATATGAGGGTGGAGGAGGGCGCCGTCTCTGTATGTTTATTTATAGGAGGTGGGGGAGGAGTCACACCCCGACCTCCAATCATCGGCCGGGGGACCACCCACCTCCGGGGAGGGACGGGCAGTAACCCAGGGCAACCCCAGACGGAGCCAGTAACCCCGGGCTACCAGGGATGGTCTCCTGAAGGACGGCGTGTGATTGGCTGCTAATCCGGATACCTCCCCCTCCTACCTACAGCACGAGAACCCACAGAGCTCAGCGTCCTCATCATTAGTATGACAGCACAGCACAGCGCCTTTCATATGTGCCTTGTGTGCGGTGTCCTTGTCCCATTGTGATGGGAGCCCCACATTGTATATTGGGGGGTAAAGTTCCTTCTCTACTACGCCCCTCCCTACTCAATACACTGCCTGTGTGCAGTACATCCATCACACCACCGAGTACACCGCCCGACCCCGCAACACATACGGGGTGTGATCGTCACATGGCACCCAGCTGGGGCATTGTCACATCACCCCATAGAAAGAGGGCCATTCCTTCACTCTGCACTCATTGTATGCACTGCACAGGGGACATATATACAGTGTATACATACAAATAATATTCATTACAAATGTCACAAACAACGTATATCACTATTTCTATGTTTATGTACATTGTGTATATATATATATACACTGTATATACACACATGTGAGTGTCTTGTGTTATTATGGATATTATTTGTGTGTATATTATATATATATAACCACAAATAATATTCATAATAAAGAAAAGAAACACACACACATTTATTATATATATTAAACTTAAAAAGTGTACAAACAGCCAATCAGGTTCAGGGAATTTAAAAAAAAAAAAAATTTCCCCAAACCTCATTGCCTGATTGGATATTTTGATGTTAAAATTATTATTTTTTGTATTTATTTATTTCAGGTACTTATATAGCAGCGTCAATTTATGCAGCGCTTTACATATACATTGTAAATTCACATCAATCCCTATCCTCAAGGAGCTTACAATCTAATGTCCCTAACTCACATTTATAGATATACTAGGGCCAATTTAGAGAGGATCCAATTAACCTACCAGCATGTCTTTGGAGTGTGGGAGGAAACCGGAGTACCCGGAGGAAACGTACACAGGCAAAATTCATACTAAACCAGCCTAGTTATATCACCATGATCACCATGTTAATACACACAAATAGCTGCTTTTCCACTTGCACCTCTATGTATGAAGGTACAGAAAAGTGATAATAATAATAATAATAATAGTGATAATAATGCGGATGATAACAAAAGCAATAATGCTGATGATGATTTATAATAATAATAATACTGATGAAAACAAAAATAATAATGCTGATGATAATTTGTATGATATTTATTATAATAATAATAATATTAATACTGATAACAAAAACAATAATACTGATGATAATATATATCATCATCATCATGTCTCTCGCTCTCTTTCTATATATATTTATACTATTTTTATGACAATATCTAATACAGGCCTTGATGTATACCCATACTATTTGAACTCTAGTATGTTCGGTGTCCCCCATGGCTCCTGCAGATATCAGTGTATAGCATGGTACAGTAGCTGATGTGCCCAGTCCAGCTAGGCCTGCTCCCCCACCTCCCCCTTGTATCTCTGTGCTGTTTATTGCTGCCACAATGATTGTTTCACCCCTGTCATTCCCTCTTCTTAGACACTGATAACACAGTGTAAACTCTACAGAACAAAGGGTAAATCTAACACCAATCACATCCCCTTCCCCTCTGGCCCTTTACATTTGTGTAAAAGAGAAAAGCTTAGAGATATAGAAACATACAGCCAGTAGGTGCCCATTGAGCAGGGATTTTTCCCATAGGCACAGCATGGGAGAGACCCTCCAGCTGAATAGCTGTAGGAGTGAGGCCGATAAACTTGGAGAACACCTTTCAGAAACTCCCCAGTGCTGCCTGTGTTCTTCACACAGCTCAGACCTCCAGAGCCTTCACTATTGTAGTCATTAGATCTGAGCTGCTGGCCTTCATCAGACCCCATGTACTGAGCAGCTTCCACCAACACTGACATCCCTCCAGTGTTGGGCTTTCTCAGAACGAGTTCACTGTACTCACTGCAAGGTCTATCTCATTCAAAAGTTCTGGTAGGAGCAAGGTCAGCTACAATGTATCATGGTATCTGCTCCTCTACATCATTTATAAATTGCAAGAAGAATGATCATCACTCCAGAATGATATTCATATATCTACCACATCTTCTGCTATCTTATCTTCTGGGAAAGCATTTTTTTAAATACTTTTTTTTGTTTTTTTTTATAGTATTTGGAAACATCTTATAGCAAAATAAATAGTATATATCTTTATATGGTTTATACAATTTTAATTAGTTCTCTATACATGGTAGGGTATCAGCTACTGAAGGTCCACAAGCCCTTCAAAACCACATTTGCTTGAATCACCAAAGTTAATAAACTTTTTCTTTTTTTTTTTTTGGTTAATCATCATAATGTGATTAGACGTTAAACTTTGCCTGTAGGTAATCATCTGTTTAGTGTTTTTTTCCTTTGACATTTTTATAATTGTTATTCCCTGTAAGGTGCATAAAATTGTCATTAGTCCTCTATACATGGTAGGGTATCAAATCCTAAAGGTCCACAAAACTATATCTGCTGTTCAACTTTTTCTGTTTTTCTTTCTTTTTTTTTGTTTGTTAATCATCATTAATGGGATAGGGTGTTTCAAGAGAACACAACTTGCCTGTAGGAAATCAGCTGCTTAGTGTAATTTTCCTTTCAAAGAATATTTGCAAAATAGGCAAATAAAATAAATAAAAAGTAAACAGAAAAAAATAAACAATAAAAAAAGACAAATTGATTAAAAAAAGACTCAAACATGGTATGAGCTTTGTGTTGTAGGCTTTTTACATTTGTGAATGAATATACATTTTTTTTTTTAATAGTATTTTTGTTGTTTTTCTGTCTGTCCTTCACAGAATGAACTGCTCAAAACGAAGAAAGGAGCAATGAAATGTAATTTTTCATCTGAGAGAAATGTTTGTTTAAAGAGGCTGGCCCCTGTTGATGACAGCAGGAAATTTACATCAAAAACGTGGACAGTTTATGTGGATTTATTTATTTAACCAATGGACCTTTTGCTTAAAAGGTTTGTATTCGGTTTGAAGATCTTTCCCACAAGTGATGTGTCACTAAATATAATGCCATTTTCATGCAATTAAAGTGATTATCTGTAGCTTGAGCCACAGTGACTTATTAATGTGCTCAAGATGTATGGAAAATATTTATTTAGGCTAATTTTAGGCAGTTTGTAGCATTGAGGATGTCATTTCAAACTAAGATTAGATAATGTGCTTTAAAAACCATGCAGGAATGATCAGCTTTAGCATCAGATATACAGATCAGTAGATGAATATATAATAATAATTATTATTATTCATTCATATTATACAGGAGTTCTATAACGCCAAGAGTTTGCACAGCGCGTTACAAAATCAAAGGAGACAGCACAGTTACAATCCATCTAATACAGGCAGATTTCAGAAGGCTCTGCTCCTAAGAGCTTACAATCTTTAGATAGATACAGAGATATGAAAAAGTATCAAATGAAATAATAACACCAGGATCTCAGTGTTATCTCCCACAAATATTCACTTTCCTACTGATTCTTGAGTTCTGGTGGTAAGCTGGGGATTATAGCAAGCGAATATAAAACATATTTGAAGTACTAATGCTACCTGAATTTTTAAATAAAACAAATTAACTTGTTTTAATTATTATACATTTGTTTGTTGTTTTTTTTTTATAGGTTCCATGTATTTAATGAAAGGGGTTACTAAAACTGGAGCATTCAGAATCTACTGCAGCTGTGCATGGCATCCAATCAGCTTCTAACTTCATCTTATTCAATTAAACTTTGACAATAAAACCTGGAAGCTGATTGGTTTCTATGCACAGCTGCACCAGATTTTGCATGCTCCAGTTTTAGTAAATAAACCCCCCCACGTGCTTACTTCATATAAGCAAGATCAATGGATTTTTTAAAAATATCCTCTGAAGACAATGTGATATTTAGAACAATCCAGTATAAAAGATTAATTTTGGTAAATCATTTGGTAAGTTAAGGTTCTTGATTATACATTTTAAATATGTCCACCAATTACAGATCATTATGTAAATAAAATACTCAAGCTACCTGTGTGTATATATTGCATGCATCTGATGGGTCAGCAAGGAAGAGAAAATATTATCTGATATATATTTACTACTGTCTTGTACAGTGCTTTATGCAATATAATGGTATGCATCATGAATAGGGGCTGAAATACTAAACTCATTTTTATCTGCCTCTGATAAATGAATGGTGCAATAGGGCTGTTTTACTAACATATTATAATAATAATACACTTTATTTTATATAGCGTCTTTAAAGGTGGCTTCTCAAATATTAGAGGCTGTTTACTTTATTTTGCAAAATGCAAGTTCAATAGCATAGAAAATAAAATGAAACAACGTTCACTTTGAAAGCCCATATGCAAAGAGAAAAAAAGCAGGATTTTTCCTTGTACATCATGAGAAGATTGAACTGAATACAGCTTAACTCCCTAAACGAAGTGAACAATCGCCTTGCAATGTGAAAAAAAGAATGTGAAAAAATGTGAATACATTTTGCAAATTGAACAATCTTAATTCCTTTAGGAAATCAACCTTTTTTAGTATGATTTATGGAGTAGCAGAGGCTGTTGTAAAACTGAATGGTCACTTAGCCAAAGGAATATTACTAAATAAGGTAAACTTAGACTCACTTTGAATACCCAATCTTGTACAAGTGAGATTTAATCTTTTCTAACACGTGATTGGGTGATTGAATTGAGTGCTGTTTCACTTTATTTGCTACACTGTTTGACATTCACTTTGCCAAGTGAACAATCAAATCAGCCCAACAGAGTAATGTGGAGACTGGAGAGATAAAGGTGAAATGGTTGTGATAAGACTATTCAAAGATTATCACAGTGATAAGTGCTTAGTAAGGTGTTTAATAAATGGTAATAACTCTGGTAGGAGCTAAAAAACAGTGGACTTTTTCACCCCTTTTTCACTATGAATTCCCAGTGATAAGTACAGAAAAAGAATGGATCTGTTTATTGAACGGTGAAAAGCACAAAAATGCTTTATCATCATGATAAATATGGAGAAAAGTTCCCTAGATTTATCACCAAGTCAGCCATAGTTATAAAGGCCTTTTTTTTGGTGAAAAACTGAGAAAAGAGCCAGGAAAAGAATATTTTAGATATTAATCAGGAATAACAACAGGATTGCTGGTGTTGCAGAACATCCTATTGGGCTCTTTGCAGCACATATTCCATTATCATCTATAGGACTGCTTTCTGGTGCACAGATGCATCAGAAAATATGCACAACACATTCCGTTTGGCAAGCGGCAAACTGAATGCGCGGGTGCACTTTAAGATGCATATAATGCATGCTCTGTTGTGCATTGTAACTTTATTAATATCTATGCATTACAGCACATTGCAACATGCTATAGTGTGGTGGCATGTGGGAGGTGCATTGTGCAGATATTCTGCATTTTAAGCAACAAAGAGCAACACAAATCTCCTTAGTGCAGCATTAGGCCTGATTCTCACCTATGCATTTTTAGTGCTTTTTGCATTTTGCAGATTTGCACTACAGAACGTGTTCCATAGGAAACCATGTTAAATGGACTGTAGTGCAAATCTGCAAAATGCAAAAAGCATTAAAAATGCATAGGTGTGAATCAGACCTTATAGTGTGAACTGGACACATAGAAAACAAATAGTTTTCATCAGGGGAGATTTACTAAACCCAGAGCACAGAGAATCTGGTGCAGCTGTGCATAGTAACCAATCAGCTTCTAACTTTAGCTTGTTCAGTTAAGTCATAAAAAAGTAATCATTATGGCGTCAACAAAAAACGTTAACATATATGACATCAAATATGTTTTCATTCAAAAAATGCAGCTGCCCCTTTAAGTGGTATAGCCACTCTCAAAAAATGTGAAATTGACAAGAGTAAAGTGCTACTATGTGCTCAATAATATATTATACATTTATCTGTACAGAAAAAGGGAAAAAAAAACAATAATTATACAAAAAGTTGAAAATATACAGTCCCATCAGATCATGTCAGAAAATCCTTGAAAGAGTTCCAATCACCGTGATGAAAGTGCACTAATTATCCACTCCTCCTTATATTTAAAAGAAAAATTGTAAAAAGAATAAAAAATAAAAGAAAAGAAAAACTGACACCGTCCACCCCCCCCCCAATAAAAAAAAAAGAAAACACAAAAAAATAAAAAAATATAAATTGTAAAAATTAAAAAATAATAACACAGTACATGCGTCATCAGTGCCACCTATCAGTGCCCATCAGTGCTGCATATTAATGCCACTGTCACATGACTTTGAAAAAGTATCGGTAACGGCGAGTATGGTACTTGTATTTGGTCTTAATAAGTGGTATTGGTACAAACCTGCTTCTTATAGTGCTCCACCAATCATATGTATAAATTGCACACTCACCAACCATCTATATAAAACAAGCTTTCAGATAATTATCGGCTCCTGCTTCTCCAACAGTAACCTGGGACCAGGAGATCTCATAGCGATAGAAAGGGTTCACCAACCCTGATTCCCCAAATTACTCTCGCTCATAAAAGTATCACAGAAAGCACCTGGAAAAAGTCATAAAATGTATCATAGTGTATTATTTTTAATGTATATTTATCAATATAAAAATTACATATTTTGCACTACATTTAATGGTGCTATAGTCAGCATCAACCCAAACAGCCTTCAGTGCAATCCACACTGCTCACTCCAAGCCGGTGTGCGCTCCAATAACCAGAAGTTGAACCCAAGGGCAAACTGGAAGTGACGTCAACGATGGCTGATGATTAGGGCACTTTCATCACGGTGAATGGAACTCTTTCAAGGATTTTCTGTCTTGATCTGATCGCATTTATGGATGCAGAGGTTAATATAGGAGTGTTTTTTTTTTTGGTTTGCTTAGAAAAAAATGGCAAAAAAAAACAAAAACAAAAACATAGAAGCCTCTCAAAAGTTTGATATAATATTTCCACTGCATAGGGGGCTTTTTATACAATACAAATAATACTAAGAAGGGTCTATATATGTGTTTTTATTTGTAATTCGATTGTAATTCGAGAGTAATAACCTCTGACCCTTTCTATCAGGATAATAGTTTTCCTCTCACGGAAGACTGCTTGCATCTTTGAAAACTCTTCTCTGTCCTTCTCTCCAGTCTTTTCTCTGCACATCACGGTGATATTTCACTGCTACTTGTCAAGGTTTATCACCACGATAATTCAGCCCCTTCAGAATAAAAATCACAGTGATGTGCAGAGAAATGGCAAACCGTGATAGTGCAAGGATTATCACAGTTTATTGAATAGACACCTATACTTAAGTCACATTCTGCATTCTCCACCCCAAACTGCCATCCTGTCTTGCAGAATCTTAGAGTTCTTCTTTCCGCAGGCTCCTACCATTATTTGAAATCAGTGTGGCTGTGTGTGGTTCCATCCATACAGCCATGCCGGTTGTTTATAGGCAGTGGCAGCTGGGGAGGGGTAGCAAACAAACCACCCACCCCCCCGGGGGCGGCAAACAGACCACCCGACCCCCCCGGTGGGTGGTACTCACGCGGTCGTGCTCTTGGCAGCAATGCAGAGCAGAGAGCGTTCCGATGGACACGGCCATATCCCGGATCTCCGCATACATCCTCCCCGGTACCGGCCAATACGATCGCTTTTCCTCTCTGCCAATCGGGTCTTAAGACCCACTTCCTGATTGGCCAGGAGGAGAAGCAGGAAGACAATATCAAATATTAATTCGCTATTATCACACAACTGAGTGGGCTAAGGGCGCAGTGCTCTGCACCCCGAGCCCACCCTTTTTTTAAGCCAATTAGAGCCTCAGGCTCTAATCATGTGCTTCAAGAAAGAAAAAAAAACATTGGAATCCATGCCTCTGGCACCCTGCATGTAGATTAGGGGGGCGGCGCCCCGGGCCCCCGTATGGATCGGCCACCACTGTTTACAGGAGACATGATTAAGAACTTTCTAGGTTCAAATGCATTGTAGCAGGAAGTGGACAGGCCAAGACTGTTTGTTGTGAATTCTCTACTACTAGTATTAATACTAGTAATGGCATCAGTGTGCAGCCCATTAATTTCTATGATAACATCATTCTTTTACTGAAATATTCTTGGGATAAACATAGATTTATCAGACAAAAATGTAGACTCAGTTGACCATTTGGTCTTTTTCTGCTGTCAGTCTCCAATGTTTCTATGTTTATAACATTAGGGTTAGAGTTTAGGTTTGATGGGATCTTTAGGTTAAGCATTAGGTGTAGCTATTTAGTTCAAGTTTATTTTCAGGGTGTGGCTAACGTGCAGATATTCTACACTTCCTAGTGTGGGGAATAATTGCCTCCCCTGCTACATGCCATGGTTCCCCCCTTTAGCTTGTGCGTCCTATGGCGCGTGGCAAAAGGGTTGTTTTAAAGTTAGGTTTAGGAGTTGGGATTTGGGCTAATATTACTGTTAAGGGTTGTATGTAGGAGGTATTATTGGTTTACAGTCAGTGGTGGGGTACAGGATAGTTCAGACGATTAATGTGGTCCATAAAAATGAATGGGCTGTGCAATTATTTTGCACATATATACAAGCAAGTGATTGTCTGGAGGTTTACTAGCAGGAAATGTTTTTCTTTTCAGCTCTGTGAATTAATCGGGCATGAATTGCACAGCGATCTGGCATAAAAGTGATCTAATCTTTAGCTGATTTTCCACTCTCTGTGATCAAAATCACCCATGTAGCCCTAACCTTAATATTCACTGTGAAGAGGATAACTACATCAACAAACAGATTTAGTAAGGTGTATAATGGGAATAACCCTTACCACTGACAAATGCTATTGGACTTTCCTCTGTAGAGTCAATATAGGGATATAATATATGCATACTGTATATGTATAATTATAGCATTTTACATTTTCAAGTGTGGTTATTTCATTTTTTTTAAATCTTATTATATGTCATATGTGAAATATCCTTACACCAAGCTAAAGTACCATAATACTGTTATTCCAACTAATACTAATGTAGTTGTCAAAAATATTATAGATACATATAGGTCAATTTCATGCACACAACACATGCCAAATCTACAATTTGCTATGCTGGAAATAGCACTGGTGCAATATTTGGGTGATAAAGTAAAGAAGTATTGTCATCCTTAAAATCACTGAATTTATATTTGCTTCAAACATAAGAGTATGTGCAGATAAAGCATTTTTATTTCCTTTTATCCTCAGCAGATGGTTGGGTGTTTAGATTAAATGCAGATTCACCTGACTAAGTGAAAAAAAAAAAAAAAGAAAAAGAAAAAAGAAATAAGAAAACCACTTCAACCGTAAAAATGCATTTCTTCACTCCATATATGCATTTTTCTCATTCTATTTTAAATTTTAAGATACTACGAGATGAAAGTATTGCAGAAATGGTAAAGGGAATGTGAGAAGGAAACCTACTCTACAGTGGGTGTTGCACTGCTCTACCACACGAGGGAGCTCTGAGCACCTGGGCATACGTTTTCTGCAGAAGCCACTAAGAATTGCTGTGTTTTAGGGATAAGATAGCTGAGCAGGGTCTGGAATGAATATTTTCATCTCTTTATAGATGTACACCAACTCCGCAAACCTTCATTGCTTAAAAGTAAGCCTAATCACTAAAATTCTTTAATAAGCTTTATTAGACTATGAAGCTTTCTGATATATGTTGTCAACTCTCTGTCCCTTTATTCCAATTGTGCTTTTGTGCTGTCAACCAGATGAGCTTCTGATGGAGACTATAAGTGGCCCTGAGAAATGCCATGCAGCTATCAATGGAGTGCATATAGACAGAAAATTGCCGCAAAGAGGCTGCAGAAGATCAGCAGCATTGAGGTGCAAGTAGAATAATAATAAAAAACAAGGTTAAATAAATGATTGAGCTGTGCAAAAGTTACGGCTTCTACAAATTATGAGGATTTATGGCATTTTTTTTTTACTAGTAATGGCGGTGATCTGTGATTTTTAGCGGGACTGCGATATTGCTGCAGACAGATTGGACACTTCCGACACTTTTTTTGGGACCATTGACATTTATACATTGATCAGAGCTAAAAATAGCCACTGATTACTGTAAAAATGTCACTGGCAGTGAAGGGGTTAACACTAGGGGGGCAATCAAGGGGTTTTTGTGTTCCCCAGGGAGGTGTTTTTAACTGTGGGGGGAGTGTAGTGACTGGGGGTGGAGAGAGGAGGCTGCTCCCAATCACTGGGAACAGCAGATCGCTTTCCGCTTCCCTGTCAGAACAGAGATCTGTTTGTTTACATCTCACAGCTGTGTGAGGAGCGATTGCAGGTAGCCGGTGGACATTGCGCCTGCTGGCCGCGCGCATCAGCTCCAGAGACGCGCAACGGGTGCTACTACAGTCTCTTAAAGTGCCGCCGTACAGCTACGGCGGTTTGCGCAATCGAGCCAACCGGCGCCTGATCAGGAAGTTGTTAAGCGACTTTGAGGACACATGAAAAAATTCCTTTAAAATGACATGCCTTGGAAATACTTTTAAGCTGGCATCGTGTATTTTGAATGTGTAAATGATTTTTTTAAACTTTTACAGTTAGCTTACCCTAAATACAGCTACAGCACCTCAATCTATTTCCTTAACAACTTGAAAAAAAGGCATTGTTAAATCAGAACTTTACCTATAACAAGTTCATTAAAAAAATATTGTTCTTTAGCAAGGAATATACATTCCACAGTAATCATTATGCTGACAAAATTAGTGTGTGCTGCAAATTACCTCCAGCATTGCTCCTGTTTCTTTTTGCTGGAGGTTGCCATTTTGTTGAAGCCCAGAGCCCCTGAACAGCAGTAAATCATAAAGTAGAACTAAACCCATCGATTTAACGGTTTCAAAAAAGATACATTCCTGGAATGCCAAGATTGCTAACTGTCACATTTGCTTGTGTTCTCAACCAAACTGTCAAACCATCAAATGGCTGATGTCATAACTGATCACATGTGCAGCACCATGGCAGTTGCAGATCAAACAGAAGCAGCTTCCTTGACTGTAAATGATAGGAGGGTTTAAGGGCCCGTTCACACCATATGCTGTCCAGTGCATTTTTTCTGCATCAAAAACGCATGGAAACAGGTTATATGTTTCCGAAGGCATAGTTCACACCAGTGTGGCCAATTCCTGGCCATTCCAGTTCAAGAAAAAAAAGTAGAATATGCTGCATTTTTCCTGCACTGGACTGCACCGGAACGCAGCAAAGTGCATCAAAATTGCACTGGGCTTCTGTACAGTGAAAAAAAACAGGCAAAAAGAAGAACACAAAGCATCTGGAATACATCTGGAAACGCATCAAAAACGCATAGGAACTCATCAAAAACACACATGCAGAAGAAACGCATCCAGAACAGATATAGAGTGCGTTTTTGTGGTGTGAACCAGCTCTATTTCAGGTTTAAGGCTGTCAGCAGATCGGCCTTTACAAATTTAGCAGTGCCTAAAAAATGCCTAAAAATGAAAAATAACTGAGCATGTGCAAAGCAGGGTGAGGTAGTATATTACTGTATTTTAAACAGTATAGACACTTATTTTTAATGTTTTACAGCTATTCCTGCAAAAGGGGCCAGGATAGGGAGTGATCTAGGACTTAATAATAATAATGAGCCTGAATTGAACTGTAGTAGTAGCAACCACAACAGATCAACAGATCCAAAGTTAAAGGGAAGTTTATTGCCAAAAAACAAAGATAAATTCTTCAACTTTGTACACATTTGTCAATGTAATCCTTTTTAGGACTGCCATTTTGTGTCAATAACAACTATAGGTGATTTTTAACTGCTGCTTAAACCTTGCAGTGTTTCTTTTTGTTATTTTTTCTTTTTATTTTATTTCACCTTTATCCATTTTTCTGCAAAGTTAAAATAAAAAAAGCAGTTGGAGTTTAAGGTTTCAGGGTTTTTGGGAAGGTATACTTTACTAAGGTATATTTTACTAAGGTATATTGCAATAAAGCAGTAAATATTTATTCCTCACATATTTATTTTTTGAGAAAGTGCTGTGCCTAGCATAAAACATGTCAGAATAGAACTCTATCCCTGCTGGCTATTTATAAAAGGAAGAATATTATTTTGCATCTCGGTGTGTGGGCATTTCTATTGCTTGTTCAATTAAATGCTTTGGTGTAGACGTGCTGAACCTGCGCCTGAGATGTGATTGTGAAGTGTGGAGCCAGGTCTCACCTGGAGCGGAATGTCAAATATTTGATATCCCCCCCCCCCTTTTACCTATTACCCTATACAACCACCTTGGATTTTTGGAGGGAGACTAATTTCAGGACTTTTTGGTCCCCGCTGACAACGAGTCTTTCTCCAGGGACTAGACATGCGCGGTTCGTTTCGTTCCAAATCGAAATTCGGACAATTTTTCGCTATTCAGAAATTTGGATGTATCCAGATTACAATAGTAATGAATTTAAACAAATCTGAAATAACGAACCAAAATTCGGACGAAATTTGATTCAAATTCGAAAACATATGAATCGAAATAAAATTTGAAAATATTAGAAATCAATTTTCTAAAAAATAATACAATAAAATAGAATATAAAATAATAAAGCAATAGAATAAAAATGAAAGAATAGTAAAGAATAGAATATAATTTAATAGAAAAGAATATAATATAGAATATGACCGTCTTCCTAAATTCGAATAGAATAAATTCAAATTTGAATAGAATAGATTAGAAAAGAATTCAAAACAATGAAATCCAAAATAATAGAAAATATTAAAATAGAAAACAATAGAAAAGAATAGAATAGAAATTAAGAGAATAGAAAATAATTGAAAAATAATATAGCATAAAATAGAATATAACCATAATATTCTTTCGGTTTTATTTTATTCTATTATATTGATTTTCTATTCTATTCTCTTATTTTCCATTATATTAATTTCTATTATTTTCTATTCTATTCTATTAAAATGCAAATTCATTCCAAAGATGGTTATATATTTTTACAATTTTTTTTCTTTTTTTTTTTCTAATTTTCCATTGTCAGACAGTCAGTATCAATAGTCTAATGCAACAGCTGCATTTAAATGTAAAAAATTCATATGCGTTTTTGATTTTCGAATACCAATTCAATAACCTCTTTAAAAAATTTTTCGAATGCGGTCAGATTTCTCAAATTCGGTTGAATCATTTGAATTCGAAGAAAAAACGAACTAAACAAATTCTGAAAATGAATGAAACAAATGTAATGAATTTAACTAAACTAATTTATTTAATTACCGAATCAAAAGGAAACAAAACAAATTTTTTCATCCTGGACAGCAGCAAAATTAATCATACAATCCTATGGTCATAGGTTGCCTGCCCTTCCCTAGAATGAAGCCACGACACCCAAAGGAGCTCTAACACCTACTCCACTGTCTTCATTAACAACCTTTCTATGCCAGGTTTTTGCCAGAAAAAATGTCCCAAAACCCCTTACTCTCTCAATGTCTGTATGCCAGCTTGACACTTCTACTGCTTCCTTACCAGATGGTGAAAAACACTCCCTTCCTCTTGTTCATGGCCAGGGCAGTCCCACATTAACACTTTCCCACTTGCCATCACTATTATTTATGGCTTTTTTATGATAAATGTTATTTACAGAAAATAATACAAAGAGTAGGGAATATCAGCAGGCCTTCCCTACGTAAGAGAACCAATAATTTATATAGTCCACTACACCACCAGTATAATGTTGATTACCATATCCAGACTCAAAACTATAGAAATATAACTGTGAAGGCCCCCAAAAAAGTAGGCACTATAGGTAATACTATTAGTTTGACTTGTTCAAAAATACTTTACTACAAGACATTAGACAGTATACAAAACTCAGTAAATGATTGATTACCACCATCCATCCAACCCAAGTTAAAAAATTACAACATTGTCATATATAAATAAACAGATATTTACAGATAAACCTTTTTAAAATGTTAGTTTTTTAAATATATTTATTATTTTTTAAGGCCATCCCTGCCCCGACCAAGCAAACAAGGGTAAGGATGGAAAGGCTGTAGCTAAAATACTTACAATGGACAACTGGCTGCCAAGGATACCACTAGCTGGAGTTGGCCCAATATGCACTTGAGGGTGCTAGGCTGCACGTATCATGTCAGAGATGCCCTTCAGTCCCTGGAGAGGAATTTATAACTGAGAACCGACTTGGATCACAGAAGACTACTAAACACTCACTACAGATGTTACTGATAAAATAACAATTTGGTCTAGCGAGTTGATGATTGACTTCCATGTTGCATTTTAGAATCCTGCAGCATATGATAGAACCCGCGCACCATGCACAGAGTGTTCTGGGCATTGCACAATTTGATCTTCAATCTCTTTAAAAATTTGAGCAGCTATTAATATTTTGCAAATTCTGTAAATTCACAGTATGCAAAGAGACTGCTGCAAATGAGGACTAAACCAATTCCACCACAACAATATGTTAGCCAGTGTTTGCACATAGAACAGCATGTAAAATGTTTCCTAAGATTATCTTTATCTGAATGGCAAAGGATTATATATAGGGCTCATGGCGAAGGAACTCGTCCATGATATGTGTAGAACACGAGTTTGTTAGTTTACCTACCTGTTTGACTGGCTAATCCTCCTTTTGCCTGCTTGAGGCTTGCATTCATTTCTAGCTTAGCCAATACATGTATGTAAAGAGAAAATTATTTAGCTTAGCTTTTATTATTTTCTTTACTCTCTACACATTTATTATTGCATGTTGCTGAGCCTGAAAGTGCAGATTGACTTGTTTGATAATTTTGCTATCAAATAGCCTATATTATATCAGTGTATGTATTAGAGGGGCAGGCAACAGTTTAATGTGGGTATATCATGTGATTACTAGTGGGTATGTGTTTATGGGGTTGATTTACTAAAACTGGAGAGTGCAACATTGGGTGCAGCTGTGCATAGGAACCAATCAGCTTCTAACTTCAGCTTGTTCAATTAAGCATTGACAAAAAAAAAACCTGGAAGCTGATTGGTTTCCATGCAGAGAATTTTATTTGCACATATGTGTTAAATATTTGTTAGCATTACCTAAAAAAAAAGAAAAAAAATGATATATATATATATATATATATATATATATATATATATAACATTTGATAGCATTACCCTTATCTTGAACAAGCTGAAGCTAGAAGCTGATTGGTTTCTATGCAGATTTTGCACTGTCCAGTTAAATCAGCCCCAAAAACACATACCCACTAGTAAATTATATATTACATTTTTACATGCAGATAAGGGTAATGCTATCAAATATTTTACACACACACACACATACACACACATATATATATATATATATAGAGAGAGAGAGATCGACCTATCTCACCCAACTAATGGACAAAAAATACTAAAGTATTATTTTACTGAAAGGGTGGTTGATGATTGGAATAAACTACCAACAGAGGTTGTGAGACAGTCAACAGTAAATGGCTTCAAACATGCTTGGGATAAACATAAATCCATAGTCAGACAACAAGGTTAATGTAAAAAAAAAAATATATAAAAAAAAATAAAAAAAATAAAAAATAAAAAAATAAATAAAAAGGGGCAGACTCGATGGACTACTCTTTTTCTGCCGTCACTTTTCTATGTTTCTATGTTTCTATAATTTGTTTGTTGTACATGAATACCAACTATTAAAGGCCATCTCTATCTACTCAGTCTATGAACATGAATCAGTGGCACATTTTGCAAAATTATGGTTATGTTTCACTTCTTATTCATTCCAATGCATTTCAAACCAAAGATAGGCTTACCTATCCAACTAGCCATAATTATTAATGTTCAGGACATTTTCTGTGAAGTGGAGTCCACTGGAGGTGAAATTTTGGCAAAAGCCAAATAAATTGTATTTTTGATTTCACTGTTCACCCCTACTTATTAGGATTCATTTGTCAAACAGTGAATGTATTGTTACAAAGAGTCAGAATAGCAGCAGTGAAGTACTGCACCAAGTGATTCAGAAAATCTGGAAACTCCCTATGGGTGCAGTCATTAAATATCTAAAGTATCTTAAAAAGATCAGCATTTACAACTCATATTCTGAGAGTTTGATTTATTAACCACTTAAGGACCGGAAGGATTTCCAGCTTTAGGACCGGAGCCCTTTTTGCGATTCGGCGCTGTGCCGCTTTAACTGACAATTGCGCGGTCGTGCGGCATGTACCCAAACGAAATTGGTGTCCTTTTTTTCCCACAAATAGAGCTTTCTTTTGGTGGTATTTGATCACCTCTGCGTCATTTCTGATCGCCGCTATAAACAAAAGAAAAGCGACAATTTTGCAAAAAAACCCAAATTTCTTACTTTTTGCTAAAATACAAATCCAAAAAAAAAATATAAAAAAACATTTTTTTTCACCGTTTTTGGCCGATTTATATTCTTCATCATATTTGCGATAAAAAAAATCGCAATCGGCGTTTATTGATTGGTTTGCGCAAAAGTGGTCGCGTTTACGGATGATGAGAATTCATTTTTGGGGTTTTTATTTTTTTTTATTTTTTACTAAAAATGGCGGCGATCTGCGATTTTTAGCGGTACTGCGATATTGCGGCGGACATGTCGGACCATTTTGACACTTTTTTGGGACCATTGGCATTTATACAGCGATCAGTGCTATAAAAATGCACTGATTACTGT
>BLSH010418800.1:265778-279467 GCA_018402905.1 Glandirana rugosa
TTTTGCGGCAGTATGCTGCCGCCGACGCTATGTCTCTATGACACTCGCGCGCGCGAGTGACACAAGCCCCCCCCGGTCCCTCGCCCACGCCGCCGAAGCTAACGGCGGCCGGTGGGCGCTACGGGGGGGGCCTCGCTTTCTTGCCTCCAGGCACATTCATTTGTGCCTGGAGGCGAGACACACTCCCCCTTCCCTTCACTAGTGTCGGAAGGACATGTGCTTCCGACACTGGTGAAGGGAAGGGGTCGATCCGTTCGGGGGGATGTCATTCTTGTGCGGGTCCTCACAGTATCTCTGTATCGCAGCCGCCGTCGTATGACGGCGTTTTGCGTTACAGAGCCACTTTGCCGCCGTCAATCTCCGATCGGCGGTCGGCAAGTGGTTAAAGGAACAGAGGTGGTTCACCTAGCAAAGTGAACAGTCTCTACTTAATAGGGTTGATTTACTATTGGTTGAACTAGATGGACTTGTGTCTTTTTTATATAATTATGTTCTATAACTGTAGAGTGCAACATCTGGTGCAGCTGTGCATGGTAGCCAATCAGCTTCTAACTTTAGCTATTTCAAATAAGCTTTGACAAATACATTTGGAAGCGGATTGGTTTCTATGCACAGCTGCACTAGATTCTGTGTGCACCAATCTAAAGGCCCGTACACACAATGTAATGGTCGTACAACAACGGTCATACAACAACTCGTTGTACGATAATTTGACCGTTAGTACGCTCGATTGCAACAGCCGGCATTCAACAGTTGTACAACAGAAGTTGGCTGTGCAGACTAGAAAACTTTGGTTGTACAACAAGCGGTTGTACAACAGAGAAGTAGGTCAAACAAAGTTGTACGTGCAAAATACACATGCTCAGAAGTCAGGAACGCCCGAAAGTGTCAGTTCGTGTAAACCTACGTTCCTAATTCACAAATCACATTATTATTATTATACAGGATTTATATAGTGCCAACAGTTTACGTAGCGCTTCACAAAATGAGACATGCCCCTGAACCTCCTCTTTAGCCACTCTTAACATGTTCCTACGTTTGGCTTGTTGAAGCTTTGTTGTACTATTACTTGACTCCTGTCAGTACACTAGACACAACAGCCAACAGCCGATTTTGGGCAAAAGTTGAACGTGCGGTCGTACGACCGTTGCACCGTGTGTATGAGGCATTAGTAGATCTCCCCCAATGTATCTTTCTGCTTTACTTGGTGATTAAAGTCCTATATTTCACAAGCTGATGATAGTGATAAGCAATAGAAGCATGGATTTGTAGGGTGTATTTACTAAAAGAATACTCACTTTGAAATGTGAAAGTTAATTTCGCTTAGTAAATAAGATGATGATGTGTTCACTGAAATCTTGTGCCAGCAAATATTCTTTTTTTTATTTCACTCTTACATATTGTTATTGGCTATACAGGTTTTCTAGCTTTACTTTATTTGAAGAGAATGTTCATTTCTTTAGTAAATTAACCACAAAGACTGTATGTAGACAGACCGATACAACCAAGATATGATGAAATTTATTGCATAGTTTTGTGTGCACAAAATGACCAGTAAACTGGTAGAAATCAGACTAAAGTCTAACTTCGGCTTTACAGAAAACCATTTTTTACTTGATCTTGACCTATAATGATAGATGTCATCAATGTGAATGACTGCAGAGAGCTGGCCATACACCAGTAGAATTTTGTTTGAACGTTTATATAAAAATTCTGAAAAAACTGTCAGAGCATTCAACAGTACCATCATGGACATCATGTTCGATTGCCATGCCAACGGTCTATATGTTGGATTTTTTAGGATGCACATGTACATTACAATAAGTATAATTTTTACTGCACAAAAACCGTTCATAGTTAGAATTTCATATGTCTGAAACAAATATTCCATCCTTTTCTTAAAATATTCATTGTCACGGGGGGAAACAATTGTTGATTTGACCTCATTAACTATTAGAAAATCAAACACTCTGAAAACACATCTTTTCTAAATAAATTCTACTGGGGTTTGAGATCTCTGGGGTTGATTTACTAAAACTGGAGATCAGCTTCCAGGTTTTTTGTCAAAGCTTAACCTCCCTGGCGGTATGATTATGTCAGATTTTTGCATCTAAAAGCGGTACATTGTTTCACATAGAAATTTGGCGTTTTATATTGTAGGCCTGTAATTCTTAAGAATAACTCACTTAAACCTGTCCAAACAAGAGTCCAGTAGGCATTCCGTGTATGATAAAGTTTAAAACACGAAAGCATAAATAATATAATAAATAACTATAAATAATCAAAAATAATAATATAATACTAATAAAATGTATTCAATAATGTAATCAAATAAACACTGAAACGTGCTCAGTTGCAGAATTGTCGCTGTTGTCACTTTCAGTGTCTGATGACGAATTTCCCCACCAATCAGTGTCACTCAATTCTGCAAGTGATTCTTATTTACTATCACTGTTTTCTAGCTGATCAAAAAACTGCTTTTGACGCTTTTTTGGATGCCATGGACATTCTCAAGTTTCCAGGCAGAAAGAATGGCATATATAATATAAAAGTTAAAAGTTAAGAATATAAAACATTAAAAAAGCCAAAAAGGCATTGGAACACACATGTTTTATTTAAGGTTAAGAAAATGGGGAAGGGGGGGAATGCACTGGACTGCATCAAAAATGCACCAAAAATGCACATGCAGAAAAGCATCTGGAACGCATCTGGACTGGGTTTCTATGGTGTGAACTGGCCACAAAAGCTTATGATATTTTTGTGAATATATTTAGATATGAAAATTATATATATTCTCAATATTTTTAAATTTGCAGTTTAAATATATATATATATACACACACACACATACACATGCACACACACGTTTTTATTATATTATTTATACAGTATATATATATATATATATATATATATATATATATATAGTTTCCAGGCAGAAAGAATGGTATATATAATATAAAAGTGCATGCAGGACACTGGGCAAAGCACTAGGGACAAAAGGGATGTGAAATGATTTGATACAGTAATATAATCTTACAGATTACAGTGTACTGTATGTGTTGTGTGTGTTTCACTCTTTGAATTTGCCGCCTGACTCCGTCTCCATGCGACGCTCGCAGGGAACGGAGCCCGACATCACAGTGAATTGGGCGGAAGACACAGCGGGGGGACATCGCTGGATCCAAGGGGCAAGATAAGTAACACTGCCTGGATCCAATGATGCGATCCCGAGTGTGGCTCGGGGGTTACTGCTTTTGGCAGTAAGAATTAACTCCAAGCCACACTCGGGAATACCGCCAGGAATTGACCAAGCTGAAGTTAGATGACGATTGGTTACCATGGACAGCTGCACGAGATTTTGCACTCTCGGGTTTTAGTAAATCAACCCCACTGTGACATCTGTACGCAATCAGCCACATCACTATCATAAATGATCAGAACAAGGAACATTTTTCAAATTGTGAATATCGGGGGGGTTGCACTTTTCGAATGTTGTAACAGTTTTGCAATCATTGTCAAAAGCTGCCTCTTCATCATATTGAATTCAAATGTGTTATATCTATGAGCATCATAAAGTAATTCTGCAATAGCTTCCATTTGTACTTCAACATTGGGATTTTACTTCACATGTGAAAGGTCAACCACCAACTAACTGTATACCATAAGTAAAGAATATTTTATTTGCCAAACCACTGTGTGCCATATACAATTGCCATTTTTTAAATAAAATGTTAGTTTTTAACCTTTTTTTTTTCATCTCAGTACAGCTGATCTCCTGCAGTTTCTTTACACCCACTTCCTATCTATCACTTCAGCAATAGCTATAGGCTATATCTCAGAGTGCACAACAGCCTATGTGTGTAGTCTTCATCAAAGGTCTATGTGATAGGGTTACCTGCAGCAACACAAGTGAGAGAGGTACAGACTGTTGTCACCCTGTAATTAGAAGTACCTGGACAAGGATTCATATAGCAGGATCACCAGGTATTATTTCAATTAAAGCTGCAAATGTAAAAATATTACAATATATATATATATATATATATATATATTTTTTTTAATCTGCAGCTTTAAATATTTTTTAATCTGCAGCTTTAAATAAAATAATTATAGGTTTTCATTACATTAAAGAGGAAGGGCAGTCTGCTCACATAATTTGTAATAAAAACATCTTTTCCATTCTGAAACCTGCCTCCAACCACTTTGCATATTATTTTATATATGCTGTGATTCTGTACTTGCCAAATATGCTGCAGAAATTATTATTATTATTATTATACAGGATTTATATAGCGCCAACAGTTTGCGCAGCGCTTTACAATAAAGATCTCCCTCCACTAAGTTTGGCTGCATCCATTTTCACTGTGGGCAGCTGAAGCTGCTGCCTGTTCACTTCCTGGATTTACACAGACACACAGAGGCACACCTCCAGCTCTGCAGCTATGATTGGCCCTCCTGTGACTCATCCTCCCTCCCTTCCTGGCAAACTCTCATGAGAGTGAGGAGAGAGAGAGCTGTGCATGATGTCAAAGGCTGAGGCATTTTTCCAGACAAGAAACAGGAAGTGGGCTGTATAAGGTATTTACTGGCAGAAAAAAAAATGTTTTACTATCCAAAGTTAAAATAACAAGGGCAGAGGATTTAATAGATGGAAAGATGAAAAAAAATTACTGAAATTCCACTTTAAGAACACACACACACAGATATATAATATATTATATATATATATATATATATATATATATATATATATATATATATATATATATATATATATTTAAATCTGCAGCTTTAAATAAAATAATTATATAACACATTAAAAGCTTATATAACATTTTTGTGAAAAAGGTTTTCATGACATTAAGAACACACACACGCACGCTATTAAATACACACATATGTATATAATACATTAAGGGCTAGTTCACACCACATGCAGTCCAGTGTGTTTTTTTTCCTGCATTGAAAAGGCATGGAAAGTAGGTTATATGGTTTTCAATGGCATAGTTCACACCAGTGCTTGCAGTTAGAGGAAAAAAAGGAGAACATGCTGCATTTTTCCTGCACTGGACTGTACTGGAATGCTGTAAAACACATTAAAAAATGCACCAGAATGCACCTAAACGCACAGAAAAGGCATTGGAACACACATGTTTTATTTAAGGTTAAGAAAATAGGGAAGGGGGGGAATGCACTGGACTGCATCAAAAATGCACCAAAAATGCACATGCAGAAAAGCATCTGGAACGCATTTGGGCTGGATTTATAAGGAACTGGCCATAAAAGCTTATATGATATTTTTATGAATATATTTATATATGCAAATTATATATATTCTCAATATTTTTACATCTGCAGCTTTAAATATATATATATATATATATATATATATACACACATACATACATACATATACACACACACGCATGTTTTTATTATATTATTTTAAATATTATATATACAGTATATATATATATATATATACACACACACATACATATACACACATTAGCACACTAAAAGCTTATATGAAATTTTAGTGATTAGGTTTTCATTACATTAAGTATTCTTTTGTAAATATTGGCCTGAGCTAAACACCCCGCATGTATTTATTTAGCTATACGGTAAGATTATGCCTATTAGGAGACATTAAAACAAAGTCACCCCCCATGCCTTGTTTAATTAGGAGTTTTTTCAGTGTATTGTTTCTCATTTCACCCAGGTCTTGGGACAGTCTCAAGTGGTCGGCATATCTGCAGCTGATGACAGCCCAAGGTGTGACTTCCCAGGGGGACCTCTGAATAGGACACTAGGAGAATACACACATTCTTCAACAAGGCTCCATGTGCCCTTCTATGGAAAGAGAATGGGAGCCAAACAAGCCCAAGTTGGTTGCCTGGGGTCTAAACATGAGTTTCTCTCCTCTGGAACAGAAAAACCTTCTTTGTCCAACCTGTTAGTGCCTTTGTTCTAGGAATAAAAGCTAAAGACAACTTGCACAGCCTGAGCTGGGAACTCTGCCTTAAATCCGGACCTGACACTATTCACAAGCTCTTGACGAGGACAAAAAAGGGGAAATTAGGCCTAAAATCTAGCAGGCAGATGTCCAGGGTTAAAACAGGTTATTTGTTAATTGCTTTTGTGTTTTTAAGGGGAGGGAATGGATGGCTGAGGAAGAGACCTGTTTGAAAAAAAATAAAATACAAAAAGTTAGCACTCCACATGCGATGTGATTCATTTCAGAGTGATTCATATTTTCAACGATTAATATGGATGAGTTAAACAGGGTGCAAGCTGCATTTGGTTGGCTCGCCAATTAGGGATAATGTGTAGGACAGTGTGAATAGCTGTCTCTCTCAGCAGACCAGACAAAAACATCTACATCCATCGAGACACCACAGCGGAGGACCAAACTGCAAGGAAGAATTTTAATCGGCAGCCTTGGTTAATAAATGTCTCACGTGCAGTTGAAATTAACTTGTTAAATTATAGGCGATGGCCAACAAGAGGTTAATGTCAGACTACTGAGTGCTTAGGGATCTCTTGTGTAGTTTATGTCTTGAAGAGAACCTGTTGACAGACCATTTGTTTCGATAACAATCTTTCCTTGATTTTATACACTAATCAGCCATACCTTTATGACCACTGACAGTGTGAATAACATTGATTATATTGTCATCTGAAGGTCAGTGGGATTTATTAGGCACCAAGTAAACATGTTGTCCATGAAGTTGTGGTGTTGAAAGCAGAAAAATGGGCATCACAGTTTGCGTAGCCGCAGACCAATAAGGAATCCACTAGACCGCTGAAGGTATGCGGTGGTATCTGGCCGTGAGTAGCGGGTTCTTTAACCACTTGCCCACCGGCGCCTGATGGCGACAAGGTGGCTTGTTATCGTAAACTGTCATATGACAGCGGCTGCGAGATCGTGCACTGTGAGCGCGCGCGCCGCCCGAGGTGCGCTCGCGCGCTCACTGTGTTTGGGGGGGCAGGGAGCGGGTAAGGCAGGCTCGATCACCGCTGGCTACCCGCGATGGCCCCCCGCAGTGAAAGAACGGAGGTCCGTGTATGTAAACACAGATCTCCATTCTGACAGAGGGGGAAGCGCTGTGATCACAGGCTCCCTGTGTATGGAAGCCGTGATCACTCCCCTCCTGCCAGCCCAGCCCCATACAGTTAGAACACACTGAGGGAACATAGTTAACCCTTAGAGTGCCCCCTCCAGGTTAACCCCTTCACAAAAGATACGCGCTCCCATGTAGTGCGAGACCAAGGGACGCTGAAGAAGACCGCCAAGGCTGACATCTGGCCATTGAAGGTACTCAAGGCCCATTTCTGTTCAACACAGTAGTCAGTGCATTTTTATAAAAAAAAGTGTCAAAATGGTCCGACATGTCCGCCGCAATATCACAGTACCACTAAAAATCGCAGATCACCGCCATTATTAGTAGAAAATAAAAAAAAATAAAAACCCCAGAAATTAATTCTCATCATCCGTAAACGCAGCAACTTTTGCGCAAATCAATCAATAAACGCAGATTGCAATTTTTTAACCAAAAATATGAGGAATATTATAAATCGCCCAAAACCGATGAAAAAAATTATTTTTTTATATTTTTTTTTTGGATTTGTATTTTAGCAAAAAGTAAGAAATATTGTTTTTTTTTGCATAATTGTCGCTCTTTTTTTATTTATAGCGGCGATCAGAAATGACTCAGAGGGGATGAAATACCACCAAAAGAAAGCTCTATTTGTAGGAAAAAAAGTACGCAAATTTTGTTTGGGTACAACGTCACACAACCGCGCAATTGTCAGTTAAATTGGCACAGTGCCGAATCGCAAAAAGTGCTCTGGTCCTAAAGTGTGAAATCCTTCCGGGGCTGAAGTGGTTAAAGCTGAACTCCAGGCAATTTTTTTGCTCCCCACTGCCTGTTTTTGTCTAGGGGTTCAGAGAGCAAAGATATACTCACCTAATCCTTTGATCCTCCCAATGCAAGACCAGACCCTATGTCTCCTGCACCCCCTCCTCCCACGGTCCAGCGGTCTTCTGCAGTGGACTGTTCCTGATGGTATTACACCCATAGACTGGCTCTGGATGTGAACACGTCAGGAACAGCCCACCGCTGGATGTGGGGGAGCGCCGTTTTCCGGAGGATTGGGTGAGTATAGGCTCTGTGTTCACCCCTAGACAAAAGGAGCAATTAACCCATGCAGTTTCGGCACAGCCCAACTGCATGTGAAAATTATTTTTTTTCCAGAGTTGGGCTTTAAGTTCTGTAAGTTGCAAGGTGGGGCCTCCATGGATCAGATTTGTTTTTTCCAGCACATCAGACAGATGCTCAAATGATTGAGATCTGAAGAGTCCAAGTCAACACCTCAAATTCATGTCACTCAAACCATTTTTGGACCATGTTTTCAGTGTGGCAGGGTGCATTATTCTGCTGAAAGAGACCACTTTCATCAGGGAATACCATCTCCATGAAGGGATATGCTTGGCCACCAACAATTTCTAGGTAGGTGGTATATGTCAAGTAACATCCACATGAATAGCACGACTCAAGGTTTCCAGCAGAATATTGCCCAAAGCATTACACTGCCTCAGCCTGTTTGCCTTCTTCCCATACTGAATCCTGGTGACATCTCTTCTCCAAGTAATCAACTCACACATGGCCATCCACATGAGGTGGTCCGTGGTCCAGTTCTGATATTCACCTGACCTTGTAGGCACTTTTGGCTGTGGACACGGGTCAGCTTTGGCACCCTGACCGGTCGGTGGCTGCACAGCCCCATACACAAGAAATTGCAATGCCATTTTTTTCTGCTTCCAACACATAAAGTTCAGAGACCACATATTTGTTGCCTAATAACTCCCCCTGACTTTCAGATGCCATTGTAATGAGTTAATCATTGTTATTCACTTAACCTGTCATTGGTCATACAGTTATGGCTGACCGGTGTATAATCGTATAGGAAGATTTTTGTTGAAATGAACAGCGTGATTAAGACCCCTTTCACGCTGAGGCGGTGCTTTACCACTGTTTAAGTGGCGCTTTAACCAAGAAGGGTTTAAAAAGGGGTTAAAAATACCCGTGATGTGTCCCTTCGGAAGCACTGCCCATTCATTCCAATGGGTAGGGGTAGTTTGGGAGTGCTCTCAAACCACCTAAAGATGCGGCTTGCAGGACTTTTTTCCTGTCCCGCAAGCACACCACCCCAGTGAGAAAGCACTCAGGCTTTCACACTGGGGAGGATTGAGAAGCAGCTTTCAGGTGCTTTACAGGCGCTATTTTTAACGCTAAATCGCCTGAAAACCGCCCCAGTGTGAAAGGGGTCTTAAGGGTCTTATTAAGCTGATCTCCGCACCCCCCCTCCTCAAAAAAAACAAACCAAATTTGCCTTCTCGCACCTCCTTTTATCTGAACTGTAGTTATTAAAATAAAAAAAAATAATATATAAAAAATATAAATATAAACAAAAATAAATAAAAAAATGAAAGGTTCTGCTTTCTTACATAAAACTATAAATAAAAACTAATTTAGATAGGATTAGGGATTGCATTTACTATGTACATACTGTATACTGTACATCCATACACTCATGCAAGTTCTTAATGCATTGGCACCGTATTGATTCATTTCTACTATTGTTAATTTACTTTAGTAATTCTGGCCCCTTGTCTATCATCTATACTTAGTCTTTGTGAAACATGATAGTGCTTACAGAAAAGATTTTTTCATGCTATAAAATATATACATTTTTTGTTTGCTTAACCTACTCTACTTTGTACCTTATTAATTCATTTCAAACGTGATTTTTTTTTTTAAATATAGATCCACTTGAACAGGGCTGGTGCAAGGATTTTTGACACCCTAGACGAAACCTAATTTTGCCGCCCCCATTGGCTCCACCCCTGATTCCACCCCCTTTGCCCTGCCCATGTGACAGGAGGTGGTGCTATACAGGAAGCATCGGCTCTGTTTCCTCTAGCGCTGGCTTCAGTGCTACATTGCGCCTCTAATTACACTACCGGTCGGACGGAACAGCTGCCTGAGACTGAGTTAGTTACATGCTGCAGCCTGCAGAGGATGCAGACGTGGAGGGAAACCAGCGGCCGGGCACCCCTAGGCAGCAGCCTAGTTTGCCTAGTGGTAGCACCGGCCCTGCACTTGACACAGTCATTCCTTATCATCAGTGCTCAGCCTAAACGTGTATGTTTCCTATGCTAAAATAGTAAGCACTTTAACTGGGCTTGCTTTTCACCTAAGCAGCAGAACCAGCTTTACACTAAGGCTCCATTCACACTAGTGCATTTTTTGATGCATTTTGCAGTTTGCAGAAATGCAGGGAATTTTTTTAACATGGGTATCTATGGAACGTGTTCACATCAATGCTTTTTTGTGCCTCTGCATTTTTGGAAAGGGTTGGGGACTTTTTTTCATGTAAAAAGCAGCGTTTTGCATGTAATATACTTCAATGGGCAAGCATGAATAACGCAAGTGCTGCTTTTTTACCGCATTTTTGCTGCATTTTGTGGTTTAAATCTGCCTAGCAACAAGATTTTCCAAAAAAAAAAATATATAATATTATAAAAAAAACTCAAAATGCGGCAAAAACGCGGTAAAAATGCGCCAAAAATGCGGTTAAAAAAAAGAGGAAAGCACAGCAAAAAACAGTGTAGAAACGCTGAAAAGCAACATGCATTGATGTGTATCGAGCCTTAGGCCTCATGCACACAGGGCGTTAAAAAAATGTTCTAAAAACATCAGTAGCTTTGTAGTGAGTTTTCTAGTGCTTTTCAGTGTTATTGCACTAGCGTTTTTAAGCATCTCTTTGCGTTTTTCCGCGTTAACTTTTTTTTAAAATAGATCAGAAATGTCCAAAAATGTTGGTGAGCCGCGTTTTTGCGCATTTTCGGGTGTTTTTGAGCATTTGAGCATTTTTACAGCTGAAAAACATTTCTCAAAACCCACTAGTCTTGGGTTTTTTTTACAGCTCAAAAATGCCCCAGCCAAAAACAGTTGATAACAGCCTGTGTGCATGAACACATAGGATAACATGGAGAGTTTACTGACTGTAGGAAAAACATCTGAAGCTAAAACAGCAGCTGTAAAACATTCAAAAACCTCCTGTGTGCATGAGGCCTAAAAGTAGTGATTGACGGGTAAACAGATGGAACAAATGACTCTCCAGTGTGTAAACAATAGTAGTGTGTAGTAGTGATTAATCTTGTACAAGGGCACAATGCTCCACTTGTGTGCGATTGATCACTATTACATGCTACTACTTGTGAAGTTGTTACCTCAAGGAGTCATTTGTTCTATCTACCTAGTGATCCATGGCTGCTCTTATGGTGTCCATACACATAGCAATCTATGATCAAGTTATATAAAAAAAAATTGTAAACAATCTAACATCAATTGAAATATCAACCAATACAACACTAATGGTATTGTTCCACATTTTTCAACTGAAAATATTTATTGAAAATATGATAGATTGGCTTATAAATCCATGTGTTCTTTTAAAAATGATCATTTGTTAGATCTGCAATATGAATGGTTCTCCAACACATGCAGATATTTGTTTGTTCAATCAGAAGAGATCAACAAAATTCAGCAGTTGATCAACTTGGCAGAGTTGAAATTGATCCAGAGCTTATTAATTGATCAGAGGGTCTTTGGTTTGAATTTTTTTAATTTCATAAGTTTAGAAGCATTTATTATTCGATTAAGGACCATTTCACAATGATCATTTTTTTGATGAGTTTTTCAGTAAAAAAAGCAGAAGGAAAATGCATCCTTTTAAATCCTAAGGAACTCTTCACACTGGTCAGTTGCGTTTTAGTTGCATTTTTAAAAGTCCTGCTTGCTGCATTTTTGGTGCGCTTTATAAAACAGCATAAAACACTCAGCTTTCCCTTGAAATTAATAGAAAATGTATCAAAAACACACTGCTGTTGTGTTTTTGGTGCATTTTTGAGCCGTGTGTCCATGTTTCACAGGTGCATGCCGAGAGTCAGGCAACCAGAAAACGCACCAGAAACTCATCAAAATTGTATCAAAATCGCATATGAGTTTTTGATGCGTTTTTTCAGTGGAGAAGTGTGAAAGCAGCCTAAATGATCATATCTCTATGCCTGCTGCCACAATTGGGTATTCATTACTACAGGTTTTTGTGGCACAATTGAGCTGCTAAAATTATAATTTGTCACTGAGAAATCTGTATTGAGGAAGTTTGAAGAATGCTGGCTGTCATCTTGAACCAGTGGATTCAGCACTGTCTCTGAGCTACTGACCTGTAATAGATATGTGGACCAGGAGTTCTGTGCTCCCTCTGATTCCTCTATGCCTTTCCCAGCTATGGAACTCAAGCTTTGAAATCAGCAAGAGCCAGGCTGCTAGCATTTTCAGAAGCAGGTCAATGACAACCTCCACATTTCTCTCAGGACGGGCTTACTTTAATTCTTTCTATATAAGAAATGAATCCCAATAAAAGCAACAATAAATGACTTATGGCAGCGGCTTTTTTAAGCAGCTGAAAGCTGGAATTGACAGACTTGCTTATGTTGCTATACACATGCGTATGTTAATTATAACCTTGTTCTGATGGCATAATACTATTTTAGCATGTGATTCAGATTTATCTGCCAATATAAGGCAGGTCTGGTACTGATATCTGCCATTTCCGGCATTTGCCAGAAGGACAGATCTATCTGAGAATGCAGCGTATGAAGGCTGCTATGACCTCCTGTGGATGGCTCATCATATAAAATTAAACGTGACCAATATACCTTCCAAATTCTGGTGTCTATACAGAACTGTGATTACATTGAGGGGGGTTCACTAAAACTTGAGAGTGCAAAATATGTTGCAGCTCGGCATAATAGCCAATCGGCTTCCAGGTTTTATTGTCAATGCTAAACCACTTCAGCCCCAGAAGGATTTACCCCCTTAATGACCAGAGCTCTTTTTACAATTTGGCACTGCGCTGCTTTAACTGGTAAATGCGCGGTCATGCATTTCTTTACCCAAACAAAGTTTACGTCCTTTTTTCCCACAAATAGAGCTTTCTTTTGGAGGTATTTGATCACCTCTGGGATTTTTATTTTTTGTGATATAAACTAAAAAAGACTGAAAAGTTTCAGAAAAAATTATATTTTCTACTTTTTGTAATAAAAAAAATCCAATAAACTCGATTGTCATACTTTTAGGCCAGAATGTATTTAGCCACACGTCTTGGGTAAGAAAATTCAATAAGCTATATTTATTGGTTTGCACAAAAGTTATAGCGTCTACAAACTAGGGTACATTTAATAGGGCGGGGGCGGGGGGTTGTGCTATCTTGACATTTCAGAGCCTCTGAAACTGTGATAGGTAGTGAGGAGTAAAATCACCAATTTACGCCCTTAGAAAGCCTGAAAGAGGTGATTGGTTCTCGGGGTCCTGTACACGGCTAGGCTCCCAAAAAGTCTCCCATATGTGGTATCCCTGTACTCAGGAGAAGCAGCAGATTGTATTTTGGGGTGTAATTTCACATATACCCATGCCATGTGTGAGCAATATATCATTTAGTGACAACTTTGTGTAAAAAAAAAAAAATGTCATTTACCTGAAAATTGTGGCAAGTATAAAATATTCCATGGACTCAACAGCTGGGGTGTCATTGGGGGGGGGGGGGGGGGTTCAT
>BLSH010418800.1:298079-321390 GCA_018402905.1 Glandirana rugosa
AACTCAGGACCACGACCGTCTTGTCACATTGAGGAGTGTTAATGAGAACAACCCGCCGCCTTTCCCGGGACTACAAGATTAAATAGAATTGTTAACATTACTGTACGGGGTCCGTTTGTCTACGTCTTTTTAAACGGAACCCACAACCATCACAGTATTATGACATTGATATATAAGAATGTAACGGACTTGAATGAGATATATTATATGTGACTTACTCGACATATATATCAGATGTGACTTCCGTCGCATAATATATATATATATATATATATATATATGTCAGGACGAGTGGTAATAACCGTGGGGAAGTACAAAACGTATTGACGATCCTGCTGATATAAATTTGGTACATTTGCATTTATTTCTGAAGACATTCACTCAGTTATGCAAAACATGAAGGGGTGCCAATAATGGTGAGCAGGACTGTATATATATATATATATATATATATATAATACGCTGCCTTCAGTGTAGACTATATATACAGCTCATTCAGTGTATATTATATAGAGTAAGTTCAGGCAATGTAAGAATATATAGTTACAGTATTATGACACTACCAACACCCAAGGCAAATTTTTCTGCATCTGTTTGCCTGGGGCATGTCATTACAATTGTTAAGATAAATTAGAACATCAGGGCCCTTTCCGCCGCCCAACAAGAGTAATTGTGAGGAGTTACACTGTTCTGCCAGCACCAGGACTCAAGGCCCAATTTTTCTGCACCTGTTTGACTGGGGCATGTCATTACAATTTTTAAAATAGATTACAACATCAGGGCCCGTTCCTGTGCCCAGCAAGAGTAACTGTGAGGAGTTACAGTGTTCTGCCACCACCAACACTCAAGGCCAAATATTTCTGCACCTGTTTGCCTGGGGCATGTCATTACAATTTTTAAAATAAATTACAACATCAGGGCCCGTTCCTGCACCCAGCAAGAGTAACTGTGAGGGGTTACAGTGTTCTGCCATGGCCAACACCCAAGACCCAATTTTTTTGCACCTGTTTAACAGGGGCATATCATTACAGTTTTATAGAGTACAGTCCTCATAGTGTATATAATACAGTACAGACTATATGGTGCAGTCAGTGTAGTATATATAACATAGTGTATTGAAGTGGATCAGAGGCGATTTCCGGAATGGGTGGTCTTCAGTTTGACAGTTATTTTATAAGGGGAGGGGCCACCCAGTGATGGAATAGAGTGACCCAGCCTATTGTGACATCAAAGGGGGTGGGGTCACCCATTTACATCACTGTCAAACTGAAGACCGTCCATTCCGGGAATCGCCTCTGATCTGCAACGGGAGCGACGGTGGAGAAAGAAGAAGAGGATGGCAACGGGAGGAAGGATGAAGACCGAAAGAAGAAGCAGCCGACCAGAAGAAGTGGGGCAGGAGAAGATGGAGGAAGGCTGGAGGAAGAAAGAAGAACAATCGGGGGAAAAAAAAGAGCTATTTTACAATAAAGGACTTGTCAAAAACTGCCTACTGTTTTTTTGTAACACTACACTTTTGGTGAATGGATAGGGGTACAATGTACCCCATACTCATTCACACAGATTCCGATAAGCCCCCGCCCACAGACCCCCACAACCACCAGCCAGGGTTGTGGGGATGAGGCTCTTCTCCCCATCAACATGGGGACAATGTACTTTGGGGGGGACCCCAAAGCACCCTTCCCATGTTGAGGGCATGTGGCCTGGTGCGGTTCGGAGGGGGGGGGGGCGCTCGCTAGCCTCACCTTCTGCCCTGCCAGGCTGTGTGCTCAGATAAGGTTCTGGTATGGATTTTGGGAGGACCCCCATGCCATTTTTTTTTTAAAAATTGTCACGGGGTTCTTCTTAAGATCCATACCAGACCTGAAGGGATTCATACAGACTTTGGGGGGGACCCCCACGCAATTCAAGAGAATGAACCAATGAATCTTGGTTCATTCTCAGAGACATTCAGAGACGGAATCCTGAGCTTGATGTTCCTGGTAAAAAGCCAGACCTTGTCCCCAATCTGTAGAGAAGGCGGTTTACGCCTGTAACGGTGGGCAAAACCCTTAAACTTAGTAGCCGCTGCCCGGAGGGAATCATAAACCTCACCCCAAATGGTATTGAATGGTGGCTGAACAGTAGCCAAAGCTGGAATGTCCGGAGAACAGGCCAATGAAGAGGAAGCTGAGGGTGTCTTCCATAAACTGAAAAAAAGGGGTCTTCTGAGAACTGGTGTTAACATGATTATTGTGAGAGAATTCTGCCCACGGGAGTAGAGAGGACCAGTCATCATGATGAGCAGAGACTAAGATGCGGAGGAAGACCTCTAACTCCTGATTAAACCTCTCAGTCTGTCCGTTGGATTGAGGGTGGTAAGAAGAAAACAATATTGAGGGACTTGCAAAGAGCTCCTCAGGAGCGGGATGTAAATTGAACCACCCTGTCTGAAACAATATGGGAAGGAATCCCATGGAGGCGGAGGATTTCTTGAACAAAGATGGGGGCCAAAGCAGGAGCAGAAGGGAGTCCAGGAAGGGGAGCACAATGAGCCATCTTGGAGAACCGATCAATTACCACCCAAATGAACAGTCATTCTTTTCAGATGGGGGAAGATCGGTGATTAAATCAATAGCAATGTGAGTCCAGGGCTCCTTCGGAATGGGTAAGGGCATGAGCAGACTGGCAGGAGCTTGTGTGGAGTACTTAGACTGGGCACAAACATGGCACGCCTTTATGTAGCTTTTGACATCCAAATGGAGAGTAGGCCGCCAGTAGTGGCAACCGATGAGCTGAAGGGATCTGAGGAACCCAGCATGACCTGACAACTTGAAATAGTGACCTAAGGATCTTAGGTCTTAGTTCCATGGGGACGAAGGTCTTGCCAGGAGGAATTTTAGACTCCATAGTGGTGGAATGGGCAAGAATACACCTGGTCGGAATGATCGGCTTAGGTTCAGAGGTGGGCTCCTCATCCAGCGAGTGCATCAGCCCGACTGTTGCAGGAACCTGGTTTGTAGGTGATCGTGAAATTGAAACGGGAAAAGAACAGACTCCGCCTGGCCTGTCTGGGATTCAGTCATTTAGCATTCTGTAAGTACTGTAAATTTTTATGATCAGTGAAGATCGTTATGGAGTGAGGGAAACCCTCCAAGAGATGATGCCATTCTTCTTACGCCAATTTAATTGCAAGAAGCTTCCGATCGCCAATAGTATAATTTTTCTCTACCCGAGAAAATGTTTTGGAGAAAAATACACATGGTTGTCATTTATTCTCAGATAATTGAAGAAGGACCGCTCCTACTCCAGTAGAGGAAGCGTCCACTTCAATAAAAAAAAGGGTCCATAGGATTAGGTCTCCTCAAGAGAGGACCAGAAACAAAGGCCTGTTTCAGATGAAGGAACCCAGCGACAGCTTCAGGAGGTCATTCCTTAGCATTAGCACCTTTTGTGGTCAAGGCAATAATAGGCACAGCAATAGAAGAGTAGTTCTTAATAAATTGCCTATAATAATTGGAGAACCCAAGAAATCGCTGAGTGGCCTTGAGGCTGGCAGGAAGAGGCCAGTTGGTAAAGGCCGAGACCTTTTCGGGATCCATATGAAGACCCAAACTGGAGACAAAGCATTCCGGAAACAGGACCCCAGAACATTCAAAATAACATTTCTCCAGCTTGGCATACAGGTTATTTTCTCTAAGGCACTGGACTCGGGCTCGGAAACTCGGTTTCTGTGGACAAGCAGATTTTCCGAAAAGATTAGAATGTCATCCAGATAGATGACCACGAATTGATACAGCAAAGCCCTGAAGACCTCATTGACAAAGTTTTGAAATACAGCGGGGGCTTTACACAGCCCAAAGGGCATAACCAGGTATTCATAATGCCCAACTCTCATGTTAAACGCGGTATTCCATTCGTCACCCTCCCTTATCCGGATCAGATTGTAGATCCGCCGGTAACATACTCTGACATGGCCTGGGTCTCAGGGATGGACAAAGGGTAGGTACTACCTCTGGGCAGAGCCGCTCCTGGAACAAGGTCAATGGCACAGTCAAAGGACGAGTGAGGAGGAAGCACTTGAGCTGATTTATTGCAGAAGACATCCGGGAAATCGCTATATGCAGTGGGAAGGGTAGAAGAAACTGACATGGTGGCAACAGGAAGTCTCTCCTTCGGGACCACCTTGAGTAGACAGGACAAAAACAGGAGAAACCGTAAGCCAATATCTGCCCAGAAGTCCAGTTGACATTCGGGGAATGAAGCTGTAACCAGGGAAGACCCAATATGATGGGGGGGGGGTGCCTTAGGTAGGAAAAGAAAGGATATCTCCTCCTGGTGGAGTATTCCTACTGACATCTTAACTGGAAGGGTCCGGAAGCAATAGGGACCCCTGGAAGAACCGTACTCTCGATCACCGAGACCACCAATGGAGTGGCGAAAGGGTAAGCTTCATGAAAGAAGCCGTTTTCCAGTCCATAAAATTGCCAGCAGCTCCAGAATCAAGGTATGCCAGGATCAAATGAGAAGAAGCACGGATGTGAAGGAACACCGACAGAAGAAGACTTGAAGGAGGTTTCTGGGTCCAATACTCCACCTTCCAGACATATTAGACCCGTGCGTTTCCCAGACGCAGCCAGCAAGTGTCATGAAAATGACCTTTGCACAGTTGAGACACAGGCTCAAAGTTCTGCGCCTAGCACGCTCCTCAGGAGATAGCCTGGTCCGGCCCAGCTGCATGGGTTCCTCAGCTGGCAGGGGATGCTGCACGGATCACAGAGGGGGGATTGCAGGCTGACTAGGGACCAAGGAATGCTGGCGCCTTCTTTCTAGGGTCCTCTCCTGAAAACAAATGTCAATCTGATTACACAGGGAGATCACATCATCCAGATTCATGGGGATGGTTGCGAGTGTAGCTGGAACCAATACGGCCGCAGGCTGTGGTTGAGGTCGTTGGACTGGAGGTCCTAGGGAGGCCTGCATGTGGTCAAAGTGGGGCGCCAAATCCTGTAGGAATCGCCTCACTTGAGTCTGATTAGACTCCTGGTTTTCCAGTCTGTGGACTATGCCCTGCAGTGGATCATCTGCAGGTAGCGGCACCTCAGCCGTGTCCATGGCCGATCAAACTGTCACAACACTTGGGGTCAGGTGACAGATGCACACCGCTGAAGTGTGAAGCACACCGCTAAGGTTGTGAAGCGCACCGCTGAGGTTGTGGACCTATAGCTGGCTGCTGCTAATAAGCTCCGGCTGGTATGGCAAGACGGGCCCCTGGAGCAGTGACACTAAAACACAGGGAGCTAGTGCATTGGTTTCCCCAGGGCGTGGAGTCTAAGAGCCAGTAGGTATTCGCCAGAGCTTCTGGTGGTAAGGATGGACTTGGCTGCAACTGGATCCAGGTCGCTGCCCCCGGGGTCCCCTAGCCCACTCTCAGCTGGCTACAGGTGGAAGAGAGGAAGCAGAAACACAGGAACAGCAAGGATAGTCAGTGGCCTTAGCCAAAGGTCAGGGCCACAAGCAGACAGGGACAGACAGGAGAGCACGCCAAGGTCCGGGAATCAAGCAGACAGAAGAAACAGAGAACATGCCGAAGGTTGGGGTATCAAGCAGGCAGGGATAGTTAGAACAAGCCAAAAGTCGGTAAACGGAAATAGACTCAGAGCATACGATAGGAACAACCACACACAAAGCCAAACATACAACATTGATCGGCAAGGAGGCTTTGCAGCACATGGTCTTAAATAAAGTTACCTTAACCACTTCAGCCCCGGAAGGATTTCCCACTTTAGGACCAGAGCACTTTTTGCGATTCAGCACTGTGTCGCTTTAACTGACAATTGCATGGTCGCGCAACGTTGTACCCGAACGAAATTGGCGTCCTTTTTTCCCCACAAATAGAGCTTTCTTTTGGTGGTATTTGATCACCTCTGCGTTTTTTATTTTTTGCGCTTTAACCGCTTCCACACTGCCTACCGTATATTCACGGTGGCAGTGTGGATGCGTCCCGCAAATTGCTGCTTATTTATGGCGATTCGCGGGACACATCAACACTGCCGCCGTGAATATACGGTAGGCAGTGTGGCCGCTAGGGGGTGCGTGCCCGCCGTACTCCTGAGGAGTGTGCCCACGGCTCGGGTGGACGCGATGAGCGGCCACAGTAAAAGAACGGGGAACCGCCGATGTAAACACGGCGGTTCCCCGTTCTGTTAGTGGGGGCATAGGAGATCTACTAATTCCTGTCACTGGGATCAGTTAGATCTCTGGTGCCCATAACAGCCCAGCCCCCCCACAGTTAGAACACACCCAGGGAACACAGTTACCTCCTAGATCTCCCCCTGCAGGTTAACCCCTTTAATGCCAGTGACATTTATACAGTAATCAGTGGATATTTCAATTTCTGATCGCTGTATAAATGTCATTGGTCCCAAAAAAGTGTCAAAATGGTCCGACATGTCCGCCCCAATATTGCAGTACCTTTAAAAATCGCAGATCGCTGCCATTAATAGTAAAAAATAAAAAAAAATTAAAACCCCAGAAATTAATTCTCATCATCCGTAAACGCAGCCACTTTTGCGCAAACCAATCATTAAACGCTGATTGCGATTTTTTTTTACCAAAAATATGAGGAAGAATATAAATCGTCCAAAACCGATGAAAAAAAATGTTTTTTTATATATATTTTTTTGGACTTGTATTTTAGCAAAAAGTAAGAAAAACTGTTTTTTTTTGCAAAATTGTTGCTCTTCTTTTGTTTATAGCGGTGATCAGAAATGACGCAGAGGCGATCAAATACCACCAAAAGAAAGCTCTATTTGTGGGAAAAAAAGGACGCACATTTTGTTTGGGTACAAAGTCACACGACCGCACAATTGTCAGCGATTTGTGATATTGAGCCAGACTGCCGCCATCAGATGACGGCGGGCGGGCGGACGTTAAGTGGTTAATTGGAAACTTGGGTGGAGTTCACTGAGAGGAGATTAGTTAGCCCACAGGTGGTGATGAGAACGGCCTCTAGGCTGACACAACCAAGAGGTAAGCAAACGGACAGGACATGAATGTACTATAGGTTCATAACACCCTAGGGCAGGACCCAGGTCCCCATACACTTTTTAGGCCAATAACTTGCATATAAGCCTTTAAAATTAGCAAGTCAGATTGATTTTAATAGGGTTTGCGTGTTTGTACAAATTTTTTGCCTGTTTGCAAGTTCTGGTGCGAACCGAACCGGGGTGGGTGTTCGGCCAATCCCTACTATCACACCCATCCATCGATTATGTATCTATTTATACATGTATATTTATCTATACATCCACACCTATTGGCCCAGCTTGGACCAATGTAAGTATGTATGTACCATACTTGTGGGATCCCCATGGAAACTGATATCCACTGACTTCCTGGTCCCGAGCCGAGTGACCTCCCCGCTGCATAGTGAGTATAGGAGGTTGCTTGTTTGGCACAGGCGGCATTCAGAGAACACTTTGAGGTTTCTAAAAAAATGAAAAGTGTTCTCTGATTGAATGAGATGTAGATTGTGATGTCACCACACCTCCTCTCCGCCTCGTCCAATCAGAGAAGTCTTTGAGTTCAATGAAAAGATGCAAAGTGTGCAACAGGGCAGTCACTATGGTACACAGAGGCTAGTGTAGATCACTGGGAATCACAGTGTCTACTACAGTGATTTCCAGCTCCCAGGGGGATCCCACAGGTATGGTACATACATACTTACATTGGTCCAAGCTGGATGTAAAAATTGGAAGAAAACAAATGCAGCGATCAGAGAAGTGGATCCCCAATGCAGGCTTGTAATAGAATCCCCTACTGGGTGCTCAGGCTCGGGTGTCCTCCCTAACATCAAAGAACAAATACTGGAACAGAAAGTATAGCCAGCAACCCCAGATAATCCTTACTAAGACTTTATTGAAACATGATAGTGAGTAAAATACACAAAGGCTCACACGTTTTGGCTAGATGCCTTGATCACAGCACCTTCTGTGATCAAGGCATCTAGCTGAAACGCGTGAGCCTTTGTGTATTTTACTCACTATTATGTTACAATAAAGTCTTCATAAGGACTATCTGGAGTTACCAGCTATACTTTCTGTTCAACTATATAAAAATTGCCATACTTAAACTTCAGCTTTAAAGAATGATTATTTTTTTGTGTGCAGTAGCTTTGTACTGTATTGTGCACATGGCCAAGCCATCTCTGTATGACAAATGTGACACCTAGAAGATAGTGGCATCATACAACAGAATAATATGTAAGTGTGATAGAAATCTGGAATGATGCAAACTCTGTCAGATATATTCTGGAGAGATGAACAAATCACCATAGTATCAATATAGTATAAATGGGTTAAACATGCTTTTAGAGGCATTATATGCCTCCTACAAATGTTCCAGTAAATGCAATCCAGTACAAATAGCTCCATTTTAGCATTGCTATTATTTTGAAAATCCTTTCTTGTCTCTAACGTACATATTTTGAAAACAGGACTCCCAAGTGTGTAAAGATCAGCCTAGAAAAATCATCTAATCGTAACAACTGTGTCATTTTGAAAGTGTTCTGGATGGAAATATACGCACTGTGTGTGAATGTATATTTATATATATGTATATATATATATATATATATATATATACTTGTACTCGGACTCTTCTAGTGATGTTACGTAACAGGAAAGCAAGGTAGATAGGGATAGTGACCTGAGGTGTGCCGTGGTGAGGAGGTCAGTATGCCTAAAGGGGGCATACCCAAGAACTGAAATAAAAGAGCTAGAATAAATGAAGGGAAAGGGTGGGTGGGACAATGTAACAGGAAACGCAGTGATGCAGGAGGAGGGAGGCTGCATTAAATACAGTCAGACTCCTCCTACAAATTCAGGCTGACCTGCGGTCAGCCTTCCTATTTGTACTCGGCCTCTTCTAGCGATGTTACGTAACAGGAAAGGAAGGTAGATAGGGATAGTGACCTGGGGTGTGCCATGGTCACGAGGTCAGTATGCCTAAAGGGGGCAAAAACAAGACATAGGATTAATAATTATAATGCTTTATTAAGGACAATCATACAGTTTAATCAACCAACCGGGCAAGAGCTTGAGACATCTCCATGTATGGCTCAAGAATATACCTAGCGTAACATGATGAATTCAACCTGCCAATATTCTGATGATGTGTACCGGGACCCCTTGGCGAAAAGCTGCCAAAGCCGCTCCTATTCTGAATGAGTGGCCGAAGAAAAATTTGGGGTCTACACCCACGCTGGACAAGAGGGTGTGGCAATGCTTGACAAACTGTGCAGTCGGGAGACGGGACCTGAGAATAGGCAGAAGAGGACTGTCCCTAGGTTTCTCAGCTAACTGTACCATGAGAGCATCAAGAACCTTAACCTGACACCATGCCGTAAGGATCTCAAAGTACCTGACCTCAGTTCCAGCTCCTGTCTGCTGTGTTTTACAAACCAGCAGGTGCAAAAAAAATGATCAGTGTATCTGGTTAACTACTTGTTTGCCAGAGGGTGGGACTGTGTCCCTGTGCGCGAAAATTCTTCTGGCCTCAAACCGTAAAAGGCCAGGTAATTGGCTGCTTTGATGATCAAACTGGGCGGCTGCCCAAAAGGTGACTTGGAAAATATGACCGACATGCCCCGGAACAAATGCCCTGTAATGGGAAGCCTGCTGACTGCAGCTGGAGAGTTACATTTCTGGACACCCTTTAAATTGCCTTGATTGAGTGCGCCACAAACAAAGAGGGTCTATCAGGGTACTATAGGGACATGAAATGTTGAATGCCAGCTAGATAGGTCTGAAAATACGGTGTGAAAATTTTAACTCAGTGGCAAAAAGGAATGAACGCCAGCCGATTGCACGTTGTACCAAACCTGTTCAGAGTAACGACATAAGAAAGACTGAAAAACATTCCAAGCTGTGTTGTAAGGCTCTCGTGTTAGCTGACAAGGAATGATTAGTCAAGATTCTAGCTCCGGCCTGAAAAGCCATCTTCAACAGGGAGAAAGCCGGGCATGGGGTGGCACAATTGTCAGTGCCTGGGACCTTTGTAAATGATCTCTGAAGCAGCCTGGTAGTCTCGTGTTAATGGCGGATGATTGCAAATTCCGACATTCAAACATGCTCTGAGGAAGAGCCACGAAACCTGTGTGGAATCCTGAAGAGAAACCTTGGACCAAAAAAAAAAAAAAAGAAAACTGCGTGACTGTGTGGGGAAGAATGCGCCGCCAAACAGGTCTGTAAAACGGAACATTGATCCGGCTTAGTTATGACCCTTTAGCCTGCCTCAGAGAACAAGCAGGCTTTGGGTGAGCTCTGAAACAATTGGCACAGACATGGATAAACCGGCATGGATTGTAATTGCATGAGCCCTGATTGAATTATCGCAAATTTGTGCTTTGCCTAAATAAAATCGAGGCCCATTTTCAAAAGTGCAAAATTACCCAGGGCTGGGGACACATTAGGAACTCCAGGTAATGTGGAGGGTTCCACATTGGGGCACCAGCAGGTAGTGTGTACAGATGGTGTAGATGTCGCACAGATGGGAGCCCTAAGCCCCACAAAATAATTCTGTATCGACATTTGCCCTAATTTGTCACCACCTCATGTTGGACAAAAATTGCTGCCGCTTTGGCAGAGAAAAGAAGCATGTAAGACATAAAATGCCGACCCTCCATATCTGTGGCCCAACTCCACCACTGCAACCAGATAGAGATGTAACTCTTCCCTCCTCAGTGGGTTCACTGAACAAATCTCTCTGAAAGTACTGAAGGCCAGGACAAATACAGGAAAGGACAGCTTGCGGCTAAAGCCTGTGGTCTCTGGCCTTCACCACCGAAACGTCCCTGGCAGCATAGGACCTGTTGTCTGCCACATCATGAACCTCTATCAAAAGGGAAGCAGAGTTAACATACTTGCCCTCCAAAATATCCTTCCTAATATTTGCAGTCACAAAATGCGCCGGGGTGACCGAAGGAGAACCAGTGCTATTAGCTGCTCCAGCCGAGATCAGTTTTTGAACGACTGGGGGACCCGAACCTACTGATGGCCCAGGAATCAAGGGCACCTCTGGGGCTGTGTTAGGCCGACTTCCAAGACCTCAACCCTGGGCCGTAACTCCTGACTAGACGTAGCCGGCAAGTTCAGGGTGGCATGGATCTGAGACAGTGCCGAAACCCCTGAACGAAGAGTCACTTGTTCAACCTTAGACTTAGATGCACTGGGGAACAGTAATCCAACCAGTTCTGCTTGCGGGCCGAAGCCGGGTATGAACTGCCTCTTCGTTGTAACTCCGCCATAAGTTTTGGTATGGTCCAGGCTCTCAGAGAGGATGAGCTCCCGTGTTCAGAGCTCCAAGTCTGAGAAGTAGGGATGGATGGAAAATCTCCAATATTTTCAGTTTGAGACATGCCTATGCAATCAAGCACAAACAAAGGGGTCCCTTGATAAAGTCACGTGACCCAGTGAGGAAACGCGTCGGGGAGGAGCTTTGTGACGTTCAGACATTGGACCTTGGTATACACGAGCCAGCAGCCGTGAGGTTTACAGTCTTTCTACTACCCATTGTGGATGTTATATGTCAAGCACAATACCCGAGTGTAGCGGTGGAAGTACACAAAGTTATGTGAGTCTTTTTAATCTGCACTTTATTAAAAATTGTGGTTTTTAAACAATTCAGCGCTATGTCAGTATTTCTCTATCTCTATGGTATGTGCTGATGCTGCAACATCTTACACCACGCTCCTGAGCCTGTGGAAGATTGTGCCCCAGTGGGGATTGCTATACTAGACCCGAGCGGAGGTCGCCTATTGAGGTGAGCACATAGGATTGCCTGGTGGAGGTGTGTGCTAGCAAGGATACTTAGGTGGACATGATCATATTTGGAGGATTACGCTCTATGACCACGTTTTGAGAAAAGCAATCCCACTAAATCACTTTTCAAACAGCACTTTATTTTCAACACTGGTTTTTCTTTTGCACAACAAGAGTTGCATTACTATTCTATGGACTTATATGAACTATAATGGCCGCACAATATAAAGAGTGATTTGTCACTCTGTCACTTTTCAGTAGCACTTTAAGTGTAGTTTTGCACAGTTTTTTGCACAGGGGTGTTTATACCCAGTGGATATTTACTTTATATGTTTTACTATTTTATTAATTTGCATGTTTACTGTTCACTAGGTGGCACTAATCTTTTTATAATTTTAGAGATACCTTTATCCCATGTAGGATTGCGCTTCACTATTTCTGTAATTTTATGTATTTTAGGGGTATAGTGAGGTTGCTCTTCCCAGTGTAAGCAGCATCCTGTTATTTATTATTCAACAGTAGTTGGTAGCGCGGTAATATTATTATTTTGTCCATAACCTAACTACTAAAACCTAGCCATGTGTGTGCAAGAACGAGAAATGACGCCCATTTGTACTGACCTGAGCCAATCATACCCAAGAGAGAAAATCCCTTGTATCCTGGTCAAGCAACAATGGAAAAGAAAGATAAGCAACATGCTACAATCTGCACTAACCCAGGCGAGTATACCAGCTTCCAAAGCTAAAGCATACAACATCCCCCTTAACAAGAGCTACCACCTGCTACTATCTGCGTCTGCTGAAAAGTAAGACCTTCCTGAACTTGGGCTGGTAACCAGAACTAAGAAAAGGAACATGCAAACTAGGCTAGTACCTAACACCTGGAACTTGGGAAGTGCCGGGACCAGCCCCACAGATCCCAGCAACTCCCTGGAGACCCCCCCTAAGGCTTGCAACTGGTAGCCATGGACCAAAGCCACCCCACCTAGTCTGCCAAGAACCTGACTTCCTGAGTGAACAGATGCCCCAAGACGACGAGCTGACCAAACGTGCTGAGTAATGACCGGTAAGTCCCCGAACTGTGATTGTGAAATAATTGCCACCTTGTATGAAAGTCCCAAGTACCAGCTCCCACCTGTTTGTACTTTGCCAGCCAGCAACCCCCCCAACACCAACACGCTGTGTCATGCCTCCACCATATGTGAGGCCAGCTGTGTCATACCGGCAGAAATGAAGAGTTACTGAATCCCTCCTCTAGGGCCCCAAGGTGGGCTGAAGGATGGCAATTGACCGTATAAAAAGATCTGGAAAGTGTACTAAAAAATAGAACCCTGTGCCACTTGACAAAACAATATATGTGCACCGAGCACACCCTACCCAGTCCAAGGGTATGTGGGAGGGTAGCCAGGACAGGGCAAAGAGAGCTCTGGACCAGAACATGAGCCGAGCCCCTGACATAGATGAGAGTTCCAGCCCTTATCTGTGAAAAACAGATGCTCCCGGCTCTGGAGTGCCCTGAAATGGTATCTGGTAGTGACCAAGATTAGGAGACCAGCCCAGCTCCCCACTGCCAGAGAAATGAAAGGCCATGACTGCGCCTGCCCTGGAGGATCTGAAGATAGCCAGAACTGATACACCCTGGGTGGGATATCCCGGCCGGAAGCTGAGGGGGGGGTAGCCAGAATGCCCCCAAAAGATCCACATCCAGAGTGCTATCATCCAGGAAAAAATGTCTGAAGGTAGACCAGGGAGGCTTGCCCAAAGTAAAAGGGCTTCTGTGAAATAAATGAAGTGAGTGGGTTAATGAGACTGTCCTATAGATTAGGACAGAAGGGAATAGGAAAGACAGCCCAGGAGGTGCACAAGTAGAAGACTAAACCACCAGAAAAAGCATAAGGGCATGGTGATTGTGGCAAAAAAGGGTACTGTACCTGCATGGAATATGTCAAACTGAGTAGCAAAAGAGAAAGTGTGGTGAAACAAGCTGAAGTTGAGACAACTAAGCAGTGAGTGAATAGAGGATGGGATTTATGGGGCCCGGTCGCCACGTCCCCACCAACGTCACACAGGCGTGCACTGTAGGGGGGAGGCGCCAGTGTTCGAGCAGAAAGACCGCTCACCATCGGCGCCAAAGCACAATCTCCTGCATAGCCGCCAGATGGGAGGCACGCTGGAGATGCGGCACCACGTGGGGGGGGGGGGGCGCAAAACATCCGGCGCGCATAGTGTGATGTCGACACCCAGCACAATGCCATCCACCCGCCCCAGGAAGGGGAAAGGAGGAGGGCCCACTGATGGGCGTCGCAGCTCCCTGAAGGGATAGGAGCCGATTAGGCTCCCAATACCAGGTCATGTGACACACAGCATGCAGCAATGAACTGAAAGGATGTTCGTTCACAAGTGGGGAACTGGGGGTTTGGAAATTCCCCACAAATTAAAGCATAAACAAAAAATGCAAAAAAAATAATATGTATTAAAAAAAACAAAACAAAACAAAACAAAAACGAATATGGACAGGAATTTAATTAATTGTATATAAAAGGAACAGAATATGGAGGGACTGAATTAATACCTGTGTGCTTCCATCCCTTTTATTAAATTAAAAAGAAAAGGAACATATATGGTGGGAGCAAACGCTATTGCTGTCACACTAAATAAATCAGCGCTGCAGCTGGCGTACCAGAAAACCAAATAAAGATTAATAAAACACAGTAACATATAAAAAAATAACATTCCTGCTAAGAAGAAAAAATAGTGAAACGTTACATGAAAACATTGTAAAATCATTACATACCTGCAAAAAAAAAAAAAAATGATAATAAACAGCAACAAAACATTACAAGTATGCATAAAAAAACAATAGAGAGAGCAATAGAAAGACAATAGAGAGAAAATAGAGATAGAAAAACAAGAAACCTACAACTGTTTTTAGCTTTTATTATTTTTTTTTGGTTTCTATAACTTTTTTTTATTTTTTTTTGTTTTTTTGGTACGCTTTTTTTTTTTATAACAGTAAACAGTAAAGGCTAGGATCTCTAAAAATGCGGTGACATCCTTAGAGACCCTGTGAACGTGTGCCCTATTCCTGTGTAGTGCTGTTCCCTACGCTAATACTCAACTAGTGTATGGTAGCGCTCGAAACGTGTGGAAAATGCCGTTCATGCAGCTGGCTCACTGCATTTGAACTGGGAACATGCGGTGCAGAAGCATCTGGATACAGAAGGGCTCTGATGAACTCTTCCTGGAATTGAAGGAGAGGTCCAGTTCATCCTGAAGCTTTGTATAGCACAAAAGCGTTCAGCAAAGCCAATTGGAATAAGTAAACAGACACTTTTTTGTACCAGCGTCTGGACTCACCGGCAATTAAGTACGGCGCCAATAACTGGTCGTTGAGGTCCACCCCTCCCATATTTTGGTTATATTTGTGGATACAGAGGGGTTTCTCCACAACACCAGTCGCCGTTTTAATTTGGATAACGGTGTCTGCGTGAATGGAGGAAAGAACAAAAACATACTTTGTATCCCTCCACTTCATCGTGAGCAAATAACTACATCTCAAGCAGGCTCTCTCCCCCCGACTAAGTCAGGATTCTACTAGCCGTTGGGGGAAGCCCCAGCGATTAGATCGCATGGTGCCACATGCGCCAATTTGGTGATCAAACAAGTGACTAAAAAGTGGCTCACTTGTGTAGTAATTTTACATGTACAAATGGTACCCCTCTCCGGATAAGGGTGACACCAAGCTCCACACAATTTTGCCAGCACTCCCTATGTAGTCTGGGCATCATTCCGGCTCTACGTGACTATCTTTGCCCTCATAAACCATAAAACTACAAGTATAACCCGTGGCTCTGTCACAGAGCTTATACAACTTGACCCTGTATCTGGAGCGCTTGCTGGGAATGTCCTGTTTGAAAGAAAGACAGCTAGCAAATTTAATCAGGGACTCGTCCACGCACAATACTTGGTTGGGAATAAAATGTGCTGCAAACTGCTGGTTGAAGTGATTTAGGAGGGGCCGAATTTTGTAGAGCAGGTCATATTCAGGGTCCCAATATGGACAACCGAGTTCATTGTTGTTGAAATGCATGAACCACAGGATCTGCTCATATCGTGTCCTGGTCATGCAAGCAGAGAAGACATACATATGATGAATTGAGTCAGTGGACAAATATAACAGTAATTCAGGTTCTTTATGCATGCCCATGTTGAAGGTAAGGCCCAGAAAGGTCTTAAATTCGGAAACCGTAATTGGTTTCCAATCTCTGGCAAGTGACAAATGGGGATTAGCGGTGATGTATTGACCAGCATATAAATTGCTTTGGTCCACAACAGATCTATAGAGATCTTCTGTGAAAAACAGTGAATAAAAATCAATGGCCCTAAAGTCAACTGTATTTACAGTGATTCTGGCTGAAGTACGCACGTTGCATCAGTGGTGGGTTGCCAATCAGGGCTTGCAAGCGCGTCAGAAAGGGCACTATGGGCTCTGCAGGCCTGTGTTCCTCTTTGTCTTCGTGACTGCTGGATACTACTTGTGCTAGCCACACCAGCTCGAACTGCACTTATGGGACTCGCCACGTCACCAAGTGTTACTTCAGTGCTGGCTGTATGACCAGGATGTACTAGGCCGCTGGTGCTTGCCAGGTCACCAGAAGGAGTAGCGGTGCTAGAACTGGTTCTCTGCTCTATACGAGAGCCCTGTGGTTCATGCACCTCAGTGACAGCAAAACGGGATCTGGTACGCCTGACCTTAGCAGGGACCACTCCATCGTCCAGAGCTATCTGTCATGGAGCCGCTATTGTCTACGAGTTCTAATGAGTCTGAATCTGACAGTGCAGCTTCCCCATCGCTCTCATCTGTCCTACTCAACAATGCGTAGACCTCTTCACTAGTGTACCTTGGATTTGACATGGCTTCTAAATTTATAGGTACACTAGTGTGACTCACAGGCAAAAAAGTGCATCTGGTTGTCAGAGCCTGTTTCAAGTCGCTACCAAAATCACTGTCAGATTTTTTAGGGATCGGGCGTGATCTCTACAAACGCTGCATATATGTGTATTGTGTTTGGTAAGTGTCAGTGATCTATTGATCCTGCACTTGGATGAGCTGGGCTGGGCGAAGGGGCAAAACGCAGGTGCTAACAGGTATCTGGGCTGATCCCGCTAACCCCACGTTTTTTAGAACACTAATCTAGTGGGGACGCTAATATAGATCTGATCAGATCAGATATCTAATATTTGTGTATGTAAGTCAGAGTACCTAACTAACTGGCACTGCCTGGTTTGTACACTGCCCCGAACGCACGCTAAAACCTATCTGGGGTCACCGTCGGGCGATCGGGGATTAAAACCTATAAAATATATATGTATTATATATATGGCGGGTGACCTGATGGGAAAAAAAATATCTAGCTAGCTAGAGTCACCCATGACACTTTTACAGTGATCACAGGTGAAAGGGGGCAATCAAGGGGTTAAAAACTTTATTGGGCGTAAAGGGAGTATTTACACCTACCTAGGCCTAATACTACCTACCCTAACACTGATTAGTGTCACAAGGGTCACAAGTACAGCGATCAGTAAACGATCTGATCGCTGCACTCAGTGATGCAGTGACAGGGGGTGACAGGAGTGAAGGGGTTAACTGGGGGGGTGATCAGGGGGTGATCAAAGGGTTAAAAGTGTGCCTAACTGTACTGGTGTCAGTGTAGTGTTGTCCAACTCACATTTCTGATGTCTCTCTCTCCTCTCTGTAACGGAAAAGAACGCAGAGAGGGGAGATGACATTACTTTCCCTGTCTGTGATTACATTCCACAGACAGGGGAGGCATCCCATTCGCTGGGACCGAGCAACAGGAATAGACCAAAATTCATTGGTCTATTCCTGTGGATTGAACAGTCCTGTAGCGAATCGGACCGCCGCAACCGCGTTGGGGGCATTCGCGCGCCCCCTAGCTGTGCCCGCGATCGCCACCTATATACAGCGATTTGCTGAATAGCACCACATTGCCGCAGTAAAAATGCGGTAGCCGGTCAGGAACCAGTTAAGGAAGCTATTTGTTACTTTCTGCTGAAGAAAAGTATGTGGGTCTGACTTGGGCCAGTGACCATATTCTTTGAGCCAACTTAAGGCAGCCTGTCCTTTGTCTGCAGCAAGAAGACACAGGGTATGCCAATTTTTAGTGGAACAAGCCAAATATCTATCTGGCAGAGAGTTAAATAGCAGCCTTGACAAGCTACAAGACATTTAAACTTATTAGAGTGTTCATGCAGCAGATAACCCACTGCTAAAATTGTTTTGACAATCCAAAGTGATTGTATGCTATGTGCTTTGTACATGCCCTGGCTTAAAAAGTGCCTAAAGTAACAAGAGGAGTTAATTGCAGATCTGGGATGTTTCATGGCCTTGACTTTTTTTCAAGTCAAGATGAAGCCCCACTCCTGATTTGAAGACAAAAGCAGTTAATTGCATGACCTAACATAACAGAAAATTGTGTAAAATAATGGCAAAAAGTACAATATACCCTTACTAGAAATGTTGCCACCTCGAAGCAATAAACAGTATCTGTAATTAGACCGGCGGTCGAACCACTGGGAAACTGAGCTAAGCACTTCACTAACAGATATCCAAAAGGATAAAATACTTGCTCTCACCCACACTTCCTCCATTTCCTCAAAAACGGCAGAGACAAACTACAAATTGCTTGCAAGGTGGTATTATACGCCAACAAAAATGCACCATATTGCTCCTACCAACTTTGCTCTTTGCTGGAGGAACTGTGGTCAAGTGGCCTCACACGCGCATATTTGGTGGCAGTGCCCACTCATCAAACCCAATTGGTCTGACATCATCAGACTCATCAACTCAATCACGGGATCCGCCCTCCCACTGGAGCCTTGGTCAGTACTCTTTCACATGACTGCAGATACTATTGGTCAATATAAACGTTCCATGACACCACACCTTCTTAACGCGACCAAGTCCCTCATTCCCCTTATGTGGAACAAACCACAAATACCCTCCAGTAAACTATGGTTGCAAAAGGTGAATGACTTGTGTTTTATGGAAGAACTTACATACCTGTCGAGAGGGGTGTCTGGCAAACATACCAAAATATGGGCCTCATGGTTTGAATTCAAGACCACAAGCACCTACAAAGATACTATCTCTTCCCCTGAATGGGGGGTCAACCGCATCTTTGTCGACCACTAATTCTATACCCTAGGTCTTCAGCATTAGTTTTAGTAATAGCAGCGTGTCACATTGTATATCCTACCATAAACATTGTTTTGGATAGTTATCGCAATGTCTTTCACCACATGCCGGCTGGGAACTCTTTGACATATTCCTTAACTCCTCTATCTATATTTCTTCTCCTTCTCACTATTCTATTCTCTCTTCTTTACTTCTTTAACTCTCCTTTTTTTGCCTCCCAACTATTTTGATCTTTTCTTTTTTGTAATATGCAAAGGTGGTTTATCAAAGATTTAAAGTTATAACAGGCTACAGACTGACTATGTGTGATCTGACCGCTTTATAGCCGCTATTAATATTCTTTGCTGTCCAACATGACGTCACTATATAGACGACATGTTGTGGGGGGGGTGGCTTCCCACCCGCCCGGCACAATGTGGTGCTCCCGCTTGGGGTGCCGGCAGGGGGGGGGACCCCTCTGCTCCCAAATAATCAGGACACAGACAGCAGATTTTGGCCGGCTGTGGTTATCCAGGGCAGGCCAATGTCCCAATTTAGGTCAGACACATTTATATTAAGATTTGTTTATGTACTCCTGTTTCATTGCCTTTGCCTTGTATGGTATATGCAACTTTCTTTTTGTATGCAACTTTTCTTTTTGTAATATTCTTTGCTGTCCAACATGACGTCACTATATAGACGACATGTTGTGGGGGGGGGGTGGCTTCCCACCCGCCCGGCACAATGTGCTCCCGCTTGGGGTGCCGGCAGGGGGGGGGACCCCTCTGCTCCCAAATAATCAGGACACAGACAGCAGATTTTGGCCGGCTGTGGTTATCCAGGGCAGGCCAATGTCCCAATTTAGGTCAGACACATTTATATTAAGATTTGTTTATGTACTCCTGTTTCATTGCCTTTGCCTTGTATGGTATATGCAACTTTCTTTTTGTATGCAACTTTTCTTTTTGTAATATTCTTTGCTGTCCAACATGACGTCACTATATAGACGACATGTTGTGGGGGGGGGGTGGCTTCCCACCCGCCCGGCACAATGTGCTCCCGCTTGGGGTGCCGGCAGGGGGGGGGACCCCTCTGCTCCCAAATAATCAGGACACAGACAGCAGATTTTGGCCGGCTGTGGTTATCCAGGGCAGGCCAATGTCCCAATTTAGGTCAGACACATTTATATTAAGATTTGTTTATGTACTCCTGTTTCATTGCCTTTGCCTTGTATGGTATATGCAACTTTCTTTTTGTCATGAAAACAAATAAAAATTTATTATATAAAAAAAAAATGAGACCGGCGGTCTCCAAACTTTCTAAACAAAGGGCCAGTTTACTGTTCTGCAGACTTTAGGAGGACTGTACTGGTCCCAACGTCAATGGGAAAAAACAATGCCCCATCTTTAATGACAGTGGGAGGAATTGTGCCTCATTGGTGTTGTCATTGTGAGGAATTGTACCCATTCATTGGTGTTATTGGGAGGAATTTTGCCCCTTCATTGGTGTCAGTGGGTGGAATTTTGCCCCATTGTTTGTATCAGTGGATGAAATAGCGCCCCAAGGGCCAGATAAAAGCTAGCAAATGGCCGCATCTGGCATCCCGGGCTGCAGTTTTGAAACTGACTAACTAACTAACTGAATTAGTCTAATACCAAATATTGGTTACTACCTTCCACACCAACAGGAGCAATATGTTCCAGTGAGGCAATGAATCAGAAAGTATAACTAAGGAAGTGGCAAGTTTGAGTCACAAAATGTGTCTTTGGTGAAATTAAGTAGCATGATGTTATCAAATATGATTACCCTGACTCATCTCTAGACACACCAAACTACAAATCCCAATCGTTGCCTCTGCCATTCAAATCGCTAACTGGTTTTTACTTTTTCCTCAAACAAAAATAACAGCATGCCCTTACTTGAAATGTTGTCACCTCAAGCAATAAAAAAAAAAAAATCCGTGTTCAGACTAATATTAAATATTGCTTATCACCCCCCCCCCCCACCCACACACACACATGCCATTAGGAGCAATATTTAATAAAATGAGTGTGGTTAGAAGGCCTTCTCTTCTTTCCTCTCCTTTAGGAGAACAAAAGGCAGTGTTCCCTGTTGTTCCCTGTGTAGAGTTCTGCCTTTGTATGACAGCAAAGTTAACCAATCAGAGCATAGAGCCATATACGTGTCTAGACACTAGAGGGAGGGGGTTCAGTGTTTGATCTAGTGGAAAAAAAGAAGCTGCCATTGGTTTAATAAAGCCTTTTCTGACAATAGGCAAGACATTTAGGAGAAAAGGATAGCCAGAAAAATGATTAAGAGTCCAAATATTTTTATTTCATTATGGTATATCCGAGAAAAACAAGTCAACTTGTTTCCAAAGTTCAAAGGGACCCCTTCATTAGGGCTCAATATACTGATGAAGATTGGACTGGAGCAATGCCAGGCTTAGGAGATTAAAAGGATCAAAAATTGAGCATGACTATCTGTGAGAAAGCAGGCTACAGCAGCCAACACAAGCAGCTGATTCAAGCTGTAGCACCCCTGAGATGTATTAGCATGCTTCTTTCAGAATTAAAATATTAGGACTCTCAACTAGTATTGTGGCCCTCTTTCTCTCCTAAATCTCTTGGACTTTGTCTGAAGCACCTCCTAGAGGCTTCTTTATGCATGAGAGCAGCCTACCCTGCACTTCACTCCATATCTTCCGCTCCACACTGGAAAAGTAAACTTACTCAGTCCTTTCCTGAAAAAAAAACGAGCAGTAACGTGGCACTGCATCAAGGACATTTTGCGATTGGTAGTTGTAGACCCATAGTAAGGGTACCCCGGTAGGCCCAAGCCTGCCCCAGGCCCCACAGCAAGCACATGGGCAGCTATGGCTAGTGTTGCAATCTTGGCTACAAATGAACATCTCTTGTTACTAATTGTATTCACTCATTTTTGAGATACCAGGTCAATTGTCATCTATCTAAGAGTGTATTTGCAGTTCTACATCCTCTACTGCAAACCCATCTCAAATGTAGCACCTGATCTTGATCAACCTGTGAGGAACACTCACCGAGTGCTGATTTACTAAGACTGGAGAGTGCAAAATCTGATGCTGCTTTGCATGGTAGCCATTCAGCTTGTAACGTTAGCTTGTTCAATTAAACTTTCACTAAATAACCTGGAAACTGATTGGTTTCTATGCAGAGCTGCACCAGATTTTGCACTCACCAGTTTCGGTAATCAACCCCACTGTATGCTTACTATTAGGTTATTTTCTAAAGAATGATGGCTGTCTACTCTTGTCTATTACTGTTCTCTTTATCTATGAAAATCAATGAACCTCAAACAGCAAGCTGGTGGTGTCAAGTGCTAATATGTTTATTATCTGCTAGGTCTTAAATCCTATGTTTTCCAAGAGGAACAAATGCTAGGCAATAGAAAATGTATCTGACAGAATGCAGCTCTAGAAGAGTAGATCATCACCTCCATGGCAGGAACTCCACCGGGGTCTATTTATTCCATCAGGATCCACACACCATAATAACCATATTTCATAAGGGCATTGTATAGGTCTGTATGTATAGGTTCAACCTACCTATATAATGCACAGTGCCATTTCATTTACATAGCATCTTCTTTTAAATTGCAGCTGCAGTCTTAATTGTATTTTTGTATGTGAAACAGGATTCAGTTGAAAGAAAAACAAGGCTTATTACCTCTTATTAAACAGTGAAAATAATACACAGATTGAAACGAGAAGAAATGTTTGTCTTGAGGCATCAAAGCAGAGTGTGGAAGATTAAGGCTAAATTAAAAAATAAAATAAAAACATGCTGGAAAAGCTCTATTTACTGTCACACCAGAGGCAAAACATTTAGACTCCCACACACTTATTTTTCTCATAAGCTGATCAGGAGTTGAATCATTTTAATTACCTTATTTTAGGAAAATAAGATGAGAACTGGTAAGTAAACAATGTAGTGTTGCTATGAAATCGTGTATATATTCAGTGACTATATGGGGATATTTACATTTATATAAACACATAATTACAATGACATCCGCACAGACGATCTCTTTACGAACTGCATACAAAAGGAGGTTGGGTTGCAATAATGGAGCTCACACATTTCTAGTTGATATTTTAAACAGAACTCATACTGAATTTGGCAGTCCTGCTCACTCTTTGTTAGGAGAGCTTTAGTGATGTGCTCCATTACTGAAGGTGGTGTTGGTGGTTTGTTCTTATCTGTCATTTAGATGGGTTGTAGACTAGCCATACCTACATTCTGAAATCACATCTCGGCCTTTTGGCTTAAATATCT